>JACSYO010001864.1:512500-847500 GCA_016806645.1 Ophiodon elongatus | reverse complement strand
ACATGGAGCCCGGAATAGGGTCGCTCTCGTGCGGATTGCCGCCTTGCTTGAGCAGTTTCTTGAACTTTGACCTCTTATTCTGGAACCAAATCTTTACCTGCAGGAGAGAAGTATATACGCATATAATTAGTGAAGGAGGTGGAGAAAGAGCCTGTGTTGAGTCTTGTGAAGGTTGGCTATGTTTCTGCAAAAATTAGCAAGTGTTAAATGTAGTATAAATACTAGAACGATCACTATCCAAACAAAACCACACAACCAAATAATAATAGTAATAATAATAATAATAATAATAATATAGTAATCTTTATTATTGGTATGTACATGACGTTTCCATGCGTTGGTGTCAACATGCAGAGTGAGTTGCTCCTCGTACCTGGGTCTGTGTCAGTCCTAAAGAGGCAGCCAGCTCGGCGCGCTCCGGTAAAGCGAGGTACTGTGTTTGCTGGAAACGGTGGTTCAGTGCTTGAAGCTGCAAACTGGAATAAATTGTCCGAGGTTTGCGAATCTTCTTGCCTTTCCCATTAAAACGAATTTCCCCATTTTCAATCACCGTCGTTTTCTGCTGCTCTGCAACAAAAACAACCAACGTTATTATTCAAAACCACAGCCATGCGGATATCTGCAGATTAGTTGTGCAGGAAAAAACACAAACGTGTCGAAACAGCTGAAATATTCCGCCGAGATAAATTCTGAGGCGCCGAAATGAAACGGTCTAAAAACTGAAAATCCCCACATTGCCTTTAAGCGCCGTGGCAGCCACAATCCTCATACGCTGTCATATTTAGGATATTGCTGGTAATGACATGTCAATTAAATGCTAATTACAACATTCAAGGCGTGCGGGCTGCCTAATTTTCACGAGTAGTTGGTGAGGATTGCACGGTCGTGATGATCACACCCCGGGCATTAAAACGGGGTTTTGTGGGAAGTGAAGGGAGTGCTAAACGGGACAGCAAACGGGCTGAGGAGGTAATAGGCTGGATCGGGAATTATCCGGTGCCATTTACGCACGATTTTCTTCGATGTAATCGCCCACCTGAAAGATCATTCGTCCGAATTTTGAGTGGCCGCGCGGTGACTTGGGCATGACACCAACACTGGCGCGGGGAGAAAGAAGGCATACGCGCTAATGGTCGGCTACATGGCGGCCGCCTGGGGATGGACACGACGCGGTGCGTTTTCCACTTGGCTGGTTGCAAAAAGGGGTCTCTTACCTGTGCCGTCTAACCTTGTCTGTCCTCCCGTGTTGTTGTGATAGGATGGCAGGTACGGGCTGTGGTGCGCGTGGCTCACGTAGGGGTAGGGTAACGACCTGTTGTAGGTGTTGGTCCCGGTGTACGCCGTGTTGTCGTGCTGGTGGTGAGCGTGTGAGCCGGAGTGGAGACAGTGCAGCGGGTAGTGGCCGCTGGCCATCGACGGGGAGCTCTGCTGTGAGTGCGACTGCTGCCCAAACTCCATGAAAGCAGACTTGGACGAGTCCTGAGCCTCCAGACCGTCAGCCATCGTAGTCATGGTCATCATCGAATTTTCTGCCTTGAGAGCACTCACCCCCTCTCTCTCTCTCAAGACCAAATCGGTTTTCTCTCTCTCGCTCTGCTGTTGTCTCTCCCCTCTCTCCACCGCGAACAGATATTGTCCTATTAACACCCGGATTTTCCAGAGGCGTCTTTATTTCCCCCCTTGTTGTGTGATATTCTCGCTCAAAGTGGCGGAAGGTAGGAATAAGTTAAGGGAGAGATTTTAAGGTGGATTCTGTTAAAATTGAGCCTTTGCTTCCAGACTTGATGCAGACACTACAAGTAAAATGGTTTGTCTCCAAAGGGCAGCGCCTCCCGATTGGTCATCCAACCCAACGTCATCAGTGCTCTGCGCTTCACGGAGACTTGAGCTGGAGTTAACCCACCTTACCAGCTCCCACCACAACTATGGGGGAAATAATATATGGTGGGAAAGACGGATAATTCCCACAGACAAGCTTCACACGTAAAAACTGCCCGTTTGGAAACGCCGAGTTGGTTTTGTTTTTTACCCAAACCCTCCAAATTACGCACGACGAGCAACATAGCGCGCACTTTGATTTAGCCTGATGAGCCAGCAGTCTATATGTGCCTCTTGTTTCTCAGCCTTTAACTCCTCCTCTCTTTAGAAATTAATTACTTATAGAAAAGTATCAACAAACATCCTTATAAACAATATTAAAGTCTAAATGGATTTTAATATGAAAATGAGTCACATACCAATAGATTATTAACAAGATATCCGTATGAAAAATATTCATTTAGATGGAATATATATTTTGTATAAAATGTTTAAACAATCACAAAGTGTAGAATAAACCCAGTCGTATTATATATACTTTCAAAGATTTTTTAAACACATTATTTATACAAAGGGATCTGTTTTATGTCAAGGAAACTGAAACAGGTGGAATCGCCTTGGAAATGAGTATAAATAGGCCTATAACTCCACTGTTTTTTAAATTTACAAATTGGAATGTTTACTTTTTTTTTCTTAAAAAAAAAAGAATAAGTGGTTATTACATCTTTTTCTTTTTTTTTTACAGTGTAGTATTTGCTTTGATGTCTCCTAATGAGCAGTCCCTCTTTGCGCCCCCCTCTGCTCTGCAAGTAACGTATATTATAACTGTTCGTTTTCCCTGGGGCTACTGACCATATGATTAAGCATCTTCAGACAATTGAAAATACAGTCCATGTGACACATCAAATAACAATATGCCTGAGGTACAATAGGTTATTTTGCACATAGAAGGGTGGATACCGTGATAAACTGACAGTGTCTTTTATCCCTGTTGTAATATGAGGCCTGATAGGGTCCTCAATATATGTAAATTATACAGTTTGCCTCTGAGGGCTGCGATGTTCGATTCAAATTATATTTCCACGTACATTAATGCAATAGGTATTCAAATCATGTTTATCACCACTTTCTGCACATTTCTTTGCCGCAATGTAGCGTTCAGCGATTTCACCAAAAAAAAAAAAGGGCGATGGAAAATAATTATGGTTGCAATCAAGTTACTACGAAAACCTATTTGATTAGCGGCCACACTTTACTGAAATTGCAGCTATAAAATTAAGAACAATTCGCCTGTAATGATTATGGACTGGATTTATTTTGGGAGGGTGGAATAAAAGTGGATATAGCATAAATTATCCCCTAATTATACGCCAGTGTCGCCTCAATTATCCTCTTATCAAAAATGGTTGTCTAAATGCAGCGTTTAGTTTCAATTTTCTCCTTTTCTGTAACCAGAACTTGGTACCTTGCTATTATCGTTACGGTTGTTATTTACTTTGTGGGATTTAAAAGTGCACAACCCAGCCGGATAATCATTTTACAGCAGCGGACCAGGAGAGCAGCACAGAGGCAGGGATGTGAGCCCGCAGGACGGATTTCTTTTTATGCCTCCAGACTCTCTCATTCATTTAAATTTTATTTAAAAAACCCGGGTGTTTCTTTACCGTCAGGAGCGCTGCAGGTAAGAGCTTCCTCTGAATGCTCTTTTATGTTCACTGACACTGATGCACGATTTTATTGCCTCTGATAATTCTGCATTTTAGGCACACATGTGTGGCCGTGCAGGGCTCGCAGGAGTCAGCACACCTTGGTCACCCCTCAGTGATCCAGCATAGTGGCCAATTCCCCTGCCCGGGTTCCACTTGGACACGCAGAAGAGAAACCAGATCCTATACCTTTTCTAATCGCCTTTGAGTGCTACTACAAAGACCTACATGCTTTGCAGGGATGTTGGTTGCTTCCCCTGCGGGCTAAAATCTTCGGGCTCGATTAGGAAGAGACGTCTTCCTTCTGTTTTGCAGCATCATCTGCGAAACCACCGCAGGATTCTTGTTGCACATCTTGATTATTACTTTGCGGGGTGTTCTGCGCGGTTAATACCAAAGTCTTGGTGTCCCGCAGGCGTGTCGGGAGGCTTTTCTAGGCACACTGAGATTAAGTGAAGTGGTGAAAGGACGGATTTGTTTGAATAGCGAGAACATGACATACTCGACCTTGGTGCTTTTGAAATGTTTAAGATGTAGCCCATTGCACGCATGCTGACAACCGTGTCTGATTGCAAGGCACACGGAGAACCCAGCGGCACATGCAGGATGCCATCAGTGGACAGAATTCATAAATCATCATTTAGTTTCGTTTAAAATCAAAATGTTTTGAAATTTTTGAAAATGAGACATCGTGCCCCTAAAGCGTGCTCCACCTGCCCTCTGTTGTACTCGGTCCTATTAGCAGTTCACAGCCTTATTCTGGAGGGAAATTATTTTATATTTCACTTCGTCTAAATGTCAATCACAAAATGAACTGCGTTCGGCTGCAAATCTAGAAATCACTTTGTCCCTAAGTAGATGATTGACCTTCAGCACAATCAATGGCCGTGGTGGTTTAACAGAAGTGGTCTTTATTTCCAGCTGTCTTATAAACGCTGATGAATGACTCTCTAAAATCACTCCAGGCCTGGGATTTCCCTGACATCCACTGTCTGCGTCAGCATACATGAAAACTGAGAATATTTTACAGAGCGTTTAGGTGTAACCTGGCGTTATTTGTATGGTTAACACAGTCACTGCCCGTTTAGATATCCTTAAGACGAACTATGGCACCTTCACCCAAACTGGTAATATCAGCACGCGATAGATGTATGAACAGGTTTCCACTAGAACGGTTAAAAGAAATTTATATAAAATACAACTACAGTGTCCTCGTCCCTCTCCTCCTCTCTCTCTGAATGTGTGTCACTGACTGTTTTTTGTTTGTTTTTTAAAGTCTGCCCTTATTTTCTTGTCTATTTTGGCCACACGTGTTAATCATATATGAGCGCTAACACGGAGTTCCAGCAAAACACAGGTCATTATTGTAGCGGGATCCGGGCAGTTTGGGGACGCTGAGGCTTGTCACTGCAGAGAGAGAAGAAGAAAAAAGAGAGAGAGAGAGAGAGAGAGAGAGAGAGAGAGAGAGAGAGAGAGAGAGAGAGAGAGAGAGAGAGGCACTTAAACAACATGTCTCCCTTCTCCGCAGCGCAAAGCCACTGGCGCTTCACAGACAGCCAGGCGTCGACGGCTCTCCGTGTCCACCGTGTGAAAGGCGGGAAGTGGCGAGGAGAAGCGCAGATGCACACTCCACACAGCTGTCAGTATATAACGTGGTTCGTGTAACTACATTCAGAGGGAGCAATCCCTCACACAAACACACGCACACACATAAACGTACACATGCACGTACACGTACACGTCAGCCCAAAAATGATCACCGATCAGCCTTTAATGCTGGCAGAATTCATCCGTGCCCAAATGGTGGCGCGGCGCTTTTACGCGCTAATGCAAATCCACTTATGCAAAGCTTTGATGTGTGTTTCTGAAAGCGCGCAACTACACCAAGAAAAATTAGTGCGGTTTTGTCATAAAGAAAAAAACACGCTCCCCCGGGCAGACGACTGTTTACAATAAGTTTTGCATCATAAATTGGGATTGCATTATCTCTCCAGTAAATAGCTAAATTGGCATATGCATGGCCCCAGGTGCAGGAGAGCGAGGGACTTCAGATGGACCCAGCGTAGCGTGTTGCTTGTGAAGCTAAATGACCACAAATAAGCAAAAGGCCTGTACCACTGAGTCTTCACAGCCTCTCATAGACTAATGGATTTAATTTGGCAGACTGAAGCTGCACTGGTCCCACTCAGGGCCCGAGTCCTAATTAAGACTGCTTGTTTCTCTTGTCGCCTCCTCTCACTGCACGTTTAGGTCCAGCTGAGTGATTGCATCGCGGTTTCCTGCAGCAGTCGTATGTTTGTTCATATGTTGTCATTCGTTTCTGAAATAAGGAAAAGAAACGGAGGCAGCCTGACATGTTACAATATGTTTGATCATCCTGATCATCAGAAATGAGTGGAAATGACAACAATGTCTCTACATTTCTGGCCCTATTATTTCAGTATTATTAAGACAATGAATGGAGAAATAAAAAGTCAGATATAAGGGCTTTGACGTATACTTGTTGTCTCAAATTGGCCGTTTTAAGCCCAGAGTATCCAAATATATATATTTGTATCAGTTAGGTCTCAGTGCTGCTGGTTAACGGCCATAAGACCCGATGAACACGCCTGATCTTGTATACCGAATAAATAACAAAGGAGCTGTATTCAAAAAGTTGATCTGAATTTTTCGGTGACATATAAGACAATAGTGGCATTCGTCCCCCTTTTTCCCCCTCTCGACTTAATACGCGACATTATTAGGTCTGACAGCACAGTGGTCGGTCTTGAAGGAGAGGATTTGGTCGATAGATGACAGACAGGAAGGCCAGCAATCATGGGCTCTTTTTTATCAGAATGTACTGTTCGATGCCGTTTATCCCTGATGATAGAAAATTGCTCTGTTGCCAGGACGCTGCCGCTGAAATAGAGGGCAGGAGCAACATTTCCATTTTCCTGTTTGAAAGCCATTGAAATGAATTAGTAAAAATGAAAAAAAAAGAGGAAAAATGAGAAAGAATCCCCTGGTAAACAAAGGAGAGCAAACAAAGATACCATTTTCTTTTGCCGAGAACCCACCCTCCTCATTTTACCCCCGTTTTTTTTTCCTCTTCCTGCAGCAGAGTGAGGGTTTTACTTCAACAGTTGCAAATCACATGCTTGGCTTCTAATGCAGTCCAAGGCCTGGGCCTACTTCAAAGACAATCATTTATTTCCAAACCTCCTGGATTAATTAGAGCGCCTTTTCATCTGTCGTGACCGAGAGAAAAAGAGATGCAGAAATTAGGAAATAATACTTGACAAGGAGTAGCATTAAACAAACTCCTGAAATGTTTAATCATTAAGCACAAATGAACAATAACCTGTGAAAAACTGAATATGGAAGAATTCTTTAAGCATTTGGACTTGATCACACCTTGTAGCGAAAATTATAGGTATGGTCGTCAATTATTGCACGATGTTTGCATTTAATATTTTTTATTCTTAAACCTTTTGTGTCGAGAAATTATGATTATTATTGTTGTTATTATTAGTGGGCTATTTTTCTTGATGTTAATGTTGCTGCTGTTACTGCTGTTGTCGCCATAATGACCAGTTCGTTCATAATGTTTAAATCTTGTATTTGGTATTATGCTGCAGACAATCTTATTATATAAAGAATGCAGATCTTTCTTCACTGAATAGATTATAAATCGTATTATAGGAGGTTCAAAAAATAAGCATGTAATGTCAAAATGGAGGATATTTTTTTTAGCCTCTTATAAGTATTTTTCGTTAAGGTTACATAATTAATTGCAATCTGAGGATTATTTATCGGTGACACAGGCAGTGTCCTTAAACACAGGGTTACTGTCTGTGTCCGAGCAGGCAGGTGGTTTAAAACCTCCACAGTGCTCTGAGCGCGCCTCCAGCGCGCGCCACTCTGCATGGAGCCTGATAAAGAAATAACCCCCGACGCACTGGATTATAGTGACCCCTTAAAAAGGGATTTGATCAGCAAGGATGCTAAATGTCCCACCATAATCGTGTCAGTCCTCGTAGGAGCATAATAATAAGATGCTATAATGGGAAATAAAGTAGCTGGATTCTTAATGAGGCCTGGTAGGAACTATACTAATCTCGATTACAAATGCGAGGGATTAAAGGAAATGAAGGAAATGTGGTACACAATTCTTCGTTTCAGACTGCACATGAGTCGTGTAATATTGTAGATCTAAATAAATAGTTATAAGCTTGTAAGGCCTGTGTGGACTGATGTGAGGACATTTTTATGGGATAAACCTGATGCATAAACGTGTTAAGTGTTGTCTTTATAGGATCATAATGACAGTGAGATTTAAGATTTGGAGCAGCATCTGCTGGATGAATACAACCACTATCACCAAATAAAATCTCACTTCGACCTGAATCTGAGATTCAATCGCAACCAGATGAACCTTATAAAAGAGGAATAAACACTGCATGAGAAAGAATACTAAACTCTCCACGAAGGGCTTTGACACTAGAGAAAATATAGACTATACTGATCTGTTATAGGATTAAACCTTGCTATGAATAGGCCTATGTGAAAATACTGAACAATCCTGTTCAGTGGGAATATTTTGTAGATACATCTCTCACAAGAACCCTCTCCCCCCAACCCCCACGCACACACATATCCTCAATACACACATTGCAAACTAATAAAGTAGTGTGTGTGCCTGGCTCTCATGCAGGAATGAATGCCCCACTGGAGGAAGTGCTGCACACAATAGCCAACACTGACTGCAAAATAAAAGAGCTTGAAATTTAAGAGCACGGTGTGAAACGAAGTGGAAAACAAGGGGAGAGAAAGGAAAGTCACACCTGGTGAAATGTGGTGTGGTGGACGAGATGCTGCTTGTGTTCTCATGAGCTGTGGGTTGTAGGAGTTTGTCAGGTGAGAGCTGTGGACCTTTGTCTGCTGCACCCTAAGGCCCTCCTACCTGAAACTGCATTTCAGATCAAGCTGGGTTTTGGTTTGGCCTCGTGCGTTGTCTTGCCCACAGAAAGTTGGATTTGTGCAAACCCTTACATTTTTACCAAGAGTAGGCCTGCAATCCAATGTTCAGATCCTGAGTCTCCAAATTAATTTCTGGTTATTTTGCTTTAGAAGATGAGAGAACAGAAGGAAACATTCCTCTTCAGACTGACGAATGTCTAGTAAAAGTGCAAAGACCTAAAAAGTATCTGTTTCAAAGAAAGTTTTAGCTTTTTGCTAGAAAACGTGTTTTTACGAATATTTAACATAGAGTTGTATTAAAAAACAATTCAGCTATTTTTTTCCCCCTCACAGCTCTTAGCTGCATCATCATCACCATTTATATTACTATTGTTATTAGCCGGCTCTTGATGTTTATTTTGGTGCTTCTAATGTTGCTGTTGCTGCTATTATCATAATCATCATCATCATCATTACATTCATCACATCTCCAGTTCGTTTTACAGTGTTTAAATCTTGCATTTGCTATCATACTGCAGCTAATTCTTAATTTCATAAAAACACCAAAATACAGAACAGGTAGAAAAATCATACAGAATTACGGTTGTTGTAAGAGGTTTAGAAAACAAGCATAGCATGTCAGAATGCACTAATCCCTGAGCACCACACAGACACAGTTAAAATCTCTTTAATAAGGCCACGAGATTATATGAACTACATTAAAAGTACTAAACAGAAATTAAATTGGCTACATCGTGATGTACATATAATGCAGAGGAAAGCCATTTCTAATATTAGGAGGTCTGTCTCACAGCTAAAAACTGATAATAAAATTATCATCCTTCTTTCAAATGTTCAGAAGAACCACTTCAGCATTTTTGGAGAAAATAAGCAATTGAAAAGTAAAAGACAAAATCTCATAAATGTAATATCCCACAACGATTCTGTGCCATGCAGCTTGATAATAAATATATTTATGAACCAACCAGGACCACATAAACATCACTTGAGCCGTGATAATTAAAATATTAGCTTTCTAACAGAATCATATAACTGCTGTGAAACAATTGTATCACGACAGTTCAGGGTCCTCTTAGTTAACAAACCGCAGATCACAGATCAGCGTAATGATTTGGCCAGGAGATCGTGTCCATAGCCAGCCTCATAATATCATAGTTATTAATTCGTTGGCTGGAAAGCCCTTAGAGCCTTTATTTTCATTTGCTCTGAACTGTCAGATTCGAGTGGGGAGAATTTTTAGGACTTTGTCCATTTTAGTGAAGTGAAGGTAGCCAATTATTGCCATCATTGCCCTTGAAAATGCATTACGCCTCACCTGAGGGCTCACTCAATCAAAGAGACTGAAGGGGCGATTAACAGATGACTTCTGACCTTAATCCATCGCAAAATCACCCAAAAGAGCCAGACAGCAATCAACATTTCTCCCTCAGTTTCATGTTGCAAACTTTCTTATTGTTGACATCTAACCTTGGGCATCAGCATGGCAGCTCTGGGTTTGGGACCTTGAACGTGGATTGGCCACATTCATTCTAAGTTTGTTCAACCTTGAATATTTTTGAGCCCATCAAACAGAGCAATTTGTGAATCTCTATGATTTTTATTGAAGAAATAATGTGTCCACAAATTTGTGTAACTCTGTACTTTAAGTCCCTCTATTGAGCATTTATTAGCATTTATTTAAACATTTAATAAATGGTTTATAATACACTCGATGTGAGCAAATATAACTTAAGTAAAATTGTCCACAATTCTAACCTCTGCCATGAAGACATAGATTATATTATTGCAACTGTGTTCCACAATATTGTTATTCACTTATATCTGATTACAAATGCAATTTTAGTGTGTTACAAACCATGTCCTAAATGTTTTTATACGGTTTTTAAATGGTAAATATGGGGACTTTGCATAAATTGCTACCGTTAAAGGTCAATTCAGATTATCTGAAATAAGCTTAATCAAAGAAAACTACTGAAAAGTTAATTAAAGCAATATGATGTGTAAAATCAAACAATTAAAATGTTTCAAATAAAAAAAAGAAATCAAGACATTACCATGTTTGTATCATTATATCCGAAACTGCTGTACGACCTGCAGTTTTAATTCAATTTAAACAAGCTCATTGTGCCAAGCTTCCTCTGGAGTATTGTCGGCCTGGCATTAGCAGCCTCCTCAGCTGGGGATGGATGAGCACGAGTCAGGCATCATGTCCTGGTGGCAGCCTTTTCACAATTTTTTTCCCCAAATGAGTAATTAAAATGAGTACAAAGCTGGTGAATATACTGTGTTATGTTTTTAAACAATCATTTCAATCAGCAAAAGGTGAAATTGATTTTACTTTTTTTTCAGGAAATGCTTATGAATAACTTTTTTTTCTCTTTGTCTCCCTGTTTTCCCCTCTCCAATTTCTCTCCCTGGCTTTTCCATCACGCCCACCTTCCTCTCATGTCCTCCAACCCCCCCCCCCCCCTCCCATCCCCCCCATTGCATGTCCAGCCACTGGTCTCCATCTCTCCTCCATCCCGTCCCCTTCTCTCCTCTCCATATTCCTCTTCATACCCACTCTACCCCTCTCTTCCTCTCCCCTCAACCTCGCTCCCTCTCCCCAACCCCACACCTCACCCCCTCCCCCTACACCCCCCCCCCTCCCAATAGGTACGCCTCCATCCCCTCTTGGCAGCTCCATACACCCCCCTCCCCCTCTCTCCTCCCTCTCCCTGGTTGGTTTCCACAGCTGTGGTGAGTGAGGGGCAGATGACCGGAGAATTGGCCCCTGGGAGAGCGCTGAGCCATCCTGGTGCTATTAGGCTCGTGGCTAATAATAGGTGTTTCAGACCAGGGGAAGATCAATCAGGGGGAATCATGGGGAATGTTCGGAGCAGCGCTTTTTACACATCGGCCCAGATGGATGAAATTACACTTGTCAGTTTTTAGTTGCATTACTCCCAAATTGGTTGTCTACTCTTTTTTTTCTCTCTCTTTCCCTCCCTCGCTCTCTCTCTCTTCTCTCCTTTCTCTCTCTTTGCCCTCATTCATGTGTCAGTGGCCCGCTAAAGGGATTCAATGGTGAAATCCCTGTCATTTTTGTCTTTTTGCTGTTTAGCCCTCAGCCAGCAACTCTGTTGCCTGCATATGCACTTATAGGAAATCAGTTTAAGATCTTGTCTCATAACTTGGGCATTTTCCACGTTAAAGGAAGGTGTGCAAGTCTGTATGTGCTTTGCATGTATAATATATCAATTTTATTAATTCTCAAACACAGTTTATCCGCAACTATTTTGATAATCAATTCATTATGTCAATAATGTTTCGAGGCAACATTTAATTTTTTTCAAATTTGCATTTGCTGCTCTGTTCCACATCACAGTTAGTTGAATATTTTGGTGTTTTTAGACTGTTGATCAGACAAAACAAGACATTTGAAGATACAACATTGCACTCTTTTCAATATTTTTTGATATTCAATAGTCTAAAGTCCTCATTTAGTTCTGAGTGTGAAATAAAGGCTAAGAATTATAATGCATTTCTAACGTTATGTTGAATTACACATATTTGTGTTTAAACTAATTTGAGAAATGTGTATAATACAGTAATTTTATTGTAATTGCAGAATTGTCTATTTGTGATGTAAATAAGTCTGTCGGATTCAAATGAAACCTTTGGGCTGTATCTCACTGATTGAAACTGAATAAAACACACCACACAATACTCCCTTTCTTTGTTGTTTATTTTAAACCTGTATCGATTTATCAAACAATAGCCTAAAACCGAGCTTGTTGCAGAATATTTTGAAAGAATCGCATGAACAAAGACTTTCAGGACAGAGAAAACAATGAAATGATGCTGCAGGTAGAAATCAATTAAGGCTTTGAGTAGTACAATGCTTCTGTACAATTTCCACCCGTAAAACCCCTCTTGTGATTGATTGATTTAGACAAAAAGAAATTTAAAATGCTTTACCAACAAGGCAGCTCAGAATATGACAGATGAGATGTGGTTATCGAATGACCTGAGCTGTGGTGTTTCTGTGCTGTTGCGGGGAGACAACAAACCCAGTAAGGTGAAAGAGGTTTTATGCCTGGCAGTGCATACAGCATATCATATAAACCCCCTTAAGCTCCTGATGTGTTACATGATAACCAGCACAGCGTGTCAGTCGCAAAGGTGACTTAAGGAGGCTGAGAAGAATCATTTTGAGGCAGCCACACAACAGTTATTTGTGTCAGTGATTTCCACTTCCGACTCGACGTTGACAGACTAAAATGTTTAGTGTTTACAATGCTTCCCTTGCAACTTGTCCTCACATTAGCACGTTCCCCTTGATGTGGCTACCAGCTAAAGCCTCATGGCTCAACGGGGAGTATGGAATTGATATATTAAAGTGCTTGCTTGTGTTACTACTGTGTAAGACAAGAGGCTACTACACCCGGCCATCAAAACGCAAGCATGACAATCACAGCTGAAAGATTGGCTGTATGCGGAAGTTACTGCTCTGAATAGCTCACTAGGGAGACATTCACCCCCCCTCCCCACCACCCCCCCCAACCTCCTCCCCTGGAAATCAATACAGCCCCCAGATGTTGGGGTCTCCCGGTCTACGGAGCGGCCCAATGCGGAGATGTTCCTCAATGTCTGATTGCACAAGGAAGACTGGAAACAGAAAGGCTTCTTTGACTGAAAGTGCGGTGACCATGGGGGAGGGAACCAGGGCCTCTGTGTGAGAGAGAGAGAGAGAGAAAGTCTTCTTAGCAACGGGGAGAAAATTAACATTGACATCCTGACTTCCCAGCACAGCTCGTCCCAGGGCTTCTGCTGGATATTTCCATGGGGCAAGCGAAAAAAAAGAGATGTTCAAAAGCTGATATAAAGACACACACTCCCCTGCTTGTCTTCCATTTATATTGAAATGAGTTTTTTCCCTTCAGCTCGGCTCGTGTGTCGTGAATACAGAGAGTCCTAATGTATGTATTTTGCTCATTTTACTGTGTCTGCCGTTTCCGCGCCTCTCCTCTGTGACTCTGTGTTTGCCTCCTGCTGTGGTAAACACAACATTGCTATGATAGCACATGCATTTCAGAAAGCTCCAAACACCGCAGAGGAGCCGAAACATTCATTCTCTCTCTCTCTCCACTCAATCTCTTCCCCTCCTTCTCCCTCTGCCTCCGTCAGTCCTCTCCCTCACTTCCAGCCAAGGTATTCAGCTCCCATGATTGCAAACACGCATAATGACAGCATCTCCCGGGGGCCAGCGGAGGTACCCCACTGATGCTGAGAGACTCTATCCTGTCGTCACATTGCAGGGAATTTGTCGGCGGTGCACAGTGGAGCCTGGTGAGCTTTGGCAAGGCACTGCCAGAAGCTGGGCTGGCTGTTTTTTGTTAATAAAATGAAGTGCAAATTGTGCCGGGCTCGTATGCATTGGAACAGCTCACTGCTTCCTCCCATTACGAGGCCAGGGCGAGCGCCATGGAAGCATAAGCGTGAATACATTATAAAGTAATGAGGAAACATCCAGGAGAGGGTCACGGGGGGCGTCAAGCGGCTCCAGAGGCCTCACCAAGAGCTTTCAGTGTGCTCTGTGATGGATTAGTCATTCGCGTTTGAAGAGCGAGCGGGAGGTGGAGTTCAACAATGTTACACATAGCAACAGTTGCTAAGAGTTGCAGCGAGCGAGGCCTATTCAGTTTGTGAACATGTACAGTTGCTGCTGAGCAGGAATATAGGTGAATAGAGATAGAGCTGTTTTGTGTATCAATGATGACGATGGTGACATTTCCAACAATGCCACATAATATTCATGAGCATGGAAACGCTGCTAGGAACCATGGGTAGTGGAGAGGATAATAATGTAAACCATTCATACCGTAGCAGCAGAAGAGCGGTTCAGACAAAATGTCTCTGATATTTGGAATTTGAAGCAAGATTTGCTTTGTGGGTGTAAAAATGACATCCCAGTTCCTGCCATGGCTGCATCTGGAGCATATCGTTCTGAAGAATCCACCCCAAAATAATATCCATACAAGCTTGGTACTTGGAAGGCCTCGGGTACAGAATAAAAAAAATCATGCACATCATTCTGCTCACCAGCAAATCACCCACCTAACCGGAATTATCAAGCACTATTTTAAACCCAACTCTCTTCGATATGTCACAGAAAACATTCGCAGTGACACATTTAACCGAGAAAGCCAGCCCCGAGTGCGTTACATAGACTCTCCCTGTCAATCATGCATCACACAAACAGGTCACATTCTATACATTCCCGTGGGGTGGGTGGCAGCGAGGGAAACTGAGGTGGGGGGCTGGTTTGAGCCCAGTGCTTTAGAGCCACTTTCGGTTTCTCCACGCCACAAATGCCCTCCCATTGGCATTCAGTCTCTGATGAGCCCGCCGAGCCGCAATGGAGTCGCCTGATGGAACGCCATGGCAACGGCCGACACCTGGCAAGAGTTCATCCCACCTCCTCACTCCCTCTTCCCTCCATCATCCCCCTCTCTCCTCCCCCTAGATGCTGGAACATATTTCCCTCAGACTGACTGAAAGCCCCTGTGAACAAATAATGGGTGCACGCCAGTCTAAATAAAGTGCGGTTTATGAGTTGCGGTCAGAAACGTCTCCCTCTCTCTCTCTCTCTCTCTCTCTCTCTCTCTCTCTTGCTCTCTTTTTAATGTTCTGCACAAAAAACAGTTGCCAACATTTTTTTTCTTTTTTTTGGGGAGGGCATGTGGCTGGTTGGTGATTATACAAAGCCATTTTTTCCTTTCTCACAGTGAGGCACATAGTCAAATAAAAGAGAGCGGCTCCACACCAGTAGTCTGCAAACCCATTTCGTAGAATGGAACAAGGCTCCCGAGCCAAAACAAACCAATGTGTCCCTTTGCCATTTTTCAGCCTCAGCTTTTCAATAATATGTTAGACGTTAGCGTTGAATAAATCTCCGGCAGCAAGCTTCAGCTCGGCTGTGTTATCAATTAATCAAATTAATCAAGACTGGAGGGAGTTTTGCAAGACCCTTCCAATTTGCAGAGTAAACCACTATTTGATCTGAACCCCAGAAGTATTAATCACATAAACCAAACTTACTGATGATGGAAGATGTTGTTTTAGCGTTCTTCTCACAGAAGTCAGGTTTAGGTCTTTGTTATTAGTAATATATTAAATGAGTAGTTCAACATTTTGGAAATCACGCATATCTTTCCAAGAGGGACCTGAGAAGACTGATATGAATTTCATGTCTTCAATTGAGCCGGAGTCAAAACATTTTTAACCAAGCTTAGACTGGAGACAGCTAGCTTGGCTCGGTCCAAAGTGAAAAAATAAGCTTATAACTAAAATTTTGACGAATGAGCACATTGTATCCTTGTACATTTAACCTGTAAATAAAATATAAGGACAATCTGTGCTGATGCTAACAAAAAGAAATGGAGAAAACTAGCAATACACCAAACCTCCTGAGATTTGTAGAAGCAGTTTGAATTTGACACAAAATAGCTGATAAATGTATCTGCTGAATTTGTAATAACTCAACTGTCTCACAGTAAAGTTAGCTTGATACTCAAAGCAGCACGGCTGATAAACAAAGCCTCATTTGTGGTGCAAAAAACAGGCAGAAGAGGGAAATAGCATGAGCACTAGGGCTGTAGGGCAGGAGCTAGTGTGGCTAAGCTAACAACACCACTCCACAAGCTAAGAATTTAACAGCATTTTTAACATATTTGTCATTGTCGTCTATTAATGTATTTTTACTCTCTGCAGCCAAGTAGCACCCCTCCAAAGGAATTAAAATTCCTTTGTACTTAAACAAAACATTAACAAAACCCCAACAGAGACCGAAAGCGAGCAGAGCTGGCTACCTAACGTTGACCAGAAATGCTATGTGCATATGCAACACAGACTGTACATTTGTTGTTTTGTTAAGAAATAGTGCAAACATGGGAACCTTAAAGTTCTTGGTAGGTTAGGCATATTGTTCCCTGTTTTTAAGAGCCAGACTAGCCTTTCCCCTGCTCCCAGTTTTTTTATATTAAGTTTTGTAAACACAATCTCGCTTCAGCTCCATAGCCAACACAAATACATCATCAATATCAATCTTCTTATCCTGCTCAAAAGTAAAGGTATTTTTCAAAATGTGGAATTGTTCTTTAAAGGAGGAAATCAGCAAAGTGGGCAGCTCCAGCCGTCGCCATTTTGGCAGTGACGACACAGCCTAACTCTAAAGATGGGCAAAAATGCGGGCATGAGCAGACAGCTCAGCAGAGCAGACAGCTAGCAGGTAGCAAGCGACCTGAGACGGCATACACCTGTCACTCAAAATGGCCACACCCTCAATTATGCCGAACTTCAAGCTTTAATATAATTTTATATATATAAGAAAATGTACCCCCCTTACAGTCAGTCATTAATGGGGGTATTTTACACAGAGACCAAAACAACATTAAGTTGTGCATTATTTACATGGGGGTCTATGAGGATTGACTCGCCTTTGGAGCCAGCCTGAAGTGGCCATTTGAGGATCTACAGATTTTGGCACTTCCACGTTGGCTTCATTTCTCAGCAGTTTGCTGCTTGGTGGAAATGTTCATGGTTTTGAACGGTGTGCTATCAATTTCATTGAGAGTACTTTACCTCTGCCTTAGTTCTAGATATCAGTTAACATGAATGATGCGTCATAAAGTACACCTGATACCATCGTAAGGCATCCCCGACAGCTGACAAGATGAATCCCTGTGTCGTATAATAACAAAAGGGGCAGAGGAAAATGATAACTGACTATTTTCACTTAGTCTTCTGGTTGCACGTTCATAAATACAGCAGCTATCAAAACTTGGTTAAGCAACCTGTGATTAGTGTCTGGGTCAGTGCTATGGCTTTGGTGAAGCCCTTAGTCTCAATTTCTTGGGTCTGCCAGCATTTCTAAGCCTCATTTTGTATCCTAAATCCTAAAAATCTGTGAAGGCCAAATTGTGCCAGTAGGAAAAATCAAGATGGCTACTGCTGTAAAATCAAGGAAAAGCTTTTGAGGTTTGGTCAAGAGGAATGGCACAAAAAAACATATTTATGAATATAATACGTCTACCAGAAATCATGCCCTCCATTTCATTAACTCCCTAATAGAGCTAGTGCAGCATTGACCTTTTTTCCCATCTTTCTGCATGATATTTCTGCAGTGAATGAAGCATGTGGGCATCACCAAATTATTTTCTGGCAGAGCCAAGGAGGTATGAAGTTAAATTGGAACGAAGAAAACTGGAGAAAAACATTGAATGGGTGCTCATAAAATTTTGAGACGGAGTAATAATTTTAAATAGTGTAATGGAGCTACGTTTAATTCTAGTTGGTGATCATGCTGCTCTCACTATAATCACATTTATCCATGCACGCAAGGTGTAAAATACCTATTTCTGAGTCTATGACGACAGTGCTGTACTAAGAATCACTGCATGAGCCTAACAACTTTCAGAAAGTTTTATATTTGCCTCTAATCCCAGAAACAACAAACAATTGTAACTTGCAGGAAAATGAGCAAGTTGTGCATTGTCATCGTTGTTTAAAACTTTGGAAACGGTGGTAAACTTGCCAAAAAACACGCTTACAGCTATTAGTGAGTGCTCCACTTTAAGTCTCTTTGTGACAAATTGGGCTTCATGTAATGTGTGTTAAGTGGTTTTATATAAATACCAGTAGCAGCATACTAACTCCATGTTTATGGAGACTTAAGAGGGTCTGGATAATATCTAGAAATGGTGGCACTTGCTCAAAAAAAGTCAGAATGATACAAACATTGGATACTTATGTATCAAAATGTCACAGAAATGTGCACTTCTGCAAGTTCACATTCAAATTTAACCCAATTTAGAAAATAGGACAGTTTTAATCTCAGCTTCATGCTTCAGTTTCACAGCTTCAGTTTTACACAGTTTAAAAGCTTCATGTAAGCTAAACTGAGAAGTAGCTATGATATACGTTGAGGCTTAAGAGGAGCCAGAAGTGTTAATGAGCATTAAAAAGCTCTTAATGTGCAATCATCTCCATGGACCCTTGCTCTGAGGTAATGCCTATCACATGACCTCTGTTGGCACCCTTACTGCAAACCACAACTCACTCTCTTCCAGGCCAAGAGTCATGAAACTAGGACACTTGAATCGACGAGCTTACACAGCAATGTTACAGGAGTATGTGCAATATGGTGAAAAAAAAGAACACAATATTTGATGCCTTTTGTACAACAATCAACTCTCAGATATGGTGAGGATTCAACTTAACTTTAAAGTCATTCATTGGAGGAACACGTCTTTTGGTTGTTCATTAATTTGTCTTTGTGGGAACAATTATTCGGTAGTTTGTGGTCCATTGAAATTTTTGTCCATTAACTGCGAAAATGAGTGCAGTTCACAGAAAAAAGGCCCTCCCTTCACATTGCTGAATGGACGGGGTGATGTGAATGACAGGTGTGAAGTGGCCAAAATACTCCATACACGTCCAAAAACAATAGTCTTTGTGTTTGCTGGAGGAAGACAAACAGGTGACAAGAGTTTGTGTGTGACACACCACATCAATGTCACACTGAAGGGTCTGAAAAAAGTGGCGGATGTTTGCTTTTCCTCAAATGGACTACTTTCTGGAATTCCCCTTATGAGGGAAAGAAAATGAAAAGTGAATACTCCTGTGTTTTACATCAGCCAAAAAATAGGAAAAAATAGAACTTCCATTGAAATAGTGGAGTTTTTTTTATAAATAGGAAATGTTCAACTTAGAGATACCAAGCCTTTGTAATTCCCTGTGCACTCTCCTGTAGGCGACTAACCAGCAGTACTGGGGGTTGCTATAAATCAAGGTACAATCTCCTTTCAAATGCTCCAAGTGTACGGTCGTCATGTCTTTGTGAGATGCATGCGCATGTTTTGGTTGGAAAATAAACTGTAATGACCAAAAGTTTGTGGGTAGATCAACACGAGAATAACAAAAAGTTGTGGGTGGAAAATCCCAAGAAGGAAACCTGAATTTCAGTTCGGAGCATGATTAGCTATTAGCATCTATTAGCACATTTGTCAGGCTGTTATGATTAGTGATTGTCAGCGTACGACTTATGGGTAACTTTTTATTTTAAACACTGTGATGTCTAATAAGAGGTTTTCTTCTATCTTAAAACACCTGACATTTATCTATCTATCTGGTATATTGTGATGGAAAACAGCATTTGTTTACATGCTAACATTACTAATGTAATATCCCAAATAAGAGGTGCTCTTAACTTGTAGATACGGCAAGAATTTGATATGCAAATGTTACTTGAGTGAGTAGGCATTTGTGCTTTTAACCCATCAATAGTTCCAGACATATCCAGGTAATGTTATACTTGCATGAGCTAACTTTGAATAGTCTCGGTTAGTGCTGTCACTGCCACTGGCGATCGTTTCTCACCGGAATTCTGTGTGTCGTGTTAGCTCATCAAAACCAATAGATGTCTATCAAAGTGGGGTAGCTAGCTTAATAGCTATTCTTTTTACAGCAAGTTGCTTTATTTCTAAATACTGATGGCCATATATATGGACAGATCTTGAAGTAAGTGCACACACCATTACATAATACTCACATACACAGCGCACTCTTTGTATGTCTGAGAATTTTATTTATTGCCTGTAATCTAGATTAGATAATGGTGCTGATTAATATGTATTTAGATTTTTTGACCAAAATGGGACAATATTTAGAACAAAAGATTTAGAAATTATTACAAGAAAATTGTCATATATACGTCATTATGACATTGTGGCAGTCAGCATGCTCTGTTGTAAACAGGGAACTGTTTGTACTGTGGCCGACCACACACTCGAACCCTTCTGAAGAAATAAGTATGTGTAGGGGAATACATAAATCCAGCGCACATTGATATTGAAGTTCTTTTCACGTCTAAAGTACATCAACACCTACTGGGTGTAACTAATTTTCGTCATAACAACAGTTACAGTAACACTAGCTCACACTACCTCTGGGATTTATTGGCTTTCAGTGCAAAATTAAACAAGTCTGCTTTTACATAACCACCTCAAAATAGCCATCGTAAATTATCACACGCTTCTGGTGTGTAACAGTGTTGTACCTCTGCTGTAAGAGGAATCATGTACAGCAAGCGGGAGGGGACAAACATTTCTCTGTCCTCTTGATTACAACAAATAAATACTACTGGGACATACAACTTCCTTGAGAGGGTACACGGAGTACAACACCAGGATGTATTGTATATGAATTGGAGCAAAGAAACTTGAAATGTCAATCTCTTTGTGAGCAGCAGGGTCACGATGGTTAGTTACAGAACATTTTTTGACTCTCTCCTTCAAACTTTCTTTTACAGCGCTGTCACGCACTCATGACAAGCAGCTAAAATGCTGCCTAATAAATATCGCCTTCGTTTTTATGCCCGCTTTGAGGTAGCCCTAATTAACCAGGCGCTATACGCACTCCCCTGTGACATATGTCCCAGCCCGGGCCAAAAACAACACTGCCCGAGGAGGAGAAGGTGTGTGCTTTGTTGTGTGTCTAAGTTGCATGCATAGGTATCTGTGTTACACACTGTGTGTGTGTGACTCTCTGTGCTACTTGTGTGAGAGAAAAAAATGTTCCAAGGGCCACAGTCTCTCAGATTTTAAATTTGAGTGTGTCTGCACATTTGCATTAAGAGTGCAGGCCTGGTGCTCTGGTGGAATCTCCCAGAGGAGTGCTTCAGAGGCCGAGGCCCCGGGCGATGAGAAAAGCCTCCTTCCATGTGAGTGAGGACGGGGCACAGCCACCTGTGAGAGGGTTGGAGGAGGAGGGAGGAAGGGATATGTTGATAAATGAAATAAAGACAGAGGAGGAAAGAAGAATAATTCATCCGCATTCAATTTGTTAGTTCATCCACACATATGGATGCCTGTCACTGTGATTTTCCGAGGTGGAGGTGAAGCTGTGCTAGATTCTGGTAACGGCTGAGTAGGTCCTAAAAACCCTATCAACTGTGCAGTGAGGTGAGGAAACAAGCAATATGTTATCACAGGGGCTTCTGCACATAAAGAGCAGTGTGTGTGTGTGTGTGCCTGTGTGTGTGTGTGTGTGTGTGTGTGTGTGCGTGCGTGTGTGTGTGTGTGTGTGTGCGTGCGTGTGTGTGTGTGTGTGTGTGTGTGTCTACACATCTGTAACAACCTTTCTGCTAAATGGCTGTTTGCTCTGCATCTCTTCAACCTCCTCACTCTCACCTCAGTTTATTTCTTTAAAGAATGTTGACCTGCTTGACTTAATCTCAGTTTTTAACCTCGTGCATCCGTGAATATGACAGAAGGCAAAGTTGTAAACAAAAAGCATCGTACCTATAGTGACCAATATGCTGGATGTTTGAGGCAAAGCAAATGTGACAGGTACACAGTGAAGTGAAGAGAAGTGAACATACACTGAGTTGACATTAAGCAGAAAAAAGGTGAGCATGTCTGAGCTCCGGGAAAGTTTTACAATTGTTAAACATTTATGGTTGACTACTAAATAATACAAACAGAAACAATACCTTGTTTGCCCTTAAATGTGTTCTGTTTCCTAATATTGGTCTCTTAATATGCCAATGTCCACGTTTTTCTTTTCTTTTTTTTAAGTTTTTCAACAATTAACTTGTTACTATTAAGGATGAAAAGTAGAAATTATTTGATTGTTTTTCCATTGGGGCACTGCCACATCAAGTCGATGAGGTGAAAATATGTTGCCTTTACCCATAAAGAGCAACATTAGTATTAATTTAGAACTTTATTTCTGCTCACCAGGCAAATGTTAGCCCAATATTTACGCTCTGTTATTGGTCATCAACAACTCCTTTAAGCTGCTAAATGTTCACCAGCTAGTCGCTAACTATGTCTTTCTGCAGTTTAGTGCTGAACAGGTAGCATACATCTGTAAATCTGATAGATGAAAGTGGGTGACAGTGAACCAAAACAGTAAAGTTGCGGGCTGGAGAGCCAAAACAATGAGCTGAAAGGTGCTAAAATGCTGTGTAGAGCTGAGGGGAAATGCCATATATTTATATATTTATTTTACGTAACTACTGGTTTCAATAAATTTGACAGTAATGACAGACAACTTAATTGGAAAATGTTTGAAATATAAACTTCATAAATTTAAATGTGTCCAGTTCTCCTAACTAATAGTAACTCTGCACTGTTAGATTAATATGCACTGTCGAATCCAAACCCAAACATCCACCACTAACCCAAGAACCAAGAGCTGAAGAGCTGACCTTTTTAATCCAAGAGTGATAATTGCTTGCATCAAGTCTCGACACAAAAGTGTGGTTTCAAGACACAGCTGTTTCTTATACATCACCTACCAAAAATAAAAATCCACATTTGCAGCTATAAGAGTTCAGGCAGAACTTCAGATCCAAAACATTAACTGCTTTTTTTGTAGCCAAGAGCTAATTGATATTTTTCCACAAACAGCATCCAGTAAAGTTCTCTAATGGCCTTACATCTTAATCATTGCAGTTGCTCTAGACTAGACATGACATCATGGCAACAGGTAGCCCAGTTTGTTCCACGGGTCTTTAATCATCAAGATTGCCATCATAATGGCTGAGTGGGCCACTGGTTCACAAAAGAAGGCCTCTCTGTGTGGAGGAGTCAGATAAGGTATGTCTCTGCTTCAAACGGTCTGGAAAAAGAAATGAGGAGAACAGTGTTTCCTTTATTTTGATGATCTCGGATAAGATGATACTCCAAAACCGTTCTGTTTATGAATACCTGGAAGTTGCAACAATCAACCAAAATGGAAATTAACATAGTAGAATGAAGATGCTTTGGTGCAGTGCATTGGACTAAGCAACCACAGATGGCTCTCAAATTTTGTACAATCAACAGTTATAGATTCAAACCATCATCAATGACCAGTCAGACCTCTGCCAAAACACTATCAAGTCCCTGTCAACACATTCACTGCACTCCTTCCTTTTTTCTCTCTCCTCTTCCCTTCTCTTCTCCTTAGCCCTGCATGTTGGATGCCTCGGTGTCAGCCACACCAGTTATTCCCCTAATCCTAAACAGATTGGCTTCCGCCACAGAAGAAAACCCTCAGTCTGGCCGTCTCCTCGGCGCTTGCTCCGCAGAAACCCCATTAATCGGCAGCACATGGCGATAGGTTATGGAATGGATTATGGGCCTTGCAACGTATGTGGTCCGCAGGCTTCTCCGATGGTTGCATGGTGGTGTTCAGGGATACACTCCCTAACGAGGAGACAGAATTGATCGTCGCTGTTCTCACTTTTACAGCCGCCCCTACCAAAGGGGGAGGGGGGACAGTTGTCAGTCATTCCTAATAGTTGCTCCCCTCAACAGCGGAGTCAATGGCTTTCTCCCTGATGTGAACACTGCATAGAAACTCATGCGGCGGGCTGAACGTGTAATTATCAAACTTGGAGCTGCTTATTAAGATGAGAAAGAGGACAGGGCGATTGTGTTTCTTTTATTTTTTGTTCCTCGGCACAATAGAGTAAGTGGAGGTCTGTGAAATCATGGCTAGGAAGAAGGATCTGAGAGGAGGAGGACAAGGGAGGGAGAGGGAGGGGGCAGAGGGAGAGAGAGACATGGGGAGAATGAGATAAAGGAGACAGAGACAATCAACCACACACATGCACACACACACACACACACACACACACACACACGCACACACACAACAGTCACAGAACATAATAGTGAGGTAACCACACTTGTCTTTTTTCTACTGCTGTGCCAGTAGGTGGTATGTGTGAACAAGTGTGTGTGTGTGTGTGTGTGTGTGTGTGTGTGTGTGTGTGCCTCTTTAGGGGGTGGGTGAGGTCTCAGAAACACAGCTGCAAGACCTGCTCTGCCTCTGTCATTTGTACAGCACTAGTCTGCCAAGGGTGAAAAGTGACCAAAATTATCCAAGAATCCAGGGTTAATGGTGTGTGTGTGTGTGTGTGTGAGTGTGTGTGTGTGTTAGGGGGGGGGGGGTCCTAATTCAGGAGAAACAGGGTGAAAATTACACCTCTGCACACATGTCCAGAGAGTGGATCATACACTGGGTGGTTGCAAAGCCTTCTGAAAGAGGAGGACAGTGTGTGATCATGTCTCTGAGTGTGTGTGTGTGTGTGTGTCTGTGTATGCGAGGGTTCACATGTTGCGTCTCACGTATGTTTAGGTCTTGGTTAGAGGTGTAAGGTACAAGATTGGGAACATTTTGATCGCCTCTCAATGGCTCTCAACAGCAGCCCACAGCTAACGGTGGTAACAAGCTAAAAATGCAAACCACAGCGAAAGTGCTGACAGAGCCAACAGTTTTTACCTGAGGAGGAACCGGACAGTGGATGCTTCCACGACGATGATGTTGGTTGTAACAGCGTTATCAGCTGTAACCGCCTTTGGAGAACAGTGCAGGGCAGAGGATGTGAGCTAACCAGTGGGGTACGCTCACATGCACTCACATGCATTCACATGCACTCACATGCACTCACATGCACTAAAAGCACGCACATCCGCCCGGCTATGTCAACAAAGCAAGGAGAAGCTGGGATAACAACACCCACCCAGAAGGGGTGAAGAGTGACTTCATTCTCTGCTCAGGTGAACATTACTCTACTATATATTTACATATATATTAGTTGTTTGCAGCTAATGTTCAGAATGTTAAATACATCTCCTTTAAGATTAGGGAAGGTTGCGGTTTTGGCTCTACATTGAAAAGTCAATGACTCCTGTCTCAAGCTTCAAGATGTTACTATTTCAATTATTAAACCACAATCTTTCCCAAACCTTAACATTAAAGAGCTTTGAGTTGCCAAAACATAGGAATGAAAATCTCAATCATGCTTTAATTACTAGGAGAGGATACCGTAGGAAAAATATATAAAATACATTGGCAATGAACGTTTAGCAGATATACTCAGTATGACCATTTAGTGCTGGCATTGTTTGCACAAAATAAAGAATTTCTCATTATGTTGACAATTAACAGATTTAATTAAGTGATTTATGTTTCACGCAGGAACACATTAATGAGTAATGTTCTCCATTAAGGTGACTACTTTTTAAATAACAAAGTAATTTATGCAAAGGATTAAACTTTTAATCACTACAGTTACTCTTTGGTAAATAACTATTAATTCAACATTTATGGAAGTCAACGCATCAGCACGCAATTAGCCAATGTTTTCACACTATGGTCTACATACAATTCGGTCGGCAATGAACCAACAAAGGCAACAAAGAAGCAGATCGCTAGCAAGTAGACATGGTTGTGAACAATGCAGGATTTTCGATGTGTTTTGGTGAGTAATGTGATCATAAGTTTTGTTTGTTTACAAGAATACTCTACAGGGCATCTTTAATTTTGTCTCTGTGCCTTTAATGAAGACTTTGATCCAGGACGTGTTAGCTTGGTGCAGAGTCTGGATGTGTGGAGGGTGTATAGTATCTCCCAAAACTCCAAAGTTGTCTTGACATGACATGTCTTGGAGAGCTGTGTAAAGTCAGTGGGACTAAGGTGAATCTAGCTGGTGATGATGTATAACCCCAAACTACAAGGGGGCTACTTGTAAATTTACAATGTCTGCTTTTTGTTAAATTCAGAAGATGTGAGTTGTAGGTGTGGATTATTTTAGAGAGTTTTTTTTTAATATATATACATATATATATATATATATATATATATATGTATATATAGTTATAATTATATTAGTTTTATATTAGTATATTAGTTTTAATTCTATTTCATTGAATTAGTGTATCGACTTCCTCCAAGACATTCGCTTGCTTTAAGCGCAAGTGCTCGTGACTGGCCATTATGTCTGAGTGTGTGTGTGCGTGTGTGTGTGTGTAGGCCTATGTCTGCGCATGTATTGCTGTAAACAATGGGACTGGTTCATAGTCGCCACTACAAGCGGCCCAAGGCCAGAAGGACGTTGGCCCATCAACAGCTCATACAGATGACTCCCTGGCTTCTTGCCCATTATCTTCCCCCAACCAGCCAGCCAGAACTACTCTGTGTTCTGTGGCCTTTTACAAAGTCGAATGAATAGACTCAGTAGCAAAACATGAGGATGCCTAAAAGTCCATTCTGGGCATTACACAACTGTGACAAGACTGTCTACTCACCCAGTGAATAGTTGAGAGGTAGATTTGTGTCCTCACACCTTTTGGATGGTGTATGTTAGGATCAGATATATGTCATCATGCTCAAATGACAAGTGAAAATACAGTATTTGACAGATGAACATGCAAAGTTTCTAAAATAAAAGCAGTGATGTTCCGAGCCCTTTTGCCCTTTAGTGTCAAGCAATCAGACATGATTCAAGTTGCTGTAATTTTTTATTTTATTTTATTTTATTACTATCCAAAATCAGCTGGATTTGATTTCATTAGAGCTAGGGGCTAACCTCTTCACAGTGCGGCTGTGTACAGGGTGCAGTGCTACTGATGATATTACTAGGTATGTGTTTTTTAAAATGCTTATTATTCTGAGCTGTGGATGTTCACATAATGGAAGAGAAGAGGTGTTTCAATGAACAGGTCAACTCAAAGTTACATCATTCTAAACTCTTTAGCATCTCTTCATAGAGTTAAAAGCCTTTTAAAAAGTGTGCACTCTATTATATGAGAGGGTTTTTGGGAAACTACTATAAAACACCTGCATGCACATGGTTGGGTTTGTGTGTCGTGGGAATATTGATTATGCAGTCTTGTAAAATAAATAGTGATTTCTTTTTCTTTTTGTTGTAATGAGTGTCAACATATATGCTGTTCTTTCAAGTAAGTGGCTACAAATACTTTTTTTTCTTGAAAGAGTTTTTCATGGGAAATTCACCGACATCAAGTCTTTTGTCGACAGCTACAGAGCAAGTGTGTTGATGTTGATGAATTGACTCATTCTAGATCAAAAGACCAGGTTATCCTCGCCAACAATCTTTTTTGGCAGGTGGGTGGGTCCCATTAACATTGCTAATAATTACCTATAATCTTACTTTAAAATTACTTTTAGGAAAATCTCATTTTCTTGCAATGACGGTGGAAAGCATCCAGTGCGACCCTGAACTGCCCTGCGTTTACCCTTTGTGTGTGTTGAGATCGGAGAACCTCCCACACAATCCCAGACTGCCTTGCTCTTGATCGGAGGTTATTAAGACAGTCTGAAAGTATGATAAAGGGGCTCCTGTTACAATAAGTGGGAAGTTGTACTTTCTTCATCGGTACCCCTCCACCATCCTCGTTTTGTAGTCGCGTTGATCGGACGATTGTGGGCATGAGAGCATTGGCTCTGACCTCTGCTTGACAGTAATGATAGCGCCTTGACCCCAGGCTTTTTTGTCAAAGTGATGACGACCCTCCATGTATTTTAGTGAGACATGGCTAAGCAAGATCTAATGCAGATGCCTGGGTAATAAGATGCACACCCTTTGTATGATTAGTAACAGAATGGTTTAACAGTTAGGGATATGATAGAGTTTCCCTAGCCTAACCCTTGTTGTTCCCCTCTCTAACTTTACCTCTGTGGACTGTAGGCCTCTTTAAACTAGCAGCTGCACGTTCAAATCTCATATCCCAGTATGCATGCATGGGAACTTGTCCTTTTTCCCCTGCAGTTCCCCCTCCTTGCATCCCCCCATCAACTTCCTGCTATCTCTAGGGCCAATCTAAAGCTGTGCTATTATGAGTCCTGTACTCGGTGTGTTGGCGGACGATTTAAAACATCAACACCATCAATCAACTCGCCGATGGGGCCAACCAGCTGGCTGAACCATCCTGTCCCACTGCCGGACAATTTGTCATCCGACGAGGCCAAGTTGCGTTCATGTAACTACACCCAAACCTTTCTCCTCTCTGTCTCTCCCCTCGCTAAAAACCTCTCTTGATGACTTTTTGACTCGCCCTTTCATCTACTTCCTTGAAGTCTCGACATCTCAGCTCACTGTGGCTTCTTTACCAAAAGCTTGACAATTGTTTTCTTTCTGTCGCCTCATATGAGGATAATAAACACTTATAGACATCCACAGGACAAGGCTCACTTTGGTTTCTCTTGACTGATGGTTTTGTTTCTGTTCACAGCCTGTTTTATTCACTGTTTTTTGCAATTATTTTTGCTGGAAAAGTAAGCTGTGCATTAGCCATTACAAATATTTCCCCTTTTGCTTTATGTGGTTTGCTGAGGTGGGTCATTGTGCAACAAAAATATATGGCCAACAAATAAACAAACAAATAAACATGCAATGGAGAAACCATGAGTCATTGTCCTATAAAACACTGGATATGGCTATCCTGCTCACATTAACTACACAAATATTTGATTTTATGCATGTTTCCTGTATACTTGAGTGATAATAATAGAGTAGAACCGACTTTATATGTTCATAAAAGTCGTAGACATGGTCGATTAAAGGGGAGGTTTTTCACAAACTGATATACAGAATCAAGATATATGTTCTAAATTCATGTCATCGACTAATAGGCAAAAAAGGAGACACTGTTGCTTTTTTAAAATAAAGTACTTTTTAGTTAAAAATAATCCCAAATCTGAATTACTGCAGCTATACATGTGACAAATGGCTTTTATAAATTCCCTTTAACAATGATGTCATAGATTCCTCATCACCCCAGCTCCTAACACACACACACACACACACACACACACACACACACACACACACACACACACACACACTTCCCCTCGTAATTGCTCAGTGTTCACTGCTTTGCCTTATTACTTGGGTCGCTCTCACTCTCCAGGCCAGCTGAGAGGCCCCTGGGGGCACTGTGGGGGCCTTAGAGTTGTCCAAACACTCCAAATGAAGGTCTGGGGAAGTTCCTTGCTCTTTTGTCTCTGCCGTCTCTTCCAGGGAAACAAGTGCAGCACAGTGCGCAGACTTGGGAGTGTGTCTGCTGGGGTCATGATATGGCTGGTTGGCGGTGTCTCGCAGTCACGCTACCATTTCTCCTCTCAGCACCCCACTGCCCTGACCAGCCAGACAGACGGCCCAGCTGCACAACTAACTGCCCTTTACCAGCTCAATCAGCCAAGGTCACCAACAATCAACTAGTGATGATGCACATCTGTGTCTATGTGTGCGGGCAGAAAGGTATCCAGCAGCATGCCTCCTCTGAATTCTTGAAATATAATGGTAATGCATCTCCCACTACACACATACACGCTATTGTTGCCATCTGCGGAGAGCTGTGTTAAATTTAGATGATCAACTTTCAAGAGTGAGCAAAGGATTAACAAGAGTCTGCAGAAAATTACAGGCGACAGTGAAAATTATTTCTGCTAAACAGAACCATACATCAAAACTGGCCGGCTTTTTTCATGGTCGCACGCAACTTTATTTGCCTGTAAATAATTTTCCAACATCCCATTCAAAAATTGGAGTGTTTGATTTCAGTTTTATGAGAGCATGTTTTACAAACGCTAAGCAGGCCAAGATAAACTTTACCTGGCAGTCATACTGAAAAAGGCTTTCCTCACTTTCTCTCGGTATTAATGATCCCAGAAACAGCTCGGATCCAAAGCCAAAGTAGATTACATACAGTGTGAGGCAGTTGCCAAACAAATTGCATGACAAACATTGGTGCAAATGCTGCTGAAAAGATGCAGAACTGGATTCCATCACATTAAACAGAGACTGATTACAACAATTAATGTTTAAAAATCAAAGTAGAAAATGTATAGCAACATTATAAAAACATCCCTGGCATTTCTGACATTGGGACGGATGTGATACAACAGTTAATGTTTAAAAAGCAAAGTAGAAAATGTATAGCAACGTTATAAACACGTTCCTGGCATTGTGACGAATGTGATATTTTTGCATGTAATCACATACTCCCAGTTGCAACTTGTGTGGTGTTCTTTGGGTACCTGGAAGAAGAATGTGTTGAGGGGCATGGGGGAGCAATTGGAGTGGAATTATAACAAGCATAAATTGGACCCCTGGCATTGGCCTTTCTTTGAAAAGTCTTAATGACAAATCACCACTTTCCCTTTCACCTCCTAGTGTTTCATCTGGGCTATACCCAGGGTGCTCTGCTCCCATCCTGAGTGCCACATCATTGGCTGAGCCATATTCTCAAGAAAACATTTTTGGTTTTATGCCTGCTTGGACTTCTGTGCTAAACTGACATTTACTGTTACCACTGGCTGTTACCGCAATTTGAAAATGCAGACTGGCAAAAGTATGTGGGAACTGTGGTGATTTTGTTGTGGTGCGAAGATTTATTCTGTGTCATTAATACCTCTTGCAGACAATATTACTGAAATGATATATCATACATTTCTCAAACTATTTCTTAGTCCTCTAATTTTTGTGAATGAAACCCAAACTAAGGAAACTTTAAAATAGTTATACATGTGTAGAGTATATTGTAGCCTTTCCTCTCTGTTTAATTGAAGATGTTTATTTTCTCTTTTCCCCCATGAAACTTGTGAAATTGACAATGAACAGACACACTGTGCATCTTTGTTTAAAAAGTCATCGAAGGAGAAGAAACAATTAAGAAACAGTAATGACTTTAACAAAGGGGGGGAGTTCAATGACTACTCTTGCGTACCTTCCTCTCTGTTTCATCATTAACTTCCCCCAATACAAATAGCAATACCTGTGAAGGAAATTTAAATTGATACCAAGGGGGTAAAGTTAACAAAGAATGAGAATGCATAATTCAAATTTTAGACTTCATATTATCCTATCTTGTGGACAAAGAGGATTGTAAACGTGCAAATTCAAAACACACAGGATTGTTTCCTGGTTGTTTTCATAAAGTGGTAATAATTACATCTTTTTACCTGACCAGGCTAAACAAACACACAACCTTTAACCTTAGCGCAGAAGAGTGGATTGTGTCCCATTCACAACATGAAACCACAGTCAGACCTCCAGACCTGACGGATGGCTGCGCGATGCCAAAGCTAAATCCAAGCCCAGGTGACCACCAGCGGTCCCTGTCTGCAGCCCTCGTCTTGAGGGTCTAACTACTTAATAAGTGGCTGTCCCAGGTTTCCTGGACATAGTCCAGACCCACAGAGGCCCCCTTCGAACGGACGCCCAAAAGCATAAGGAGGGCTTCATTTATCAATCAGACCAATCACAGACTTTTCCGGGGCTAGGGACAGCCATATGTTGGGGATTAGGCACACGGTATTCAGTACAACCAAATTGTGGATGGTTAGTCAGTTAGAGATTACAGCAAATCAACAATCAAAAGAGTTGGATTACACTACAGTTGCTGGATCGATGGGCTGTGGGTATCGCCTATCAATGTAAATTCAACACACAGGCTACAAATAACAATATCGGGTAATGCTAAAGTAGCTAAGACGCTAAGCTATTGTAACAGTAGCATGAAGTCCGCAAACTGACATTATCTAGCAATATCTAAAGTCTGCTAACGTTAACCACCAAAAGATACTGGTTATACCAGCCCAAGTAAGGCAAAGGGGAATTTTATTGCTTTTGAAGACAGCTTTTCATTTGTAAGAGGAAGAGTTGATTATTTCCTCTCTGAAAAGTAACAGAGTCTGGCATTAAACATTTAGAAGATCGTATGTAGACGGATATATGTGGCAGAATGAATATCAACTTATTTGCAGTTTAAAGTGATCAAACGTAGGCAGACGGACACTGACCGTGCACGTTTCTCCCGCCACATCCACAGCATCACAACTCAAATGTCAAAGTGAGTGTGACATCACTGCATTACAAATAAGGTTCATCTGAAAGCTGCGGAATAGATAATTATTGTGACCCAAACAGCACACGAGCTGTGAGCCGTGCAACTGATTGAGAAGCCGATGGAGAGAGGTGAGCCGTCAACGTCACCTCTGGCATGTTGTGTCACTCCTGCTCATTTCCATCTCTGCACACAGATGACAGATGAGGCCCTGACAGGTGTAACACCCACCCACCTGACCCCCGCTGTGTGGGACATGCATACTTTTACATACCATGACTATAACTAGAAGGAGAGGTAGGTGTGTCTGTTTCTGTATGTGCTAGATAGAGAAATAGAAAATAACTGGGGAGAGGAAAAGGAAGAAAAATGGAGAAAAGAGACACATGGGTAATGATAGATATGGAGGCAGCAAACAATATGTAATGATCCTCTTAAAATATCAAGCACACAAAAAAATTGAAGGATAATAAAGTCTGGAGAAGGCACATTGGGAGAACGCTACATACTTTTTAAAGCAAAAAGGTTAGAAATTCAGGTCGCCAGCATTTCTCAATGGACATGTGACATGTGTCATCTTTCACAAAGCCCTTTTGTGGTGCTGATCTTGGGACACGTCACAGCACAATAGATGCACTTCAGGCCCAAGTTAGCAAATGCTCAAAGTATGAAGTGGAGAGAACTTGAATAATTTTACCTTCTTGGCCTAAATAAAGAAAATTATAACCATATTGCCATTCAATTATTTTATTTTTCATGTGGAATTCATATATGGTGTAATATTTTATATCTGAGCATTCCACTATTTGTATTTACCTGTAATTTATTTGTAGCAGTCAATAAAAGTATGTGTCAATTTACCATGCACCATAGCCAAAGAAATTAACAATGATTTTACACAGAGGACAGCTTAAGCTAATGACTTGGTGTCAGCATGAAGATAGACTTTGCAGATAATGGGTACTTCCAATAAGAGTGCTTTTCACAGAGGGGGTTATCACCTATGGTAAGAGTGTGTGAGTGCTTTTCACATACAGTATAGGTCCATGGCATTGGACCATGGACACAGAGTTAGTGCACTATTAGCGCACATTACTGAAAATAAATTAGCATGTAATTTTATGATTTTATTAAATTATATTTTGGAGGTCTAAAAGTTGTTGTAATTGTGATTGAATGTGTTAAGCGGCAGGATTATCATGCATTTATGCAAAGAAATTTCAAATCTAAAATGGTTTGAGTGGAATTTGCACCACCCCAGAGTTGGTAACAAGTATTAAAAGTATATTAAGTCATATTAAATAGTATCAGCATATGACTATTGTGAATATTGGGAGTCATGTGGTGTCTATTCCAACCCTATCGACAGTCTAGCTCCACCAATAGAGGTGTCATTGTTCCTCAACTCTAGATTTCAACTAGGAGCTCAGGCAAAATGGAGCTAGACCCCCCATATTTCATTTCTCCCTCGCTGATAGCATTTATCAGCAGTGTCCTGATAAAAACAAAATATGCAACTTAAGCCCGAGCAGGACTAAGCCGCTGAGGTGGACAGGATTACCTGGAGGCTAGCCGGGACAGGCATCAGATTGTGCTGTCATAAAGGGCCATTAGACTCTTGGCAAACTGTACCTCAAGCCCAAGATGACAGAGCTTTTCAAGACGGACAGGGGGGAAAATATGAAACTTAAATTCGTCATGACAGACATCTCAGTGAATGAGACCCCCGGAAAAATGGCTCTGTAGAGCAAAACAACGTAAAATAGATACTTTATTTTTATTTTCATTTGACACCTATGACAATTTAATTGATTGTATTGTAGACCAAGTTTGAAATAATCAACATCCACTGTTCTATACTCAATGTAAGTATTTATATAAAAAGAGAGACTGGGTTTCCACACAACACACAATGGAGTAGACTTACTGACTGGCTGGGATTAAATTTAATACAGGATCTTGACAGACATATCCTGAATGCATATCACTCTCTCTGCAGATTTCCTAGAAGCAAAGCTTACATGTTTTTTCTTGGATTTGCCTCATTAATTGGCTGGTTAAGTCCCCCTAATCCACGATGATCACTTTCTTGTATGTTTTAGGGCATTTCTTTAAGATCAAGTATCCCATTAGTTTCTTATTTTAATACTTCAGAGCTTTCACAAGTAAATAAAGCTCAAACACGACGGGACTTTGTAAGGCATGCATACGCTCAGTTTTGAGTGGCACCATAGGAAGTCTCCATTTTGAGGCAGAGAAAATGACAATGCAAAGTGTAATTGTTGTGAGGGGGTGTCTACAAAGCGTCCGTAGGTAGGTACAGCAAGTATACGGCTAGACGACTCAGCACACAGCCGTGTGTCTTCCTATGCGCTGTCACTTTCTCTGACATCTGGAAGAAGAGGTCTTGTCTGTTATCTCTGGGAGGGGATCTGGGTTATTTGGTGACACATACTCCTCTCTTCTCTCTTAAAAGTCCACCCATTTACTACCATCCACCTCTCACTGTGCACCGCCTCAAGGCCATATCATGAGCGGGGCCTGTGATAGTGGCGGGGGTGATGGGGGGCGAGGGGGGCGGTTGGGGGGGGTCAGACCGTCAGACTGGTCGGGCAGGCTTCAGCTGGAGTCTTCCTCTGTCTGCCCTGTCTGTCTCTTTCAGTGTACTTATAGCGGCTGTTGACCTGTCCTTTCCCAGAGGGCTTTGTGAAAGGACAGAAATGTGATGCTGCTACTCAGACACAAGTTGCGGTGGAGTCTGTCTGCGGTGGCCATGTTGTATCTCCCTTCTATGCACCCCCCCCCCCTCCACCCCCCGCCCTCCTCCTCCTATTTTTCCTGAACAGAGAGACTCCAGGCGCCAGGCTCCGTGTAACTGCAGTCTCAGGTATGCTGGACGGACGTTGCAGCCACTTCCCAGGGCTTCACCTGCACCTGAGACTGAGTGACGCGGACACCAGAGTCAGCTAGAGAGGGGAGCTCAAAGCAAGACAGGCTGTCATTCATAAATCAAATTCTCTAACTGAAGATGTAAATGAAATTGCCTCTACAGTTGTCACTTTATAGTTTATAGCCTTATTATATTTGATTGCACCCATCATAGTCTCTTTAAAAAGGTTGACATAACTTATTCTGTTATCAGAAATATTGTTAGTCAGGCTCTGAGAGCATCTAATCTATCATAGCTATCATATAATGGGTACTCTATATATTGCAGTTATTTCCATGATCAATTAATACATTTTCAAGCAAAAATGTAAGACATTTGTTTATTCCAGCTTCTCAGTTGTAAGGATTTCTTTGTCTCATGTGACAGTAAACTGAATATATTTAGGCTTTGGACTGTTGGTAGGACAATACAAGACATTCAAAGATAGGTATTTTTCAATATTATTGGACATTTGGACAAACAATTGTTCAATTAATTGAGAAAGTTATCTGCAGATTAATCAGTGATGAAAATAACCGTTAGTTGCAGCCTGAAAAATATCATTAAGCATGTAGCACTTTTTTTCTTCATTCATTACTTCAAAAGAAAAAGTATTCAGAAATGTTCTTAAATTAATTGTAGACGTGGTCTTTTGTTTTATGGTCTGTTATTCCTAAATCCTGTAGTTTTAAGCATGCATTTATATGTCTAACAACAATGGAGCTATTTAAATACAATGGCATTTACTTCCTGTACTTTCTCTCTATGTCTTGTTCCTCTTTCCTCTAAATGTTGTGGCATTGTCATGTGTAAAGGCTTAGGATGATTACAAAATAATTTGAAAATAGAATAAGTACGTAGAGCCTAAGTTGAGGTTTGCTCTGTCTGTCAACATATGACAGCTGCAGAGCAATTTTCATTGTGGTGCGAGTGGTTTTGTGGGAAATGTGCGCTCTCATTTATCTAAAATACATCCTAAGCTGTGGCTGCCGCTTCATTATTTGAGCAGGCCACATGGGTTACAATGTGCATTTGTTCCTAAATGTAAAATCTTTGCTGAAATTTGACTGACTTGTGTGCATATGTTTTGAGGACTGCACAAGGCTTTTGTGGTGGTGTGGGAGGGAAAGAGTGTGTCTGGGAGAGAGTGAAACATAGCCTACAGGGAGAAATTCAGAGGGGCAGAGAAAAATAGTTTTCTGTTTTCCCAAACAAGATTTTCTAAGCTTTGCTCCACCCTTTCAATGTCAAACAACTGTTATTGAAATCCATCCATGCTGAAGACAAGAAAACAAGCAAACAGATGCTTTACAGTAGCCTTAGCTATATCTGCAATTTACTATGCCAATGAAGGTCTGCATGCTTTTTTAAATGTCTTTATCAATGAAGTACAACAACAGTCATGAAAATACACAAATGTTGTACAGGCCAGGAGATACTAAGGGATATTTAAATTATCATGACACCACAACCACATGGACCCGTGTAGCTTGTGCTTAGTCTTACATATTTTCATCAAATATTTTATTGCACATCTACAGTATGACAAAGCCAGTAAACTGGTGACATCAGTTAGGCTACTGGACATCCAGAATTACTTTACTATTGAGTAAAGATGAGAGTCATATGTCGTTCTAAAAATCCAAAACGGCAAATGTAAGCCTATTCAGAATAGGTTAGGGGTTCCCAAACTTTTCCATGCCAAGGTCCCCAAACTAGCATTTGCTTACGGCCGGGGCTCCCCTTTTGCAAGATGTCTTTAAAATCCTATTAACAGTTATACGGCAAAACAAATAAAAAAAAGATAATCAAATCAAATGAAACTTCTGAATCGATTTCCTTTTCAGTAATAAAAGTAATGATAATAATTCGTTTTAAAATTGTTTTATCTTCCCTCCAATTTGCTGAAGCCCCCCCTTGTGCCCCGCTGGCTTGAAAAATACTAGTTTATACCCTATAATGCCCTCCACCATTTTATCAAGCTCATGATTAGTTACTGTATTTTACAATAAAGATAAAAAATAAAACTACTACTACTACTACTATACTATTAGTACTATTATTGAATGTGTGTGTCTGTCTGTGTAAATGGTGTCTTGGCGATGAACGTGGTGTTTTTTTAATACTCTTTCTGAGTGAGTGCACATGCACATTAATGTGAAGCACATTGAGTTTACTTCTAATCAAATAAATTGTTCATCACATAAATTGTTTTTAAATCTTCTTTTCTTTTGCATTATGTTTTGATGCTTTTAATGGTTTTATGTGACGCACTTTGAATTGCCTTGTTGTCGAAATGTGCTATACAAATAAACTTGCGTCGCTGAATGCTGCGCTTTTCTGCGCAGTCAACGCAGCCTGGAGCCGCTCGAACATCCTTCATCGTCCCACAAGTCCTGCGATAGAAAGCCGTTCATTAACAAACAGCAACACAGCGCCAACACAGACAACATGTCGGACAAGAAGCAGACCGTGGACCTGGGCTTACTGGAGGAGGACGACGAGTTTGAGGAATTCCCAGCCGAGGGTAAAGACTACAGATGGTTTACTTTTCTTCCCGACACTCGGGTCTCTGTTTGGTCGGTTTTTGGGCCCTGCGACAGTGACTCAGCTCACCTAGCCGGGCTAGTTTTAGCTAGCAGCTAGCTAGCTCATGTGCCGGTAACTCGCCACAGACGTCGACTAGTGGAGCTCTTTATCTTCTGGTGTCGTGGACTGTGATTGTATTACTTCACAGTGAGCTTTCATGTTTGTTATTCTGCTAACGTGTGTACTTTATCTCCCTCTCTGACGTGAATGCGAGCTAACAAGCTAGCTACAGTGTTAGCCTTCAGCTGTAGCTCACACTCAATAACACGTATTGTGTTGGAAGGTTTCCTTTTGTCACCGATTCGAGGTTTTGTTGACACTACTTTGTTTTCTCTCATGGTGTAACTCCTAGACTGGACGGGGCTGGATGAAGATGAAGACGCTCATGTTTGGGAAGACAACTGGGACGATGACAACGTAGAGGATGACTTTTCCAATCAGCTGAGGTAATTGAGATCTTAACACACACTGAAATGCACAACGTTGAGCTGCAGCCCCTCATAGGCCGTCAGTGTAAACTATCAAAGGCCTAAAGCATCGCTTTAAGTAGGAGGAGACCCAAGTTATTGAAGTCATTCTTGGTGTGGACTTATTTCTTACCATTGATGCCATATAGGCCACATTATCTTACTTTAACTGCAGCACATGAGACACACAGCTCTTTTGGTTATTTGATGTAAACTAACTGCAACTGACCACCATGTAAAACACTAGGCAGACCTTTCCTCCAATAACTTGCACCACAGCGATGGAATGAGGGATACTGGTCCTTGAAAGATTTCCAGATATCACTCTGTGATGAGCTAAATCGGTGTCGTGTGTTAACTATTATTTACTTATTGACTTAAAAGTACTGTGAAGTACGTCTGTAAAACCAAGGGGAAGTTATTGCTCTTAATATCTTGTTTAAATATATTGTTAAGAAAGTAAACAAAAAATGCCCACATATACTGTTGCAGGTCAGATAGAAACAAATGCTCTGATTTAAATAAATTTTAAACCGAAGTAGACATTGTGACAGGACCATTTATAGGACTGATTAAACTCAGGCCTGTGTTTCAAAATTGTTGTTTTACAGCATTAAAACTAGAGTTTCAGACATTTTCGGACTATATATATATATATATATATATATATATATATATATAATATAAATAAATAAATAAATAAAAAAACATTTCCTTAAAGGAATACAATCCAGTGCGGTGCTTATGGTCTCTCTAAAGGAGGGTTTTCTCCAATCTACAGCTTGAATTGTAGGTCAAAAACTTGCAGCCCCAAAAATGCTGTTTAGGAAGCTACTTCTTTCAGATGGCTATTTGATCAATATTAATACATCTTGCAATTAGGAAACCGCAGGAAACCAACAGTGCGCTTCCATTCTCGATTTCTTGCTTTGTATCTGTCTTGCAGCTTCTCTTTAATAGCGTAGGTTGTTGTTGATTGCAGTTGACCGTTGCATATTTCACTTGTATCTGAAATTGTGCCATTAACACCTTGCATTACACATCAGAGTTATGATAAGAGCCGTCATACTTACATTCACACTTATTGGATAATCAATAACTGATGATAAATAAGTGGCTGGTCTGTTTTTGTTTGAGTACACTTTAGACCATAATATGCTATTGTTTTATTTAGACCAATTATGATGGCCATGCTATTAGGTTGTTTCTTAAATATATCATTATTGTTAAAGGGCACAGCTGCCACATGCATTTTTATATATGTGTAATCATCAAATCTATAGCTGCACACATTATGCAATATTTATGTATTTCTCACTCCCATCTCTTAATGGTTCTTGCAATCAATAGCAGAGGGTACTTAAGCCTCTACCACCCACCTGTAATCATCTCCACTGACTTGATCTTTCTATTTTCCTTTTCCTCCCTGCAGAGCTGAGCTGGAAAAACATGGTTACAAGATGGAGACGTCTTAGCGGCTCACAGGGCCTTTCAGTAGTCGATGACATTGGATATGGACATTTATATTTGAATATTATTGGTTGACCACACGCTACCGGAAATGATTTGAGGATGTTATTTTGTTTCTTTTTTTGTAAGAAATATTGATGGAAGTAAATTGTTTGGAGAAAACTGTTTCTTTGAGTGTTTTTACTTGCTGACTGTACTGCAAATAGTTAGATGACATTTATAGATGTTTATAGATGTACTTTTGCTATTGTTTAAGCATTAGATTTGAGTTTATTTGACTTAATAATATTTAATCTGATCTACAGACTGGTCGAAATTGAAAATAATGGATTGCATTTCTTTTGTAATCACCGAAACATTGCTGAAATTGAACAAGTTATATTGGTAAATTAAAACATCATATTTGCCTTCATGCCTCCAATTCATGCCGCATAGCCAATGGCTATATTTAACTGATGCTGAACTGGTCATTACCAGAAATCCAGCCCGCACGCTTCCATTTCATCTAGTCCTTGGACGGCTCTTATTCTTTGCATAAACTAAATCCATCTTTGCAGTTATTTGTTTTTGTATGGAAGATGACACAAGGTTTGGCTAAAATATCTACAAATTACAGTCTTTGTAAGAGCTGTTGATCTTCACAGAAGCACACCTGCCAAGTCAACACAATCTACCTGTAATGGAAGGCTTGTTATTGCCCTCTGACGCATCGTGCATTTATTTTGGTCTCCATGAATTTTGCATGATATTATTCAAGTTCAAGTGCGCTCAACATAATTTATCCAAGATATTCCTGATCCTTTTTGAAGCAACCATACTTTTATGTAAGGCTCTGTTTATTGAAACTGTCAAAGTGATGCTTGCATGACAGAGGAAGAGTGAAAAAGTGTACACGGGCAAATGGAGATGTACATAAGCTGTGCGCAGTGGAAGTACACACAATACAAACGTGTGTGTGGTGCATGCTGCACACATACAGAGGCAGTTCCTCTGCACTGTGCTGTATAACAGCCCCCTTCTCTCTCAGCCCCACAGCGCTGGGCCGAGTCCCTGAAGGAGAGATTATCCACTGCCGTGTTTGTCAGAGGTAGGGAGGGGGTCTCAGCATGGGGCCTCCCAGCTTGCCTTGCCTGGGCCTGCCCCTACTGCCAGCCAGGCCCTTCTCTTCCGCTTGGCACAGCAGGGACTCTCGTACTGAACCAGAGGCCAATTTATCCCCGCCACACTCCCCCGGCAAAATGATTTCTCTCAGTGTTTTGTCGACTCTCAGTCCCAGGGTCCTAATGAGGTGAAATAGATGCCAGTAAGACCAAGGCTGCAAGAGCAGCTTTCATCCTTAAACAACATTCACCCTCTGCCTCTAGAAGTGGAAAGTAACCCAAATAAAGGAACTCCAGTACTGTTTTTACGTATAGTTTTTGTACTTGCTTGCGATGAAAATGTAGTTTTTAATCCACTATCATTTATGTAGCTACTAGTTACTTTGAATAATGCCTTTTTTTCTTTTCTAAATGTCATGCAGTGTGTGACAGGATTGTACTGACATCACATTAATGTTCGTACTCAGTTAGAAAAACCTCATCCTGATCAATGGTCTGTCAATCGTCAAGTCCCTAAACATTTTTTGTTTTTTTGTCTAAAACAAGTTTAAAAAAAAAAAATGCCATACAGCGGGAGACTTTAAACTTGTTTCCAAAACAATCTACTTGTCCCAAGGATTTTCCAAAACTTGAGCATCTGCATTTTAATACATGACAGATTTAGACAAGTCACTCCAGGAGCAATTTGATTTACTGCCTAGTTTCCTCTTATGGTGCTGAATTATCAACAGGACATGCTGTTTATCATCTGTTTATATTGGGAACGAGTCATTCTGCACTTCAAAGTGTTGTACTCAGATTTTGGCATTAAAGGCTGGAAAAGGTGGAAGTGGAAATCTGTTAGCTCAGGTCAAGCGTTTAAATGTTGGCCACTGAAAGCACATTGACAAGCATCTGACGGTCTCTCATTCTCCTCTGGGAAAATGCAAACTCCCTGTTTACTACTAGTTATTATCCCAATCAGCTGCATATCACAGCCCAACAACCCTCCTGGGCCCATATTGTGATTGAAAGACAATGCTCCAGCTGCTACTGATGTACATGTCAATAAAGAAAATAAACAGTATGCTGAGCAAAATAAAGCAAGGTCACATGTTCATCAAGTGACCTCAAAGAGCTCTGACTCATACATGGTGATACTCAGATCTGTTTATGCCCTTGAAACTAAGGGCCCTGGGCCAGATGATTATTCTAAGGGTTGGGAAGTCGGTGAAGTGAGAAAATCGGTAAGTGAGAGCAACAGAGGAGGACCTGTGACCATTTTGTTTGTGCTGAGAGCATGAGATTGGTCCCTTGTGTTTGACGCCGTGAGGGCCTCGATGGGCCCTCAATATTCAACCTTGCGCAGACTGCCAGGCTTTTTAGTTTCTATGCATTAGTTCTTATGTGATCCCATTTAATCGTGACTTTAATTTGTGCAAGCATTTTTGTTGTTCGTTTGTGACCCACATGATTCCCCATGACATGTGCGAGAAGGCTCACTGTGGCTGATATTGACTGACTTACAGACGCCTGAATAGCAATCTGCTGGATGAATACTTTGACCCTATTGAAAGGTTTCATTTGAAGTCTTTTGTACAATGGATCACTTTTTTAAAAGGGCTATCCTTGTGTTACTGATGGCAACGTTCCGTCTTCATACAAAAATCAATGCCACGTAAAACACTACCAACAAATTACATTCTGGACCAGTCTATATGGGATCTACTGCTGCTGCAAATTCTGTAAATTGATTCTTGCCTTTATGAAAGACTAGATTCTTCAAAAAGCATTTTCTTATTTGCAAATCATTTTCCCTCGGCCCACGCAGTTCTGAGACCACATGACTCCATGCGAGAGAGCAGCCAATGGAACTGTGGCGAAGACTATTTCATAACACTTCATGTTGGGAGATGGCAGATCCATTGTTCTCAGGGCCCACGAGCCTGTGGGCGAGAGTCCCTGCTGTGTCTACACCGAGGAAATACACCAGCCTCCCAGGCTATATTTTCCTCTCTTTCCTGCAGACACTGGAAGCTACTGTGACCATTCGAACTCTCTCCCCAGTGCTGCGGGCCCTGCTCTCGCCACTTCTTCCCTCTCCAATCCCTTCACCACTGAGCCAGGGAGAAGACGAAGCTGTCTCTGCACAGCTAGGAAGCATGCAGCTGCTACTATAATAGCCCTAATTGCATGTTTCTTTTGTTGGGCTGAAATTAGCGGCGGGGCTACAATACTAGCCTCAAAACCCCCAAAACGTCCAAGTAAAGATTGAGGGGAGAAAAAAAAAAAAAAAGACACTCGGGGTGCGTTCACCAGTGAGACTGCCAACCCACTGCCGAATGGCCCACACCTGCACGCTCGCACCCCCGCTAACGTAAACATAGATAATAAGGTATAATTACTTTAGAAAATAATAACGAGGAGCAACCCTTCAGACCCCCCTACTCCCGTTGACAAAGAACTGCCTGTTTATTGTAGGGGGTGAAACAGCCCCAAAGGACGATGGCGAATACCCTATCAAAAGACCTGAGGGCCCTACTGAGGGTCCCTTATAGGACAGCCATCAGTGTCAAGGAGGACTGGGGCTTTTAAGTCGCTTCTATCCTAACTGCCTCAATTAACTACTATGGATTGACCACAGGCTACTTTTTATGCTCCATTCATTCTCATCAAAATGATCCTGTGTTGTCTTGAATGGTTCTCCCCCTTTCTATGGGATCAGAAGAAACCCAGAATATTTATCGTCTGATAACATACCAATAATGCCATGTGGTGTCTGTTTTTATGGATATTCTCCTAAAACAGATGCATTCAAATCCAGACAACATGCCTTTCTGAAGCCGTGGATATAACATGTAATACCATAGGGTGTTATTGATGTTGCTATAGGAACTCCTGCATCCTTGCTATCTGTAAGGACTACAATTGAAATAAGTCTTCAAGTTTTGTGGTAAGCAAAAGTTCAACATTTTGGAAATGACGCTTACTCACTTTCTGGTGGAGAGTTGCATAAAAATAATTGATGATGAATTGTGAATCACTTTCACATTGTTCCGTTAAATATGAAGCTACAGCCAGCAGATGGTTAGCTTATCTTAGCATAAAGACTGAAAACAGCAGAAACAGCCTGGCTAAAGCATTAAACAAACCCCATGAGCTCTAGAGGTGCTGGTGGATTTACTATTTTACAGAGCCAGTTTCCTCTTGATTTCACTCATTGTGCTAAACTAAGCTAACTGGCTGTAACCTTATATATAACAAATAGATATGAGGGTGGGTGTATCAATCTTCTCATTTAAATCTCCCCCAGAAAGAAAATACCCAGAATTCCCAGAATGTCAAAACATTTCTTTTATTTTTTTAAACTACCTTTCTCTCTTACCTAAACTAATGTATAAACATGGCTGCAACACAAACCCTCCTCAGTAACTGCAGATTCAGCACTCATCATCAAAACACACAAATTAAAACAACTATTATGGTGATCTTTAGAAAACTAAAGAAGTCTTAACTTTGTCTTCAGTGAGCAAGAGCACCATACTTTAACCCAACAGGTCATACGGTGGTTGAGGCTAACATAAATATCTAAAATGGAAATTATTGACCTCAGCTAGTTATATGTAACTAACAGAGCTACAATATCTGGGTTACATATGTCTAACATGTATCAACCTGACATAGTCATGAGTTCTTCTTAACTTTTACAGAAGAGCAATAGAAGCATCGTGAATGGAAACATTACAAACTGGCTTGGGATTGGCTCGGCCCAGGAAAGAAGGGCTCTACATAAGGTGTTTAACACTGCCGAGAACATCCACAGAGCATCAGTGGTATTGGTGACGAGGTGCCTGTGCAGACTCAAAAGAATATTAAAAAACAACGCCCAGCCACAGCCTGTTCCACCAGACTACAGAGCAGCTTCTTTACTCAGGCTGAGACTCATCAACTCATCCTCAACACAACAACATAAAAAATAGTTTTGCTGTTTTGTTTTTCTTATTTAGCATAACGGGACTTCAACCGCAATTTGTTGTGTGTTGTACAATGACAGTAATAACCTTGAAACTTGTTCGGGTTGTGTTTCATGGTTCGCTTCGAGTTTTTATGATAGTCATCACAGCGCAGCTGAAAATGAGGATAATGTGAACATGTGGACATGACACTGGAGAGTTGAGACACTATGGGATCACGCCACGGCCTCACCGTCACTTAAACCTGGCCGAATTTTAACCCAATCTGACATGTTGGCATAGAGAAAGAAACAGATGGGTATGTTTTAGTTCAACGCTATCCGTGGTGGTTGGGTCACTATGAAAACACAAGGCTTTGGTTTGATGTCAGGACGGATTATGAGTGCCCTGTTTCAGCCCAGCAGTTTATGACATGATCCATCTCGCAGGGCTTTGACAGATAAAAGGTGAAAAACAGAGCACAGAGAATGTATATAGTACTCTGTACTGCCCTACAAAGCCAGAACAACATATTTGATCAATTGGGTATGGACCAGAATCTGACCTAAAAATCATTATGTGATAGAAATGACAACAAAAGTATAAATTGTAAGAACAGCAAAATTGAGTTAAAAACTCAAACTGCCCTTCAGCTAGCGGGATAGCCTTAGCTACAGCTGATCTACTTACCTACTTTTTCCCTGCAATTGAAAAACAATTTTGATGCCCCAGCATCTTAGTAAGTGTGTTTGTTATTCCTCATAAATAAGACAAGTGTAAAATCTTATCATAGTCGAACAAAAAAAGTAACACCAGATAAACTAGTGCTGCTAAAAGTTAACTTGCCTAGCTTAGCAGAGTAACTGTAACTGCCTTCCCTGCAGCCTCTGGTGATTTGAGATGGTTATGCCACTCTGGTTCAAATGAACAATAACGGTGAAGAAGAAGCAAGAGCTATGTGTTTTCCATTTAGATTGTCCAAACATCAAGTGCAGTACCTACATGTTTTAGGTTTTATGTAAGGTCTGGTGCAATTATGCCCTCAAACTTTTAACATTTCTTTCTCAACTTCACTGTTGTAGTTATTGCTCTCTTAGACAGTACATGTTATGTAACATGAGTTATGTTGTAAACACGACACTGTAGGGACCATAATAATATCCCAACAAAACTAATACTGCTTTATTCATCCATGAGCATAAACCAGGCTGATAGTAGCCTACAACCAGCCTACACTGGAAATAACACATATGTTAAAATCCCCACTGAGTAAATGTTTTGCGTCTATTTAACTCAAGCCTTGTGGAGTCTTGTACTTTTATCAACACATAGGGGGGATAAATGCTGTGATTAAGGGACTTGTGTAAAGTGAATCAGTGTTGCATGTGAGTCATCCTCATGCCATCATTAAACCACAATGTGCAACCAAGCTGAACGGCCCTGCGAGGATGGCAGCGTGTTTTTAACTGTGACGTCTCTGGCAACAACACCCCCCCCAACTGCGTTTCCTTCCCGTACACCCATGATGATACCTGGCAATTACAGTGTTTTTATTTTATTTCTTTTTACCCCCGTCCCCTCCCAAACCTCCAATATTTAACACACCGTAACAGCCATCTACCTGTCCTGCTGCACTTAAAAGCATTGGACAGTGAGGGAAGAGACAAATAAAAGGGGGGGACAATTTAGACACCGGAGAGGATTTTTTCCATCAGAGCAGTAAAGCACACTTGATGTTATTATCATCTCTGGTGAATTATCTGGTAATTAATCAATCATCAGGCTCACTCATGCACTTCCAATGAAACCCAGCATCACTGTTGATCAACCTGAGCAGGGTTGACCTATGAGAAATCAATGTGCAGCCATGATTCAAGGCAAACGCTTTAGAGCTTCTTTCACTTGGATAAAAATAATTAGAGCATGGTAAATTACATGTCACAGGATCTGCATCACAACTACACAAGGGAGGGAAACAATTGCAGTCCATTTAAAACCTTTAACATTGCACGATCCAATTCAAAGGAACATTAAAAGATTGCAGGACAAATCATCCCTTCAACTCACATCGATCATTTTCACCACATTCGACCAAAAAAACCTCACCACTTCACTGTGTGGCCAAGTTCAAAACAATCGCATATGTTTAAAAAGAGAGCACAATGACAGACAAACTCGTAAAATAGGACATAACACTCTCTCTCTCTCTCTCTCTCTCTCTCTCTCTCTCTCTCTCTCTCTCTCTCTCTCTCTCTCTCTCTCCTCTCTCTCTCTCTCTCTCTCTTTCTCTCTCTCTCTCTCTCTCTCTCTCTGCCTCTGCCTTTCATCACTCTCATCATAACTCTCTCGCACACACACACGTCTGGTAAGACTGGGTGGGAGGCCTTGGCCCAGCCACAGTCAACTGGTCCCAGTCCCAACAAGGAAACAATTAATCATGTGTGAGCGGCTGTCTGAGTGTCTGCTCTCTGGACAACAACAACACTCAGCCATTTATCTCCCCTCAAGGCAGGACAGCCAGCCAGCACACCACGCAGGCATGCACTCTCTCATCCTCACGCACTGACAGATGTGGAAGAACAAGAACAAAAGTGCACACTTATACACACAAATACACGCAAATGTACAAAAATGTATCCATGCAAAGCGTAAAGACACATGCGCAAACAACACGTTAATGCATAGACACTTTCAACAGCAGATGGGAATAACATTCGGCGATTCTCACACACGCACACACACACACACACACACACACACACACACACACACACACACACACACACACACAGACAGACAGGTGCTTGCTGTTTTGTCATCCTAATCAGATAGATGTCAGCACTTCCTAATGGTCATGATGACATATACAGGAGCTACATGTTGCTGCCTCACAAAATCGCCGAGATCAAAGGCAGACTAACACAACTCAACTTTCTTTTGTAATTCATTTGAGAGCAATGCCTTTTACCACGGTTGCCTTTGATATTTCAAATTCTGTTTGCTGTTCATTACACAAAAACCGAATGGAAGGACTGTGGTATTTTTCTTGCACTCTTCTGGGATGATGGAGCAAAGTTGAGTTGACAGTCATTTCATTTCAGGAAATTTAGTCCTCTTTTAATTTAACTCTTGGTCTTTCGACATGGCAAGGCAGTTTAAGAGTGAGGTAAAGCAGGCCAGACTTAATGAGACGAAATAGGAAATTTGTCGTTCATTTCACATTGCTGCATCTACCTCAGACAGGGGTTGGTTTGTGAGTGTGGGTGTGTGCGCACGTGTTGTTGAGTGTGTCCAAACATCATGTTAGTTTCAAAGTGTGTATTTTTGGTGTAAGCATATGTTCATCTGTATATGTGTTAGTGTCCAACCTGGTCAAAAAAAGGGCCCTAAACCTCAAGTGAAGCAAACAAAGAAGCCGGTGTGTGTTCCAGGATGGGGCATCTGGATGGCATCAGGTGAGACTGGCAGATTGGTAGTGACATAGGTTACTCCTGAGGTCCCTGGTGAGAAACACATCCCTGTAGTCTGCAGTGGAAAAGGAGCTTTGAAGCGCCACTGCGTAAAAAGGAGGCATCTGCATTACAATGTTTTCATGCAGCTAGTTTTTTTTATTATGCCACCCACCTCTGGCTGAAGATAGGGTTACACTTGGCAGGTGGACTACAAATGAGAATTAGTTTGCAAATGACAAATAAGTGAAAATCAGTCAAGAAAATAAAACCAAGATATGTGTACACAGTGATGTCCATGCCGCAATCATTAAATGAAACTCCCTAATGTTAGGTTGTATAGGAATACTTTTATTTCATACATGATGCAGTGCAGTTGAGAGAGGAATCAGCACTTTGAGATCACGAGTGATACTAAACAAACATAGTTGTTTCAAAGTAATAGTCGTAACAAGCAGCTGGTTAGCTTAGCTTAGCATAAAGACTTGCAACTCTCTGTCCAAAGGTAACATAATCTACCTATCAGTATCTCTAAAGCTCACTAATTAACACATTAGCTCAAAAACAAACAAACATAAAAATAAGTGAAAACAACATGTTGTTGTAGTCTTTGTGCAAAGCTTAGCTGACCGGCTGCTGGCTGAAGCATCATTATTACCTCACAGATATGAGAGTGGTTTTGATCTTCTCATCTAACTCTGTGCTCGAAACAGACTATTCCTGACACAGGTGCTATTCTATAGATAGCAGAGTGACAGCTTAGCGTCTTGGATCAAGTGGGCTGTTAAGATGAACACCTAACCCACATCTATACAAGAAATCCTTCAAAGACATTTAATCACACTATTCATGTTACATTCTAAAACTTCCTGCACCAACTTGAACTTCAATTAAGTAATTTAGACGAATGCAACCATTCTCTCGCTCCCTCCTTCTCTCTCAGTCCAGGTGGCAGCTTGACAGGAAGAGGAAGAGGAAAGGACTTAAAGATTTGCTGCTGCTCTCATTCTCCTTCAAAGACAAATGCCCCTCTGATCATTTCCCACAATGCTCCTTGCACGGAGGCCTCTGTGATCAGTGGTTATGAGAAAGCACAGGAATCACAGGACAGATAACTGCCTCAAACTTGGGGAAAAAGGGAGGGGGGAAAAAAGAGGTAAGCCTCCTCTTTTTCTGCCTCTCTGACCTACTCCCCCCCACCCTCATTCCATCAGCCTGGTCGCTCTGCATGTGCGGGAAGCATCTGGATTCATTTATCCCAACCCAGGCAAGCTGGAGGACCCCTGTGCCCTCTCGGGTTGCAGGGTCTGAGCGTGTTTCAGTGTGGGTCCTTGTTGTTGTCGAAGAGAAGAGCTTGAGCCTGCCCGCTATCCAGTCTGGACCATCTCAAAGCTCCGATCCACCCCTTCCCGTGCTTCGCCAGGCCCACGGCCCATCCCAGATGCCCCGAAGCATGGTTAGTGTAGCGCTTCATCTAAACTGAAAGATACTAAACAGATTCATCCAGAAGCTTCAGAGAAGACAGCCCGCCTTGAGGTTTAGGTTGGCAGATGGAAAGGAGGGAGAGTCTGCAGAGGAAGCTGGTACTTCAAATAAATGTGTGGGTGTGTGTGTGTGTGTGTGGGAGGGAGGGGGGGGCTGATATTAACTTTACGTGTCTCACATGAATGCACACGTCGACATTTGCATAATGAGACAAGCGGATGTACACTGCATCCGCAAATGTGCACAGGAAATGCACTCCCATGTCTCAAGACCGCAGGTGAAATGCCCTGAGAAGTCCATTCAGCCCTACTGTTTGGTATAATCCGTAGTCCACTCCATGCCAAACGTCAGTCCAGGTTATCAGGCTGCACAGCTGAATGGAAGCAGAGTGAGTCTGGCTGGTTACTTAAAGTCATTGAGAAGTTATTCAAACACCCAGTTATTATGGTGTAAACAAAAGTGGCTTGTCACACGCTATTACAGATATGGTGTTTACAAGAATGCCACTTTAATGCAGTGCATGTTATGTATGATGATTAAGGATAGTGTTTGACAACCAAATGATTGGAGAAATAAAAGTAGATTATAATAGGCAGTGTTTTGTTGTTACACAGACAGCAGAGACTATGCAGAGAACTCTATTATTTTGCTAATAGCTGTTATGTATTAGCACAAATTATGTTTTTTTCTTATGGAAGAGGTAGTCCATCATAAAGAAGCACAAAAGAAGCACAAAACATCAAAATAGACATAAGAATCACTTTTTTTTGTCTTGGATGTATCAGAAGGCTAATTTTCTCCCATCATTTCTCTTCTCGCCACCTTCTTGTACTTTATGCAAAACAGATTTGTTTGAGTTGTACCACGCAATCTGGGCAGTCCGTCTGTGTGGTTTTGGGGACACTTCTAAGTTATATAAAATTCCCACTTTGGCAAGTGTGAAGTTTGCAATGGTTTGTGAAAAGGGGCGGTTTCATCTCTGAATTTGCGTCTTTCAAATGCTGAGCACAACTGGAACGACTCTGGCATCAATCTTGGCTCTTACATGAAACATTCTTAATTAGAGGGGAAGTAATGTGGTTATAACCAAGTGGTTGCAGGTTTGTAGCCACTGTGTCCATCAACAGCCATGTGTCCTGCTGATGTGTCCTTGAGCAAGACATTCAGCTTTTCACAAATGACAGATCTGAATAAGAACATCAGCTGAAATTGCGCAAAACAAAAGGTAAAGTGATTCTTGGAAGAATTAAGATGTGGGTTAGGTGTGGGAGCTGTAGGTTAGGGCCACCCAAAGTGGGGACATGAAATTAGATTTTGCCAATCTGAAAACACACTCACATTTTTATTTTTTACTTTTAGAGAATACTTCTTCTCCGTGTGCCCACAGAGCTTTTAATCAAAGTCACTCACAAGGGGTCATACTTTTGTCTCTACAGCTCTTTATATGGCCAAAAAGCTAATTAAAAACATGTCTTGATCCTGTTTGCCTGAAGGTAGATTTGTCATGACTCTGCAAACTGCCATTTATGTTAACAACCTTTCTGCTTTGTTCTACATCTGCCACATTTTGTTGACTAATGTCTTAAGAGATCAATTTGATATTATCTTATATATTATTCTTATTGCCAAAAAATCCCATAAACAAATGCTAGATATTTTTTTAAACAAGCTGGGCACTGTAGTTTTTTGTAAATGTTACAAGAACTGGGCTAATTATTTTCAGCAGCAGATTAACACACATTTGGTGCTCTATTGAGTATTTTCGGCAACAGGACAATTTTTTTCATCTGTTGAAATTAACAATGACTTTATAATAAGCACTTCTTTGGTATTGCTTTCTTTATATAATGTGTCCTTGGGTCAAGTAAAAGGAGCTTTAAATTAAATGTATTATTATTTATTATAATTAAGAAAGCATTGCTTTAAAAAAGATAAACACTTTGTAACAGTGATCTACTATTAAATTTGCAACGTTTTATATGGCAGGAAGGGAGGAAGAAATTGTGCTTTTAGAAATTTTCAGTTAACTCACATTGGTTAGTATGCAGGTGTACTGTCATTATAGAAATTTTTCTATTTTGAAAAATCTATGAAATTTTGCACCACAAAAACAGCACATTTATGGTAGGATGAGAGTGCAACAATATAATACCAATACGATTGCTAATGACCCATGCTCTCCATCAACCTGTTTTGACAGTAAGTGACAGATCAATATATTCCTCAGTTGTTTCCAGATTTTAACTCTTTGGCTTGTATTTCCATCCCACACATTTAAAAATGACATTAGGAATAGTGGGAGTGAATGTGAAACTGTATTCTTGAGCTGTGTAAAACAGGACAAAGCCATTGCCACAATCGGCCTCTTTTTTTCAGGTCAAACATGTCTTACAAATTTTTATTTCATTACCATGTCATGAATACGTCTTTGGGAATCCATTAGGCCTTTCCTGACTAAAACTACAATAGGAATTCACATTCAACCAAAAAAAAGCAAAGAAAGGGTGGGGAATGAGAATAAAGCCCCATCAAGAACATTACTGTAAAGCTGTTATAGCTCTTTCAGTCCACTTAAGAGGAGGCAGCAAAAAAAGAGAAAGATGTGAGTGACTGACAGATGATAGCAATAAAAGTAAGAACAAACTGGCCATTTTACTGCGGTAGGGCCATTTGAGAAGGGATTATTAACTTGTCAGCATTTCAAACTGAGACACAACTTTTTCTCCTCTAAAACACATCCCCATGTCTCTGTTACTTTTATTAGAAAGTCTTTAAACCTTTTGACCCCAGAGGGCCTCCGTTATTGGCTGTTAATAGGGACTCGCTGGTCAGTGGGGAGAACCTAAGTGCCCTATTAATCATTTGTTTAGAGCTCGGGTCTATTTTGGAAGCTCTGTGTTTAGTGTGAGTTAAAAATAGAAGGAGGCAGATTGAGACAGCCGCCCGCCACTCATCGCTCAAACTGTCAGGACGCGTGGGCCCTTGGGGACGCGGGCAGGAGACCCCTCAAGCCAATGAAGTTCAAAGGTCGCAAGGTTTATCATTATTACCCACTTACTCTGTGGCGGCTGACAGAATCATTGTTGTTTTGATTGCTTAAAATAGAGGCAGAAAGGCATGCTCTAAACAAAAAATCCATTCCATTGAAGGTAAGTTTTAAAGATTCCTTTGACATAAACAACCAAGAGTTGCATGTAAAAGCTGCCAGGCACTGTAGTTTACATGATTCAAAAAACATTTTGCCGCTCATGAATAATACACAAGCAAAGCAAATGCTGCTACATGCTTCCTACAAAATGCCACAAGTAAGTGAGTTGTTTGCTGGCAGATTGACAGCGATGGGAAATAAAATGTCATGGGATCAAATCATTAATCTTGTCAAATATTGTCATATGACAGGGGGAAAATACAGGTGTGGAGATTGCATCGGCTGATAAAACATTACTTACAGCCATTTTTCCAATAAGCGATGGACTCAGTGCTGTCAATATTTGGAGGGGATGCGAGGTATGCCCTAGCGAAGGCCATTTTGCGAGGAGCAGAGAGCCTGCTGGGAAAAATACAGTGGTTCATGCTGGGTCTCTGGGAAGCTGAAAAGCCACCGGCAAAAAGCTATGAATTATTTTGAGCGCAAAATACATTTTCTTTGAAGACTGTCGGGCCATTAGAGCCCTTTTGCTCCCTTTTAAATTGTTTTTATGCTGTGAGTAATGTTAACCTTTGCTTTTGTAGTCATGAAATTCTCTCTGCACCCTTTTCCCTCCTGGCACAAAGCACAGATGGGCTGGAAAAGCTGGAAATAAAGTATAGGAACCATTTACGGCGACGAAAGAATAGGCGTGAGGAAGGAACTGAGGCTTTTATTCTGACGTCTATTAGACCTCTGTTCCTTAGAAGACTACAGTAGAGACTCAATGTGCATAAGAATAAATCCCCGCAGAGATAACCACGTTTAATAAAGTTAAACTTTTAAATACTTTGCTGCTACTGGGGGACTAAAATCCAACATCATAGGAGCTATAATTAAGTGCCATAACACATGGACTGTTGAGTATGATAATGAGTTTTTCAAAAAGAAAGTGGTTGTTTACATGATCACCGTGGATGGATCAGGAGCTAATGGGCTCCTTGGCACCAACACGGAAAAGGCCCCATCTCTTAATACCAGATCAACCCCACACACATTGTTTCTTGTCGCTTTGCATGTTTCCCGCTGTATTTTACTGGTAAATCTTGGCTCAAATGTTGGTTGAATATCATAGAAAATATTATAGAAAACCATCAAAAGAAAACCTGTTTTGTAGATTTCTTAAAGCAGAGCCATTTAAATTGCTTTACTAGTTTTAATTCATGTTTACTATAGCCTAAGTGTGGATTGCCTAAGACAAAGTCAATACTGAAGGCTCATGATTAAACAAAGTGACCAGAGTATCCCTATAGTTTTGACTGAGTCCTGATGATAAATGTTTATTACAGTCACTTTGAACAGAGGCTCTTTGGGACACCCCCATTGGCTGTAGACTTATCCACCCATAATGGTCACACATTCAGGGATGAGACAGAAGCAGATTTAAGGCATATTATTTTAAACACAGAAGTAAAGCTTATGTGGCACTGAATAGGTCAAGTTTAACACAAGACACAGGTACTACGGACACTTTCTTTCTTGCTCTCTCTCTCTCTCTCTCTCTCTCTCTCTCTCTCTCTCTCTCTCTTTCGCTCTCTCTCAAAACACACGCACACATGATCGGATCAGTGGGTTTATCTGATACGCACGAGCCTCTGACCAGTTGACCTCTCGTGCCCCCGCGCCACGTGCTCAGCTGATCCTCCTTCCTGTCACTGCACCGGCGCGTGATCTCAATGGGAACATCCTCACGCAGGAGGAAGTGAACGGGACTAACTAGCTAGCTAGTTGACAGTGATCTCGCTGAGCATGGCAGCAAAGGTAAGCTGAGTTTTCCCCTTCAGTTTATCCCTTCTTTTTTTCCTGGGGGGCTTTTCTCCTCCTCCGGGGATGTGCTCGGTCCCGGGAGTGTCTCTCCCCCCCTCCGGAACTTCCCACCGGTCAAGTTAAACGCCGGTTAGTCCGCTAAGAGGATGTGCTGGAGGTTGACACCGACCACACGACAATGACATTGGGGCTTTACTGTAGCCGGTTGAACTAGTTTGATGTCGTCTAACGGGTTTGTAAGCCACGCTGAGTGCACTGCCAATGCAACAATGATGTAAAGTGCAGTCATGGTACTGTTGCTGCTTTTTAATCCCCGCTGCTCCATGAAGGCCCGGTCTCCAGTTTACTGAGTCTCTGCTCAACATCCGTCTGTAATCACAGGTAACCTTGGGTTAGCAGCACGCGACATGCTGTCTCATCCAGGGGCCAGACGTTTCTACAGGCCTTTTTTTTTTAACATGGTGGTGCTGTCATGGTTTGTATCCAACCAGTATGTTTCAGAAACTGGTTCAATTTACTCTCTCACACGTGACACGACCACAACTTCTAATCTGGATCATTTTACAGTCCTTTACAGTCCACTTTGTTTTCTGTTTTTTTTTTTAATTATTTTTCACCAGCAACAGCATTATCTTCTACAGGGGGATCCCAACTAAGAGTTCAGGACCCCCAAGTGGTCACAATATACATCTGAGGGGTTGTGAGATTATTAACAGAGATGAAAATGACAAGAAAACAAGAAACACATTTGGGATATATTTATTAGCTTTTTATAGAGCTTTCTAAATCTACCGGCTTTTTCAGTGACTGTATTCTGGATAGAAAAGCCCCATAAAAAACGCTAGTAAGTTAACCTTGAGTTTAGATTTTCATAATAACGTCAGGTACTATTGTAATAACTACTTCCTAGGCAGTGCACACACACACGTATACTAGTGGCCAAGCTCAAAATTATGTTTAATTTGTAATTTTTTATTGTAGTCTTTCTCTTTGCTTGTGAATTACTGGATAAGTTCACATCTTTCGGCTCCCAAAAGTATTCAAATGTAACGTTCTGAACCACTGTTGAACAGCATTCATTAAACCATGCAGGAGTAGGGGCATTGTGTCTGAAAGTTGTACTCACAGATGTTCACTTATTGTCTTGCAGGCAGTTCTGCCTAGGAGGGCCGACCCCACTGAGTTGAAAGGCATTTTTGAAAAGGTAGGATTTTACCTATGTATTTATTGTTACCTCTTTGTGTTTGCCTCTTATGAAAAAACAGCTTTTCATGTATTTATCGATTTATGTTTGATTCGTTTTTATCAAATTCTAAAGCTCAGCGTGCATTCTTGTGTCTGTATCTGTTTTTCTCTTTACAGTACGCCAGCGTCAAGAAGAATGACGAGCGCTTCATGTCACCACAGGACTTCGTGAGCCGTTTCCTCCATGCCCACACAGATATCCAGCTTTCGGACGAGGCCATGAAGCTTCTGGCTGGAGTGGTCGATCAGAAGAAAGATGGGTTGGTGTTCTGATTTTTCTTTTTTAATATTAGGTGATCTGATGGTTCACATACGTGAAGATGTTGGTACACTGTGAATTTGGAGACAGAATTTATTAGGTAATCCTTGCACCTTGGAGGGTGTACTTATGGAATAACTACTATTATAAGTGCAAGGATGGGTCACACTTACTGTGATAGATAGAGGACAAATATAGCCATATATTCTTTTACAAAATTATGAAAACAGAGGATCGCCAACTGAGCGTCTCATGAGGCTTGTGCTGTTTGAAAGTATCTCTTGCAAAAGCTGCTGATCTGACTGTGAAATTGCTATGCTGAGTCTCGGTTTAAGCCACAAATCTATCTCTTCTCATTAATATCAAGCCAACTGCTAAGTAGTAAGCTTATGAAAGACTCTTATCAAAGCTATCAGTACATGTATTATTTATGTCTTTGATCTCGTGCGACTACCTTTCTAGTGGTATTTTGCATTTTATAAACAAACCTATGACTGCATCCTTTGGTGTAAAAAAAAAAAAAGAAGAAAAAAATCACAGAAGGATGTTCATACTTGAATTATATAGCAAAGAGACATCAAACCACCAAAGGCCCCTTTCAGGTGTTTCCTTCTTTGTAGATACACCCCCAATTTCACACTTACTCCTCCCCCCATCCCCATCACCCCTGTTTTTTTTTACATTAATATGTATGTATTTAATGATACATAATGATGGGTAATAAAATGTTAGGGTAAGTCAAAAAAGATTTTTTTTTAAAAACACATTGCCATGGTAACCACCTGGGCTTCTACAAAGAGCAAAGTGCACATGGCTGTGAAGCTTCATGTTATTACATCTGCTTTAAGGTGTGTGTGTGTGCGTCTGTGTGTGTGTGTGTGCGCGTGCATGCAGAAAATGGTGAGATAGAGTAGTGGGGGTTTAGGAATTGGAAAAAGAGAAAGCAAGGCACCCCCCACACACACACGCACACAAAAAACACACATGCACTGTAATTGCCCATGCTATTCAGGAGCACTCCGTTGCATTGTGCGGCTTTGGAGCAGGATAAATGGTGGCCGTGGCATCAGGGTAAATCTATTAGGAACCCATGGCCCAGGCTTTGTATCTAAACCTCATTTTGGTTTTGTGGAGGGAAATGGAAATGATATGGGGGCAAAACAGGGAAAAAGTCTGTTTAGACCTAGTTTTAGATGCGATTCATTTTTTTTTTTACAGTTGACTTTGTAAAGGCCTCATGATGCTCATATTTTGTGATGTGTTATTTTCCACCTGAACTTTGATAGATAAATGATTTGACGAGACACAGAGTCTGGATGATTATTCTGCAAACCTGTGTCTCATGAACACAAAACAAATGGATATAAAAAGTAGAGATCTGGCAACATCAGCGCCGTTAGAAACACAAATGCATTGTTTTTCAAGCGCTCATCTGTGAAAACCGTATGAAAAGAACAGGGCGCAAGACAAAACAAACCACTTTAGTGACTGTATTTTCATCCAGCGAGCCCGATCTCATGCAAATATGCTTGTGAACAATACCTTTTGCTTGGTACGTGAGCGTAGTATATTTGAAGCTAGTGTGCCTGATGCTGTTTTTGCCAGATAGGACTCCATTTCAACAAGATGAGTCAGGGGTAATAGATTTAGCAGGGGGTCGGATGGCAGCCAGCATGCTCGCTTACTTTTCTGTATGTATCTGTGTGTATCTGTGTGTATCTGTGTGAGATAAATCTGACTTAGATGCCAGTGTGTATGTGAGTGGTTTGCTGTGTATGTGTTGAGATGTAAACAGTGAAAATGCATTTGTCTGCCTCTCTGCGACTGTGTAAATCAGGAGATATAGTGACAGTCGTAACAATCTGTTATGTGGAAATCACTTTTCTCCCTCTTATTCTCGCCGCTCCCAGTGAGACAGATAGATGGATATGAGAGAGACTTTGGAGGGTGGTAGAGATGTCTCAATTTCCGCAAATCAAATGTTTTGTGTATGTGTGCGCTGACATACGGAGATACAAGATGGTTTGAAGATTTTCCTCTTTCACTCGACTTATTTATGTCCTCTCTATTCGCTTTTGACTTTCTCTGCATTCCTCCGCTCTCATCACTTTCTTTACACCCTCTCACATACCATAATGCACTCTGAGCTTCCTCCATTTCAGTTGGGCTCCTTCCGATTCCCTACCTTTCTGCTTCTCTATTCCTTCTTCCCTCTGATATTTTGATAGAAGCATCTGTTCAAGTGTGAAAAAACACCACTTCAGTTTAAACCTCTTGGAGGTTTGAAAAAAAAACTTTGTTAAGGGAGCGTGCTGGGAAAATAGCAGTCTGCCAGCTGCTGTATTCTGGACTTGTACCGGTGGGTGTCCACCGAACAGATACTGGCAGCTAGCATTCATCTTGGTGTTTATGTGCGTGTGTGTGTGTGTGTTTTTGGGGTGCGTCTTGTGTCGGTGTGCAAGCACGCTCTCGGTGGGTGGAAGGCTGTCAGTAACAATGCCAAGATGCCAGGCACAGGGATTATTGAAGCCCCTCTAGGCCCCTCTCTCCCACTACTATCAACGAGGGAAAGCTGTCTTTCTATCAGCCAGGCCTAACCAACACCATGCATTTATGTTACTTGTAAACAATGTTTCCAAGCCTGGTTTTCGGTTCAGAGGAGTGTATTTAGATGCCTGCTGAGAGGAGACAGAGATAAAAGCCAGGTGGCGAAAATAAGATAAAAACAAAAAAAATATATGGAATATAGGGTGGAGTTTTTATTCCAGACAGACGTAGCGAAGACAGTTTAAATTGCATTGTATTGGCATCCTAACAAAAACATCATTCAGCTGTCATCTGCCGAGGCACATGCTAGAATTAAGTCTTTGTTTATGTCTTGTGTGTTACATCTCTAGTTTGATACATGTCACGGATATGTCAGCGACTGTTTTGCGATTTAACAAAATCCAGCAGAGTAAAGCCAGTACGCAGTACACTGAAGACATGCCATACTACAGTATCGCATTAGCCCCGTCTCCTAAGTTCATCCCAGGCTGCACACATGGATCGGCCAGCCCTGGACACATGCCATAACAGTTGATGGTTGGGAGATGCTGTTGGTTGATTTGATTATTGAGTGTCTCGTTGGGGTTGGGTTTGCATAGCAAAGACGATGGCATCCCCCTCTCATGGTAATCATTTTGCAGCCGTCATGGCGCTGCTAATCAACCATCATAAGCTCCATCCTCGGCTACAGAGCTGTGTGTAAATGCTTACGAGTACGTGGAATGTTTTTCTCTTGTGTGTTATGGAGATGCCCCCTGGATCTTGTCTGGACTCTCTGGTCTAAACTATGGTCCAATCCCTTCATGATCAGCAGCCCTCTCAGTTACACTAATATGCTGATTATCCACGTCTGGGAAAACGCAGACGGGAAGACCAGCGTGCATGTCAATTGATGTGTGTGAAAAAGAAGGAATCTGACTTTTCCCCTTAATGTTGTCTGGGAACACTATTGCTCTCTGAGTCCTCGCACTATAGCCTGTACCTGCTTAAACTCCTCTACAACCTCTCCGAGGTATAATTTCTGTGTGTACATCTGTCACAAAAGAATGATCATTATTGGAGTGTTTGATAATATTCCAGCAGCGTAAGCGGCAGCGGCATTAGCTTTGTTTTAGCAGTGGATCCACGGTCGCAGCAGTGTGCTTTTGTGCCAACTTCCACCTACTTGCCATCAGCAGGGCCCCGCTCTTAAGCACTACCCTGCTTAGTTAATAAAACCTTTAGTCATGCCTTTCAGACGACAGCTGATCTAATTTGCCACTGAGGAGAACTGTATGCTCACTTCTTTTCTCTTACAATCTCTTTTGCTCTGTCCATCACACACATCTACTGTATTCGGTGAGGGTATTGATGCCATAATACCATTATGTATTAAAACCAAGTGTTGAGCTGAGTTGTTTATTTTGACTGTTTTGGCCTTTTACAAGTGTCTTTTTCATGAACATCTTTGCAGACAAAAAAAAAAGCCAGTAATCATAAACATGCTTTTTAACCTTTATCGGGTTTCTCTGGCAGTCATGGTGTTATTTTGATAAACACTATTTTTGTCAGTGCACAGCTCTTCTGATTAGGACAGAAAGACTTGAGATATTTTTCATCTGTACAGTATTTTTTTCAGCATTTCAGTACACATGAGGATGCACACAAGCACATACAGATCTGAAACACTCGGATTCCAAACAAACACATCTACATTTCATCAGTACCGTAATTAATTAAAAATGTAATCATTGCAGCCCCCCCCCTCCCTCCCTCCTTCTCTGTACTCCCCCCTTGGAAATTGAAACAGGTTTAATAGAAGGATGCACCGGGACCGCTCATTAGCACTGACCCCTCCTGTAATTATCTGAGCCATTTGTGATATTCATAATGGTCTTGTGGCAACACTGATCAGGGCCTAAATAAAGGCGAGACTGCGTGGTCCAGTTCCCCACAGCAGGACTCTCCCATGAGAGCTCTTAGTGGGTTCACACAATAGAGATGTTTATGTTTATTTATTTTGTGTTAATGATGCATGTGGGCATTTGTGTTTACTATGGAGAGACAGGAGATGAAATAGTATTTATCAAAACACTATCTTAGTGTTGATGCAGACAAATTTGTTTCCCATTTTGGAAAAAAAAATGAAGAATTTTATTTTCTGAAGTGGCTACCAACTCCTTCCTCTCCTATCTACTTGTTTAAAATGGCCCACTAAAATGTAAAAGTTCAAATTTAATATTTTTTCTTCTGTTGGTGTAAAGTTGACTCTCTCACACTACCGGCTGCCAGCTCAGACTGGGAACACACACTGAGCCTTTTACACTGTTTTATTTTCTTGCTGTCACACTCAATGAGTTTATGACATTACATATGGAATAACAGACTACTGGATAAAAGGCCTCTTGAATTGTGCGTAGCACAGACTGATAGGTTGTCTAAGTGTGCTGGTTTGCCACTGTGTGGCAGTAATTACGATGGAGTTTGTAGTTTAATGCAGTGTTACATTCGCTTGTTTTTTTTAATTTAATATTTCATTTTATTAGTGCAACGTAAGCTCTTCTCGTCGTTATTATGTCTTACGTGACTAAATGAACATCAAAGACTGTCTCACATGTGTTACTGATTAAGTATTTATACAGGGCACTTGAAACATGAATACCACATTAATAAATCAACACATATGACAGCGTTTACCTGTCTATCACAGTCCTAGCTATCTTCTTTCTTTCTGCCCTTCTCTCAGGTTGATCTCCTTTCAGGAGTTTGTCGCGTTCGAGTCGGTGCTGTTTGCCCCAGACTCCCTCTTCATGGTTGCCTTCCTGCTGTTTGATAAAGCAGGCAGTGGAATGACCACCTTTGGTAAGTAATTCTGCCTCTGATTTACGGGGTTAGATAGAATATTACTGTAGTCATGTTTGCAGAGAGAGAGTGTCTTACTGAACAATTAGTATGCATATGGTAGGTGCTGTTATGTGCTCTACAAGAGACCTGGAATTATGTATTGAAACTCATGATCACTTATGTTACATAAAGAAATTTCGTGCTCAATTTTAAATATTGGTATTATGTTTTTTATTATGTCTTACCTCCCCTCTTCTGGGAGCATTGGTTTCCCTTATATGCTTATATAGGCTTTTTACTTTTTCTTTATTTAATCTCCAAAAATCACTATCAACTATTTCTTACTGCCTTCTGTGTGGAGGACCAGGCTGCGGAGATAATGCATATTCTTTCTTTATAAAAAGGAAGTTGAGAAGATTTTAAAAGATTATTAGCTTCACTGTTATTATGTAAGTTCAAGTCTAAACACTGCTTTTGTTTCTCTGCATTTGACATTCAAACAAATACTTAGTCAGCCAATCCTGACAGAGCGGAGAGCATGCTCCTCTTAAATGCACCTCTGAAAAAGTTTTTATACAAACTCCTCGTTTATTTATGTGAGGGTCTGACCTCCACTCATCTATTCTGTTATGGTTGCATCCACAAACAAAAATGTCTGTACGTGGTACGGTATCTTGTCTGTAAAGAAGATAAGGTTAGGTTTGGAGGTGGAGAGAGCTGGTGGCAACGAAAGGATGGAGATGAAGATGGAGGAGGGGGTGGGTAGCTCTATGTGCATGATTGGCACCATTACTCTGATGCCTGGAAGCTCCGAGGTGAAAAGGGAAGACATTTGTACTCGTTGCTTATTCCACATTTGCCTAATTGATTTAAACAAGTCTAATGCCAGCCTTCTGTAGGTGTGCGAGGCGTCAGCACATTAGGCTTGATTTGAAATGCACTGCACACATCCCGCTAGCAAACAGGGAAGAGTAAGTGAATTTCATTTTAATTGTTGCTGTCGACAGGGTGCAAGATCATTGCGGGTGATTATATATGCACATATGTAAATTTTCATATTTAAAAGGATCAATTAGAGTGACGTTGTCTTGGTGGCAATTAAAAGGTCTGCTGTTTTCCTGCATCTCCCAAAGGTTAATGAATATCCCAATGCCTGTGTGTTATGAGACTCACACACAAGTGGAAAATTGCATGAAAAACATACCACACATCATGCCACGCACAAACACTCACTACAGTGTCTGCACTCGCATCGCGCTACCATTTCACCAAAAGCAAATAACTTCTGACTGAGATTATAGACTAGTTGCTTTATTCGAATTCTCCCTTTTTCTCAGATTAAAGAGCCTCACCAAGGCACAAAAAAAAAGAACTCTCTTTTATTACCTATTAAAAACAGCTCAGGCTTATGTCGCATTAAAGGCCCGTTTGTTTTCCCATGTAATAAATGTCTGTACTCTGATTTCTTTTTATTTCATTTTCTATGAAGCCATTTTTATTTGATAATAACCTGAGTAATTTCTGTTAAGTACAGGCGGCACACTGCTCTGAATTCTTAGCACTTAAAAAAAAAAAATAAAAAAAAAAAATAAAAGCATAATTTGGTGGAATGTTGAGTTCATAAAAATTGCAACATAACATGGCATATGAAATGCAGTTGTGCGTCAGCCAGAAAGACAAAAAAAAAAGAAAAAAACTAAAGAGGACTGAGTGTTGACAGGTCTATAAAAGCTGATAATATAAACGGCGGGTTCTGGAGCGGCCTCTCCTTTAAAGAGTTAAAGGCTGTATATTTATTGCCTCATTAAAGTGTAAAAAAAACAATGCACAAGCTGTCTTCCTTCAGAAGGTAAGGCTGAGCTGAAGTAAATGTCACCTTTCTCTTTCTCTCTTTTTTTTCCCTCCCTGTCTGTCTTTATAAAAAAATTGTTTCTTTCCTCCTTTCCTTTCTCCACTCGTTTCAGCGCGGCTTGTTTGGTAATAAGAAACAGGTCGCTCTATTGGTTTGTTTTTGTTTCTTTAGTAAGGCTGTAATTTAGGACTCATGTTCAGTGTCTCTCCACTCCGCTGGCTGCAGAGGCTTAGAGGGTTCAGGCAGAGGAATATAAGTGAGAAGAAAAGGCTTTCCTTCTGAATACAGAGCCTACACAGCTCAAACCAGTTCTGCCATGTGTCATTCAAGACTGATTTAGAGTTTAGGAACTTAAGTCTCAATCAGAGCAGAATTGTATTCTGGAGATTGACGTTGACGTTTTGTCACAAACAGTCACAGGCATTTTTTTTTCTCAAAATCAAATAATTACTAATGTTAACCGCAAGATAGGAAACACATGCTGTTTGTTAAGACCTGACTCACGAGCCTTTGTAACAACAGATTTGAGATCTTTATTAGAGCAAAGTAAAAGAGGAAGAAGTATTTGATAATTGTTTGTTATGAAAACATGAACTTACAGAAAGGAGAATATTGAAAGGATTTTAATGGAGGTCAAGGCCTTATTTATGGTTAATGTACAGTCGTTTGCCTTTAAAAGTGGGGTGTAATCTGTAAAACCTAAACAGAACTGTTATTCTATAATTGTAAAGGATATGAAGAAAGACTGTTGTGGTTTTAGCCTCTTTGCTTGCTGATTTTTGTTTAAATTATCTATCTACATACATCAACACAGGAAATCTGATTGTGAGATTGTAACTTAGTACATTGATGCAAGTACTGTACTTGAGTACAATTTTGAGGTAATTGTACTTGAGTGCTTTCATTTTATGTTAAGTATATCATACGGTTGAAATTAGCTCCAGCTTTACTAGCTACAACAGTAAAATGCTATTTACACATTAAAGTCAAAATAATTTTGCTGATATTGCTTCAGTACTGTTCCTTTAATGCAAGACTTTTACTTGTTATACAGTATTTGTAGTGAAGTATCTGAATGCCCTCCCCTGATCCTGGTACCCTATCGTATGGAGTTGTTGCATCGTGTGATTAGGCTGTCAAATGAAACTTTGAATCACTCTGTTGTCATTAAAGAAGCAATCTTCAGTCTATTTCTTTTGTGTCTCCTCTGCAGAGGATGTGCAGCAGGTCTTCAGCCAGACCACCATCCACCAGCACATCCCCTTTAGCTGGGACTGTGAGTTCATACGGCTGCACTTTGGCACACAGAGGGACAAGCAGCTCAGCTACGGAGAGTTCACCCAGTTTCTCCCGGTAGGATTCATGTTGCCCACCTGCCCCTCTCGCCTCTCGCACGCCGTGTTTCCCCACTCTGCTGACATGAAATCACTTTCTTTGTGTCTTTGTTTTTCCTGTGCGTTTCATGTCCTTGGGCCTTTTTGTCGGTCGGTCTAACTAACGCTGTCTTACTTCCATTATCCAGTGACCATCAATGATAGTCAATAAATCTGTATCAACCGAGTTATGTGCCTGTACACACTGCCGTAACCTCACGTATTGTTCACAAGCTGTTCCTATGATCCTGTCATCTGAATGTATTGTCATACTTATCTAAGCTCGGCCAGACGAATGTGTGCACATGCGGGCACACACACAAATTTTGCCGATCCCTCTCAAACACAGCCCTCCATATTGACCAGATTAGTTATTAATGAAATGCTGAGCTTATATATTTGGGACATTTTTGCGCATTTGTTTTCCATTAGCTGACGTACACCTAGCATTACTACCCTCCACCTTCTCTGAAGCAGGTAAGGGTTCTACCTCCATAAATAGTATAGCTGGAATATTCCTAGTGTATTTGTGGTGTGTGAGCCATTTTCCAATATGATGTCTAGACTTAAATCAGGCCTAAGCAGGGAGAGTTGGTGGTGGGGGTAGGAGAGCGGGCCTGAGCTGTGCCAAGTTTGCATCCACACTCAACATGTATCTGAATGAGCTTTTTATATTACACTTAACTTAGACCAGATGGCTTACACACAGTGGGCAGCAGCGCATGGATATTGAGACATTGTTATATGTGCGTGCGTCCTTGTGTGTGTGTGTGTGTGTGTGTGTGTGTGTGTGTGTGTGTGTGTGTGTGAACATACACTGTACATTTGTATGTCCATACATTAGTGTGGTTCTGTGTATGCATGTTTATCTTACTTATCTGCTTCACCGTATGTGTGAGCAGTGGCATGCAAGCTTTGTGTGTGTGTGTGTGTGTGTGTGTGTGTGTGTTTGTTTTTGTCCGTGTGTGTGTGTGTGTGTGCATGCGTACAAGTCTGTGGCGCTGTGGCCGGTAGACGCTGTACTTTGCATTGACAGCGTGCCCAGTCCTCTCCGAGTCAGTCACCCAGTGGTTTCCAGCTCCTCACAGCAGCAAGCCAGCAGCCAGTCACACTCATTGCTCAATATGAAATGCACATTTCCTGCAAATGCTATTTGATCATTTCTCATAGCTTTTGATTCATGCCTTGATAAATGGCAGAAGAACGTGAATTGCACGTTGTTGCAGGGATATTGAAATTTGAATTGATTTCAAGTGTTGGAAATATTGTCCTGATTTTCATCTTTTTTCCCTTGCTTCACTGGTCTCAACATTTTTATTTAAAAATATTATAATATGATAAATATTTTATTTTGAGAGGTCTAATGCTTCTATTTAAGTGTGTCACATTAATAAGACACATTGATACCACTGTGATGGTGTATTACTTACTTCAATTACAGTGCTTAGGTGTAGCTAAACATTTAGGTTTTGGCAGTGTGTTATCACCAACTCCAGTGAGTGATGACAGGGTACAACAACATTTCCTGAACCAGAATTTAAACGTGTGCAATTACTAAATACTTTGTGATTCCACTACTACCCAACGCGACTTTTGTCAGACAAACAGACAAAGCATTCGGAAATGTCAGTCGGAAAAAAAGAGTTTGTGCAGCTATAAAAGTTATCAGAGAGTTGTGAAAACAACACAGTCTTACACACACACACACACACACACACACACAAACACACACACCATATTCTGAATATTTTAGTTATTTTTATAATTCTCTACCACCCAGCTTCCCCCCCCCACCAAGAATGTTCCCATCCTTTATTTCCTCCCCTTCCTGCCATACATGCATGTGTTTATTGTGTTTTTCTGCCATTGTAACCACGCCACTGCCAGATGCTCACAAGATGGGATTATCGGGGAAAACGTTTGCGCCGCATATTTCTCACAAGGGCTCTCTCTGGCCAATTACTGTCTTGATGGAAGCCAGAGATTCTCACCAATTACATGCATTTTTCACGTCTCACGCGTGGACGCTGGCCAAGGCTCAGCTCGCACTGTCGGCGTGGTGTTGTCTCTGGCAATGGTATTACTGATGTCCAGAGAAGTGGCACATACTAGTAGCCCATATTATAGATCCTGGCAAGTAAAGGGCTTGAATTACATGGGGGGACACCCCATATGCCACTTCTTTCCTAAGCACTCAAAAAGCGATTTTTTTTGGCATTGTTCAGATTTTAAAAGTCCCAATTATGTTTGACTCCAAAAATCAGCAGACAGCTCTTAACATCACTATAGAGGGGCTGACTGGCACATGTAAATGGGCATTTGTGCTTCTCCTTGTATAGCTTTAGCCCTGTGCTGATAAGAAGTAGAGATTGGAAAAGAGAGATACAATCCTGCTGCACTCATTTCTATTGTTTAAGTTTTGACGAGAGGAGGGTAAAGAATCACAGCCATTGAAAACAAACAGAGGTGGCTTGTCATGTGTTTTTATTTTCATCCAAGGACAATTAAAGCAACTGCAAATGCCTGACTCTTGTTGGCTGTCTAAAGCCCCCAGCTTTATGTCTCCTGCCTCCCTCATTCCTCTCCCAAATAAAAACCATGTCCCTGAAACACACATACAGTTGCAACAAGTTAAGGTTTTAAGAGGCTGAGAATATAAACTGCTCCATCCCCTGGACCACAGTTGTTTTGTTGCTCTGTGTGGTTGGTGTGTGTTTTTTTTTTTCCCCAGAGTTTTGACCGTTCCAGAGAAACAGGATCACATTTTTTTCATTTACTGATGGACACAAACACAAAGATAAATGCTCATCCTTATATTTGCATATGCACACAGTCATGCATGCAAAACATTATCTTCTTCACTTTCCTTTTTTTCTTTTAACTTGAAATATTCAGCTCTTCTTCTCCCTTTCCTCTTCCCAGTTTATTCCACACCAAAGTGTTTTGACCTACTCACAACTGACCGGAGAAGTGAGTCATGACACTCTGGATGCCGACACCAAAATATCTCACCTTATTTACCTTGGGAGTGTTTACATGTGTCAATCTCTCTTCGCTTCATTGCCTTCCACTCACTTATACACTCTCCGGAGCCCCTGCTGTGCTCATAGGTGATACTGACACATGGCTGCTACATTTGCTGTTTTTGCAAATCTGACTCTTTTGTTGCAATGTCTATTCTTACACCCCTTCGGTCTCCACTCAGCTTTGTGTTAATGTCACTCTTCCCCAGTCGTTTCTCTTGGGTGCCGCAAATGTAGAGTTCGATCAGTTATGCTGTCAGTGAAATATCACTCAAATTCAACACAACAATAAGTCAAAGCCTCATAGGGTTTTGTGTTGTGGTAATACCACTTTCTTGAGTTCCATTTATAACAATAACATCTGAATCAATCAATTGAATAATGCCATGCATGTTCAAGATTCAAAGAGTCCCCCTTCAGCACTTTTTGTCCGACGTGTGGCTTGAAAAAGAATGTCTTCTTGGACAAATTAATAATTGAACTTATTGTATTTAAACTACTTGCTTTAAGCAAAAAATGTGATTTTTAAAAAGAAAATCATTTTCTTGATGAATCTGCATCTACACTTAAGTTTGACATGTTTTCATTCTTTGTACGTGTTCCTCTTTGATATCGTCACGTTTGTGAGATTGTGTGTAATGAATTGACTTAATATTTAAGTCAAATGGCTTTTTAAATGGAAAAAATATTCATAGTCTTGCACTTAATGCATGTAGAGCTGCAACTAATGATTATTTTCATTATAAGTTAATCCACTGATTCATTTTTCAATTAATTGATTAATCGTTTGGTCTATAAATAACCAGAAATTTGTGAAAAATGCCCATTACAATGGACATGCACGTTGACATATTCATATTGCTTATTATTCAGTGTACTATCACAGAAGCAACAGAAAGGCACAACAACTTCACCTTTGAGATGCTGGAAAAGGGGATATAGTTAGAAAAATTCTGTTGATCCATTTAATGAAATAATTGTTTCAGCTCTACATATTTGTGTGAAATTACAAAAGAAAATGCAGAAAAACTCTTAAAAACTCTTGCATGGATGTTTGAGTTTAGTAAACACATTGACATGTACTTTGAAGGAAGTAAGCTTGAATTGGTCATTCAGTTTGTTGGTAATGTGTCACCATACGTCAGAAACCTCATGAATAGGAGTAGAAGAATAAGACCTCATCCCTTTTTTGTCTCGTTGATTTTTTTTTTTTGTTGACCCAAAGACCATGATGCACTGCAATCTTTGTGGATTGTTATTGTTCTGATATCCCTGTCTTTTGCTGTAACCAAGTTTTTTGTTGTAAGATAGAGGAAGTGACGGTGGCAGTGGTTTGTTTACAGCCTCTCTGTAGACTTGTGGTTGCAGGTACCGATAATGGCTGCTAATTTCAAAGGCCTTGTGGGATGTGTCCCCACCACCGCCGGCTCTTGTCCCCTGTGTGTGTGTGTGTGTGTGTGTGTGTGTGTGTGCGCGCGCAAAGTGAGCAGTGAGGTGATTAGCCGTCTTGCCTGTGTGTGCACATCTATGTGTGTTTGTATGTTTCTCCCTCAAGTGGGTTTAATGGGGATTTTGGGAGGGTGTGAAAAGCTCAAGCGACACCTCACAGTAGGCAAGCCGCTGTTGGGAGAGAAGGTGAGCGTGAAGCCTGGCCAAACGCAGGCTCCCCTGTAACTGAGAGGGGGAGATGGCGCCAGGGGGCCCATCAAAGCAAATGCTGTGTTTTTATGCATATGTGTTTATACGAGTGAGTTTTATGTGGATTTTAATTTATGAAGACAACTTAAAAAGGTGTATGACCCGCATATGTGTCCAATAATATGCATTTACTGTATGATCTAACACCTAAACTCCCCCCCCCCCTCTCTTTCCCCTCCCCCTCCCCTTCCACAGGAGATGCAGCTGGAACACGCGCGGCAGGCTTTCATCCAGCGGGACCAAGCCCACAGCGGCTCCATCTCAGCCCTGGACTTCAGGGACATCATGGTCACCATCCGGCCGCACATGCTCACATCCTTCGTGGAGGAATGCCTCGTGGCGGTGGGTTTTTGTTTGGCTCCGCGGTTCCCTCTTCCGTTTGTTTTACTGTGGTCCGCAAGAGCCAAAGTCAGGCTGGTTAAAAATAGGGAGATTGGTCACTGCTGTTCACCTGCAGTTGTGATACTTTGTCTTTATTTCAAGTACAAATTACGTGTTCTTTATTCAGCAGCATCTAAGTAATGAAATATTCAATTTGGTAATTGCAAGACTGGGATCATTTAATTTCACATCATAGCTGTTTTTTTTTTTTACATCTGTAGTCATCATGTGTTAGGGATGGTGTGATATAGAAACATATACATGTATTAAACCAAATCTTTGAATGACCAAACGTAAGATGATGCACACTTTGGAATTTCAGAAACAAACACAATGTTAATGAGTGCTTATACATATATTTACTTTATACGCGATGTTTGCCACTGATTCAGTTGCTAATGCGAGCTAGGAAGGCAGGCAACCTAACATTACTCTATTCTCCATAAACGGGTTAAAAGCAAGACTGTTTTCTTCCATCTCACTTCCTCTTTTCTTGTCTTTTCTCTTCTCTGTGTTCATTTCTTTCTCTCACACCCCCACAACCAAACAGCGTGGCTTTCTCTTTCCCTCCAGCTGTCCATCTCTCATTTCGTCCTTTTCCTCTTTACCTTTTCTGTCACCTCTCATCTGTCCTCTCTCTTTTTTTTTCCCCTCCCTTCATTTTTTTTTTTTCCCTCTCTCTCAACCGCCACTCTTTCTCTCCCTCCCTCCCCCGTGTCTCTGTCTCTCTCCCAACATGTCATTAAGTCTAACCTCTCTGGCAGTGTCAAAGCCAAGCAGGCAAGCTGAATAGGAAGATAGAGACAGAGATAGATGGAGACTGGAGCTTTACAGTCCATCATCTTTGCCTGTGTGTTTGTGCATGAGCAGCTGTGCGCGTGTACTCTATTTGTTTTGAACTCTGAGATGTTTGTCTTTTTTTTTTTTTGTGTCTTGTCTTTTCTTTATATGTGTAGCTGTTTTTGTTGAGCGTGTGCAAGTCTTGCGTCTGTGTCCATGTCTTGCCCGATTTCATAAACACCTTGTAGACTCTGTCATTTTCTCCGCTGTGTTTACCTCACCGACCAGACATCTTGGTGTGCTGTTAGTAAACTCTCTCTCTCACACGCACACGCACACGCACGCGCACACACACACACACACACACACACACGCACACATCAAAAACCCCATAAACACTGCAGACACATTAAAGGCGGTATTATAGCAGAACACAAACACTGAAACGGCAACCTTTAATTCACTCACCAACATGGCAAATGATCAGCGCCACACTCTTTTCACCCAAATATTGTTCTCTTCTGCCCCTGTGTGAAGGCCTCTGTGTTGGATATCGTGGGAAGATCCATGCCTATAGGCTCATAGATATGAACAGATACAAAAGTGTCTCTCTGTTAGGGCAGTTTCACCCAAGCCAGAGCTTCCCCCCTTGTTGCAAACATAGTGAGCTGAAAGCAACCCCACCGAATGTGTCTGTAAAGCAAACAGTGCCATCTAGTGAAAGGAAGCTCTGCATTTTCTATTGCCTGAACCTTCAACACTGTTCATTTGATACTCTGGCCTAAGCTACCCAAAACAGCCAACAACATTTATGAAATGTACTGAAACACGCATTTCCAAACGGACAGCAGTTTGAGCTGCTCCTCTAAGCGTTTAAGAGCCTGATTTGATAAAGATGGGAAGCTGGTTCACATAAAAGAGTTTGTGTGCAGTCTGGAATGTCCTCAAGAGCCCAGCGTCTATTTTTAATCCGTTACCTTTTTATTTTCTGTTCTTTTATCACTTCCTCCACCTCATAAAAAAAAGTTAATTAAACTCCCTAAGAGTGTTCGTTGTGTGATGGAAAAAGTAGCGGTTGAGACAGGTTTACTTTTCCCTGTGGAGGGATGGTAAAGAGGAACGTTGATGATTAACCACCGGTGTTCGTTAAGATTTCCTTTTGACGTGGGATGTTTTTGTACGTTCCTTCTGTCTTACACGTAATCATAATATCTAGATGCATTTATTCTGTTTTGGGTGTATTCTGATTGAGTTTGTGAATGTGGGTTATTGGGTTATATATAAGATTTTATTACATGTTAAAACATGTGTCTCCATCCTTGTCCAGGTTGCGGGTGGCACCACATCTCACCAGGTCAGCTTTTCATACTTCAACGGCTTCAACTCGCTTCTCAACAACATGGAGCTGATAAGAAAGATCTACAGCACTTTGGCTGGCCACCGCCGAGATGTGGAAGTCACCAAAGGTACACAGGGAGAAAAAAAACAAACAAGAAAAGCTCATGCACTAACAAAAATCAGATGCCCGTTTATGAGTATATATGCACTCACATGTAATAAGGTTCTCTAAGACAGACAGCTTACAGGACACACACTCACAAAACAAATGTGAGCATGTACTGTTTGTTCGCAGATGCACAAACTGTTACAGTCCTACACTTCAGGCAGTATCAAATGTGTTTTCCAGATAATGTATTTACGTCTGTGTGTGCTGAGGGTGGAAACTTGTTTTTGTTTGGTTTTCTTCCTTCCCGGTGGCATTTAAATGGGCACGCTGGATCTGACCCAGTACACGTACTGCATACCCACAATCCCTGACGGAGCCTGTCTTGTCTATGAGACATCCTGGCACTTATCTGAGGACCACTGTTTTTTTTTGTCTTGGGATGGTTTTGGTTGATAATGAGATTTTCAACTATTCAAAAACAGACAAAAAATTAGGTATGCTTTATTTGTTAAAAGTCATGTACTCAATTTTCAGGATGAGGTGTGATGTCTCACCCTGTAGATCAGTGTGCACGCTAGATAGTTAAAACTATTTTATATGATTGTTCTTTACTCTATCATTTAAATTACTGTAGAGCAAAGTTGTAAAGCTTCATGGTGATGGAAATTTGGTATTATCTATTGATCCGAGAGCCTTATTTTATTTTCTCTATTTCTCTCTGTCTCCCATAGTTAGTTTCCTTAAATCGTTATCTCTCTCACTTGCTTCCCCCTTGCTGTCTCTCATTCCTTTCCTCAGTATTTGGCAAAAAGCCCAGTTAGCTTTTTCTGTCTCTCTACCTTTCTCTGTCTCTTTCTTTCTGACTCCCTCTCTCCTACTCTGGTCGTCCATTCTGACCTCTCTCCCCATGGCCCAGGGCCACTAGTGGAGCCTTATGATGCTATCTGAAGCCTTATCAGGGGTGTGGACCATAGCCGACCCAAAGCAAGAGTCCATAATGCTCCCAGGCTGTTCCCACCATGGGTACACCGAGGCTGGGCTTGGCTCGACCCGTGGTGGCCCGTAGCCAGCCAGACCTCCACAGCCACCACCCTCCACTCCCTGAGTCATTAAGGCCTCCTCTGGGACTGCAAGTGCTCGGCTCCATGTAGCGCTGGTTGGCCGACAAACACATACTGTACGCACACCCGCATGTATCGAGTGTGTGTGTGTGTGTGTGTATTTTCTACCACCCTATTTCAAACATTTCTCACATACACACAAGCATTCAGATGCATTAACACAGCCAAGCATGCACACATGCGTAATAATCCTGATTGATTCCGTATGTGCAACAAGGCCACTGTTTGCCTTGGGGACGCCATTATAGTGCTTAACGCCTACACAACAGTGAGTGCACACATGTGTGTGAGCGTTTGTGTGTGTACGTGCACAAGAGACTATTACAGAACACATCTTTTATTGAGCCAGAAGTGCACACTATATGGCAAATTATGACCGTGCATCTTTGTGAACAGGTCAAAATCAGACATAATACTTTAAATCCATCTTTACTAGATATTGCCAGAACTGATGATGTGTGAGCCAGTCCACGTCTGAAGGTCATTTGACACCACATTGTTCTCAAATAAAAATTGCAGTGATCAGATTTCTTTTTTTAACCAGTAGGGTTTCTTGACCATGTCACAAACTCAGGTTGTTTTTTATATCAGATTCTTTCAGTCCAGAAAGAAATATCCTGAAATATCTCAGCAAATATCAGATATAATGCCATGAAATTGTGTACAGACATTTAATGTCACCCGAGGATGAAGCCTACTGACTTTGGTGATGTCCTAACTTTTTGTCTAGCGCCACCAAGAGTTTGACATTTTGTGGTTTTGAGTCAAATGTCTAAACAACTGTTGGATAGATGGATCTAGTGGAACATTCATTTATCCCTCAGGAGGAATTTTAACAACTTGGGTGATCCCCTGACTTTTCAGGTAGTACCTGCAAAACTAATTCCATTTCCTATCAGCCTCAACTCTCCTTTGTGTTAAGAGCTAATCAGATCAATTAAAGTTAGCATGCTAACATGCTAAACTAAGATGACGAACACGATAAACATTATATCTGCTAACATTAACATATTAACATTGTCATTGTAAAAATGTTAGCACTTAGCTCAAATCACCGCTGTGCCTAAGTGCAGCCGAGATCAAGACCAGCAGATCTCGCTGTAGACTCTCTTTTTTTTTTTTACTTTTCTGTAATAGTATTTAATTGCTTTTTCCTTTCATGTTTTAGGTGTTTGTGTGTGTGTGTGTGTGTTTTTTTTTAAAAAACATTTGTAATGTGCTTTGTAAAAGTGCTGTATAATTCACAATTGATATTATAATACTTCATCAGGCACTCATTAACAACAAACAGCAATTGTCTTAACAAATGATGGTTTAGAGAGTTTACATTGAACAACTCTGTGATATCAATCTTTTTAAGTGCTCTTACGTTGTTAAGTTTCAGTCTCAGCTGCAATGTCCAAACTGATTTTTAACATCACATGTATTTTTCTTCATCCTCCAGTCAGTTTGACAATATTAGGCTTGTAGAGGGGAGTGGGTGATGTTTGTTCTGCTGACTGCTGCACAGGTTTATAGCTTACATATATACTATCAAGGAACTGTGTGTAGACAAGGCAGTTATGTGGGAATCTGCTTATCATTTAGTACTCTGTGGACTAGACCACTTCACAGAGAGGCAGGTAATCATAAAATGTGTATAGAGGTCTGTGTGTGTGTGTGTGTGTGTGTGTGTGTGTGTGTGTGTGTGTGTGTGTGTGTGTGTGTGTGTGTGTGTGTGTGTGTGTGTGTGTGTGAGAAAGAGAGCATACCTCAGGGGTAAGCTGAGCCTTGGCGGGGTGAATGGCTCCAGTGTAGGACGACTTTGTCACAACCCCAGCCTGCTGCTCTTTGAATAAAGCAGGTCAAACAATGCTGACTCCTCCACTGTAAGCCAGCCTACAGTCAACCTGTTCTTTATTCCACCAACAATAGATCAGGTCTTAAGTTACGGCATACTAAAGCTGCCTCAGAAGAACTCTTAAAGTCCATAACTCTCCATGGCCACATGTTCTATTCAATTTACTTATGATGAATTCAACATGCTTTGACACTTCTCACTTGTAAGTTCCAATCAAGTCACATACTGGTGTGAGTGGCAGAGCATCAGGGAAAAATCACCATAAAAAATCAAAACATTTAAAACGGCTTCTAGCAATAGGTCCTGCATGTCCAGACCAACTTTAGCAATATCATTTTCACCTTCCTTTCTGCAGTAGCAAAAATAACATAACAAAATGCAACATTTTACTTTGGGCATTATGATGCCAGAACTTTGATTCAAAGTAGCATGCCCGTCTTCTTCTGAGTTGTCAAAAGTTGTTTTGTAAAATCAATGACTGATGTAGAGTAGTATATTAGGCAGGTTAAGGGAAAATGAAGAAAATAAGACTTAAAGGTCTGACAATGTATGCAACTGGATTTTCTTTCCCTTTTAGCAGTAAATGCACACTTATTACACATATTATGTTGGTGCATTGTATGTAACATAATATCAATTGATGATACTGAGTCAATGATGCAGTATCATGAACGGTTCAATGGAATTATGAATCAGATAAGAATAAAAGAGATGTCACTCACAAGAAACTGCTCTTGTTTGTGATCACAGATTGTGGCTTTAAGTGATTCATTCATCTCAGTCCTACATATTTTGACTTATTTTCATGTTTTAATGACAGTATTTAATGTATCACCCAGTCATTAAAAATATCATGACAAAGTACCGACTGCAGATAGGTATTAAATACAACATTTTTGTTTACTGCAAGCCAAATTTGCTCTATTGCTTTAAACCAAAGCCCTGACAAATCAACTGAAGTGTATATATTAATTAATTAATTAATTAATGAAGTTTCTATGCCAAAAAAAACAATCTAGGAATTATAAAATCACTGTTTATTGTGCCTTTATGAGAAGCAATACATATTCTGTATTCTTGTTGAAAACAGTGCACCAGCTATTCACGCATGGAAACTTCTGGATCAAAATAGAGCACCAGGGCGGTTGCTCACAGCCATCCAGTCCTTGCATAACTGCACTCAGAGCTGCAGGTCAGACGTGTCCTCAGTGGGCAGTGGGACCCACCGAGGTTCCTCGTCACCTATTCTGTTTGTAATTTTTATGGACAGAATCCCAAAAGCAGCCAAGGAGTTGAGCGTGTTCTGGACAGCCAGATTGGTCTCCCGTTCACAGTCTTGCGGATGTTGTACCCTCGTACTCCCGTGGTGACATGAAAACTGAGGCTCTTGAGTTACCTGTCAATCTACGCTCCTGTACCAGTGGTCATGAGCTTTGAGTTGGTATCTGTGAGTTTAAATATTCAGAAGGAGCTCAGAGTTTACGGCTCTTCGCATTAAAAGGAGGCTGGTTTAGGTTGCTCAGTGATCTGCTCATGATGCTCCCTGAGTGCCTCGCTGTGGAGGTCCCCAGACCCAGAACACACTGGAGGAATAATATAAATCCCATCTGGCCTGGAAATACCTGGGGATCCCCCAGATCAAGCTAGAGAATGTGGCTGAGGAAAAAGTCCTCTCAGCTGTTGGAATATCTGAGTTTGCTGCCAACACGGCCTGAAAACAGATTAGCAGTGGAAAATAGATATATTTGCAATTGAGATATTTTTTATTTTATTCATACATTATTGTGTTTCCCCATTTTTCCCATCTGTTTGCATTTCTGCAAATGTTGGTCTGTATCTTAAAGTGTTTAAATAAATAAATATCTGTCTTTATTGTAGAGGAGTTCATTGTGGCATCTCAGAGGTTTGGTCAGGTGACACCCATGGAGGTCGACATCCTCTTTCAGCTGGCTGACCTGTCTGAGCCCCGTGGGTAAGACACACACACACACACACACACACACACACACACACACACACACACACACACACACACTATCTTTGATTTAATGATTTGATAATATGACAGTGTTTTGTGTATAATGTGCTTTCCATTTTTTTATCTCGTCAAGGGGTGGAGAATATATTCTCCAAGAAAATAATTATTAGTAATGTGTAAATGATGGCCAAGCTGGTATAGGCATTCATTCTAGGTTTCACTGACAACAGGCAAATACGTTCAGAATATTGTAGCTGTGTGACAGCTGCACTGGAGAAATAGCATCTCACAACTGAATTCAAACTTAAGTCATTACATTTTTTCCTCAGTTTGTCAGGGTAAGTCCATCCCAGACTTGCCCCCCAAAGCGCACCTTAAGCCCCAGGGTCCATACCTCAGAGAGACGAGCGCTTTCTACCTCCTCAAACTTCTCTGCCAAGGATCAAAAGAATCAGCCATGACTACGTCAGTGCCAGAGAATCCTCTTTCAGTCCAAAACCGATCCAAACTCCCATTTCTCTTAAAAAAAAAAAGGGCAATTCCAGCCCCTATGATCCGTGGCACACAACAACTGTATGAGTTTCACATTCCCCCACTTCCTTTGCGTCTGCCTCGCGGCCCAACCAGTACTCTCATAATTCCTAACCCCGGCCTGAGACACCACCTGATTATTATTTCTGGGCAATGGGATACTTTAATAGCCCTCTCCACTCCCCTTGATTGGAGATGCGAGAGATAATAGCCTCAATATTCCTTCAGCCTGGGAAATCTGGGACCGCCATAGAGATGCAATGGAAAGACTCAGAAAGGCAGTAGTTTTACATCCAAAGGTTAAATATCTTTGTTATACTTGGATGACGGGCGAAAGGAGTGGGAGTTGTCAGGTCCTATAAATCGGTTGTCTTACTCAATCATGCCAAGCACAGGCCTGGATTTTTGAATGCCACAATATTTTCACATGGAATGATGGCAAAGTATCCGTAAACTTCAAGTAACTTCAGACTGACAGATCGTGCTTCCAAAGGTCATGGACTTGGTGATGTATTGATGAAATAGTATACCTCTCACTCTCACTCTCACTCTCTCCATTCTCTCTCCTCATCAGATGTGTTGGTTTAGTGGACATTGAGCAGATCGCTCCGCTGGAGGAAGGCGCCCTTCCCTACAACTTGGCTGAGGTCCAGAGACAGGTACAGAATATGAAGACTTGTTGATGTGTTTGGTTTCCTCTTCCACACTGGCAGCTGTTTTTTTCGCCTCAGTACATTCTCTAGGGCTTGATGTCAGAGGACTAAGATTTATAATTAAGGATAATGATATCTCCTGTTCACAAGTAATTAATCCCCCATTGATTTGTTATTTTGGCATGAATTGCACAATTCATTCATAGAGACATTATTTTAGAGTTACATGTAAGTACAAGAAAAAAAAAATACAGGAAACACAGATCCAAACAAGTTTTGTCAGATATAAAGTGGAAAGTTTGCCATCAAAACCTGCCAATGTTTGTCATTCCTGCTCATTTTCAAAAGTTCATACTAAGGTTCAGACCAAGTTGTGTTCAAGTAACTTCCCATTACAGACTTAAACTTCAAGAGACTTTCTTGAGGGAAAACACCACCAGTCTTCTCCCTGACATGTGGTTGTTGTCTTAAAAAAAAACATACAGACAAAACTCACAAGTCCAAGGAAATAAAGACAAGAGCCATCCTTGAGGCCTCATGAACCTCAAATATGTTTCACATCGCAAATGATAGATGTGAAAAGAGTTTGCAGCAGCTAACCAGAGCAATTTGTAATGAAGAAGAGGATGAAGGTAGTATGGGCAGCCAAACAGATGAGCAGAGCACTGTTTTCCATCTTTGGCTGTTTGGTCAGAGTTGTGTTGCTTGGTGGGTTCCAGCACTACAGAGGAGGCTTGGCCAGGCCATATTGGAGCAGGCGGGGGCCAAAGGGGAGAAAGCAAAGGGGCCCAGCACTACACAGACGCCAGTCCCACCACAATGAGCCACTTTAGGCCCTTGTGGTTTGGCCTCAGGGGCTGGCCGCCAGCTAGCTGGAGCTCTCTCGCCTCATCTTTTGCTGCTTCTCTCTATTTCCTTTTTTGATCTACTTTTTTCTCCCTCTCTCTTATTTCTCTCCATGTTTGTCGGTTGGCCTTTTCTCTCTTTATATCCTGGTAACTTGTTCCCTCTTTCTCCCTCAAACGTCTTGACAGTTAGTATTGCAGAGTTGTAGCAGCGCACAGGCGGAGAGAGGATGATAGATGTGGAGAAGGTTGTGTATAAAGGAGACATTTGGACAGGAAGAAAACCTCTGGGGATTAATTGTAGAAAGGGGGTGGGAGTTTACTCTGACAGGTGGACCTGTTCTAGAAACCCCCATCCCCCTCATACACACACACACACACATACATGCACATACTTACAACACTCCACCCCCCACTGTCCCCAGGGTTGAGAGGCCAGGGCTGGGTATACCAGACAAGGCAACAGGTACCTCAGGTGGAGAGGGGGAGTGTGGCAAAAGCTGGCCTCTAACACTCTTCGGCTATTTGAGTGTTAGAGGCAGTTTTTCTTTTGACAAATGCTCCTCTTACACACTAGTGTAGACGAGATTCGTCATTCCAAGTGAGCAATACAAAATTGTAAGCAGTAATCCACCAACTGATCACTGGTGCAGGGCTTTGTGTTGCTTTCACCAGTTATTGTATCTAATCCTGAAATGATTAGTCTATTAGCTGATTAGTCTGTCAACAAAAAAAAAAGAAATCAACAATTTGGATAATTAATTATTATTTTAACAAATTACTCAAGTAAAAATGCCTGTCTGGTTTTCAGCTTTTCTGTTTTTATATCACAGTAAATTGAGAAGCAAGCATTGTGAGGACGTCATCTTGAGCTGTGGGAAATAATGGTTGACATTTCTTTCTGACATATAGTCTAGAAAATGAACCAAAAAAGAAAATGAACACATTAATTGTTTAGGAAAATGATCATTAACTGCGGCCCTGATTTTTTTATTAATATTATACGACAGGTATATCATAATCAAATACTCAACATCTTGAGTGCATATGAAGACATTTTTATATATTATGACTATTTGTTTACTTGTGCATTACCTCACCAATAACAACATTTACATCGTCTTTTATCGAGGTAGCTTTCCACTCTCTTTCTTGTCCGCATAGTTTTTTTAAGTGCGCATTATACTATATACCAGTGTCCATCATGAAATTGGGACTTGCTGTCAAACACTATACAGCAGGTGTGACAAATGATTGATTTAATAGCTGGTAATGAAGCTCGCAAGGTGGTGCAATCGGATGTGTGGCATGCAACATTTTTTAAGACACATTATTCAAGGGTATGTGGATTAGTAGAGAGAAACAGTAGGTTGTCTAGTGTCATGTCTCACTGTTGTTAATTCATTGTCTTCCACTGCTGCACTAATGTCTTCATTGTCTCTTTCCCGCTGTGTGAGCAGCAGTTGGGCAGTGACGTCTCCCGCCCCGTCGTCATCCAGGTGGCAGAGTCGGCCTACAGGTTCGGCCTCGGCTCAGTGGCAGGGGGTAAGAGTCACGCCCTATTGGCTCTCTGCATACCTTCACCCCACCACCCGCCCGCCCACCTACCTGCTTTCGTGTCTACCTGCCCCACGCCCTCTGCTGTCCTCATAAGAAAAGGGTGAGAGAGAGAGGACAATGGCCCCTCTATTGCTCTATCCCTTGCTAACAAGAGTAACGGTTGCTCCCCTGCTTAAAGAGAAGTGCTCCCTCTCTCTTTTTTTTTTCTCTCTCTTTCCCGCTCTTTCCCATCCCTCTGCCTCGTTCTGTCCTGTCTCTCGCTTCTCTGCGTGGCATGGGAAAACCCTCCTGTGTGGATTCTTTTGTACGAGTGTGGGTGATCAGAAGAGGCAGGGTGGGGGTGACGGGTGGGGCCCAGGCCTTGTGTTTGTCTTTAGACTCCCCACTGTTTTTCTACTCCTCCTCCTCCCTTCCTTCCTTCATTCCTCCCTTCTCCTCCTCCTTCTATCCCAATGGAGACAGCTTAATAAGGAGGTATGGGTCTGCCATCCCTTCTTCTCTCTCGGTCTCTCTCTAATTAAGTCTGTCGCCTTGGGTCGGTTCTTTTTGTTTGTGTCCGTCTGACGGGCCGAAGACACTGGGACTCAAAACACTTTGGCGTCTTTCTTAACATTACCTCCACAGACTTCCCCTTCCACTTCCTCCTCCGCCTTTTCCTTTTCTTCCTCCTAAAGGGTCAGCTCACACAATTTACAAAGACCTATTTTCTCACCTATGTTCATTGGTGTTTAGCAAAGCTAAGTAAAACATCATATTCATAATCTAAATCTTCCTTCTTTCTGTGAGGTTTTTTTGTACTGTACAAGACTTTCAATTTTTTTGTTCATTCTTAACAGTTTCAAAAGAAAAGGAAGCTTTAAGTAATTTTCATCAAATAACTACACAACCATGTCTGTAGCATTTTTCAATGTTTTTTTTATTTTTAATTGTTATCCTCACTTGCAAAACACAAAGATGTGGGCAAATGGGTGGGATGCAGTTGCTGGATAAGTTAAGGGGAATACAATGATGGCATTGTCATAACAATAAATCACTTCGGTGAATATGGATATTTAAATAAATAAACCTTTATAACTTGAAATCAGTGTCTGAATAACCATTTTTTTATTCTTTGTATAGCTGTGGGTGCCACAGCAGTGTACCCCATTGATCTGGTGAAGACACGCATGCAAAACCAGAGGAGCAGTGGCTCCCTGGTGGGAGAGCTCATGTACAAGAACAGCTTTGATTGCTTCAAGAAGGTGGTCCGCTACGAGAGCATTTTCGGCCTCTACAGAGGTCAGTATGCATGGAGACAGATTTAAACCTCACAAGTTATGATGTGTAATGTCAAATATCTACATACTGTTAGTAGTTGATGCAAACTGTGCAGTTGATACCATCTTTGAGGACGGTGTGCAGCATTTATCCTGCCATAATAGTGCAGCAGTTATACGTGCTGGAGTGTCTATTATACAGTCACTATAATGCATCACTTGTGCCTTCCAGATCTTTCTTTTCAGCATGTAGAAAACACTCTCAATAACAGTATTTCCAAGATTATGGTGGTTACCATGGTCATGCAAGAGAGCAATGTACCAAAGGTTTAATAAAAATGCAAGTTGTATTTACAGACAGCTTTCAGGAAAAACAACTCACGGGCAGTCAAATCCAAAAAAAGGGGTTTTGAAAAAACAAGAAAGGGCTGAGATGTGAGAGAAGAAAGAAGAAGCAGTGAGTAGTAGGGACAATTAAAGTGAAGAGAAGGAAGAGGAGAAGAAAAGTGTAGGGTGGACAGGAGGACTGTGTGAGTTCACCTCTCTGTTGACCTGTCTCCTTTGAAGTGATTCCGGCTGGCTGGGGACTTTAAGAGTAGGACAATGAACGTCACACGCAAGGCCACATACCTTTAGGCCTGTGTCACGATGTGGTGATGTCGCATGTCTGGACATACACACTCATACGGACGCAGACAATGAGCAGGTGCACAAGTATGCAGGCATGCACACACGGACATGCAGGCGACTGCTTGGGCATTCAGGTACGCACATACCAGGGCATGACATCCCTAATGACTACCTGCCCTGTCTTCAGAAGCTGGGGTTAGGGTGTCTGTGTCGGTATTGTTGGGGTCGGATTGAAGATGGATTGAAAAACGGTCCCCTGGAACAGTGGCAGGGCCCTTTTTAAAATCCCATGATTCTGATTGACAGCACCGGCTCCCGAGAGGAAACTTGAATGCTTGAATTTCTGAGGAATACACAAAGGCCATCAACAGTGGAATGGCTTCAGAGACACAGAGACAGACAGGTCTGGCTCCAGATAGATGGCCAGACAGGTATCCTGACAGCCAAACTGTAGTTATGTAATATAAGTTGAAAGTGCCTTCACTGAAAACCTCGGAAAAAATCTGCTGAGAGAGGAATAATGATTCAGCAGTGAAAAATTGTCACAATTCCTAATGCAGCATAATGTAGGGATCTCTCATAAACAAAACAGTACGAGAGAGACGGGGGCATTTTTACTACTTGTCTCTCTTGATGGTTTAGCCAAAATAAATTAGGTGTATTTTTCCCACGTCCTGTCTAGTGTATGCATGTATATTCTGTATTGAAGAAAGTATGTCAAAAGAATCCAAAAATTATTTTGGTTTGCTTTTTTACGAGGTCCAGACATCAGGTCCTTTTGCCAACTTCCAAATTAAGTGTATGATTATGTGTGTGTGGCCTCGCTACACACAAACTACTGTAGATCATTAACTGTGTTTGTAACTTGGTGTGTGTGTGTGTGTGTGTGTGTGTGTGTGTGTGTGTGTGTGTGTGTGTGTGTGTGTGTGTGTGTGTGTGTGTGTTTCTAGCCTTGGGGCTGGGTAGGGGGCCAAGTTTCATTGTGCTCTGTTGTGATTATTTTGTTTATTTTTATCCTGCCCTGGGTTGTAATTGAGGTCTGCGTAAACTTTTGGTTGGTTTGTTTTATACTCTGCCCTTTTTTCTATTCTGGGAGGCAGTTTCTCTCTCTTCATCCTCTCTTTACCCCTTCTTCCTCTCTCTCTCTTGTTGCTACTCTGATGTCCCCACACTCCACATCAATAGATTTCATTAGCGTCTGGAGGATCTTGCCGGGTCAGGCGCATGCATTGGGAAGCCACACATGTGGAGTGTGTGGAAGTGGTATATGTGTATGTATGTATGAGACTGTGTGTGAGTGAGTAGGGGTACCACAGCACTCTTTTTTTCTAATCATCTCGTCATTTTCTAATGATAGGTCTTGTACCACAGCTACTGGGTGTGGCGCCCGAGAAAGCCATAAAGCTCACAGTAAGTTACTGCATTAGAAAGCACATAGAGACATGGATGCACATTCTCAAAGACGGATATCCATGATGTTCCGACATTGCTTCAGTCATCTTGATGGATTTGATATAATTAGATACTACACATATAACACAAATAGATGTGAAAACGTATAGTTACATGCACATAACCCGATTTATTCTGTTCATTTTTCTACATAAAACATTGTTCACAGTATAGTGACTTTATATTCATATCATGTTCTACCATATCAGCTTCAAAAATCCATTGCCTGATATTGTAACCTTTGTGTTTCCAGGTGAATGACTTTGTGCGAGGAAAGACCAGACAGAAAGATGGAAAAGTCCCATTGGCAGCTGAGATCCTGGCCGGGGGATGTGTAAGTTTCTTACATTTTGTCATGAGAACTTATTTGCTAGTAAAGTGTAGAACTAGGTCAGAGGTAAGAACCTGAACAAAATATATGACCGATTTTACTTTTTACTTTTATAATTCAGTTTATTTCATCCCATCAACTTTTAAAATATAGAAGGGAAATGAAAAAAAATATATTAACATGCCTAAATGTTTAAAATCACTTTATCGAAAGCATCAGGTTACTCTCAGTATTTATTAAACAGCGACTTTCATATGTGAAAGTGAACCATACTTGTCAAACAAAGACTCTTATGTAAGTATGGTGTTTGGTTCTAAATGTGAACTCCTCTGAACACACAAGACAAGAAAGAACACACAAGACACACAATACGAAGCTACAAACGAGCACACAACATGTTCGCTTGCTTGGTCAGTGAGTACAGAGCTGTGCAGCTTTTAACAGACTCTTTTAAGTTGGTTTTGAAATTGCTGAAAGAGCTGCAGCTCCTCACATTGTCAGACAGGGTGTTGCACTGATTTGTGGCTTTAACAGAAAAAGCTGATTGCCCAAATACAGTGGGTCGAAAAGGTATTGTATAATCTTGTGTGTCCGGTACAAGTCCACAGCTGTCAGCGAAAACATGAAACGTATGTCCGAGGCTTAAAAGGGCAGTGCTGGGAATTTCTCAGGTGAGTGTCTGATCACACTGAGCAGTCACACTTCTTCACCAAGCTAAAGGTCCCTCACTCAGAGGCTCTGAAAACCCAAATCTCTCCTACGAGTTCTATGAGAGTGTGGCGTGATGTTAATTTCCATCACAGTTGTCAGCATGATTATGGCCACAGATATTCAGCATGTTTGCAACAGTGTGCAAGTACTTTGCTCAAATACAGTCAACATAACATATTTCAGTAGTCACTTTCTTTTCCGTAAAGGCCCAAACATCGCGTCGCTCCCTCTTCATCATCCTGGCTCTTCAAAGTGCACTGTGCTGAAATGATGCTGCACAGTACACAGACAGTGTACACAGTACTAAGGCAGCATACATCTCTTAACTATGTTTACCTGTTTCCTGAGTGCCGCCCCTCTGACAGTTGAGCAGACAGACATGGACCTGTTTGGAGGCCAAAAGTCGCTGTTTGTTGATGGAACGTGTAAAGATCACACATGATAGAGCGAATGCACATACTGTACACGCTCGCAGGAGTGTGTGCATGTATGACAAACAGAAGAGCATACAGGTGCATGAACACACACACACACACACACACACGAGTTGCGCACGCACACACACACACGCACACACACGCACACACTTCCAGGGAGGAGATGAAGATTGACAGCGGCTGCTACCTGAGACCCCTACCAGTCCTTTACCTGCTCCCCTCCCATCATAGGTTTTGATCACTGAGCTGTCACAGTCTACCCCCAATGCATGCACACACACACACACACACACACACACACACACACACACACACACACACACACACACACACACACACTCACTGTGAGTCCACCAGGGCCAGCAGCTTTAGCAAATGAAAGAAGGTCTTTCACTCAACCCTCTTTTGATGCTGATCACTAAAGCAAAGTATTTCAGGATACACAAGTCATTATGGGTTTAGCTCCACTCAGGCACATTCAATTGACCTTATTTGTTCCAGTAATATGTTTCAGAAATGTTTTAGCACGGTACATTTGCTGTAAATTTTGTGGGGGGATTTTGTGAGTGATTTTTTTCTTTTGTGACAGAGAAAGAAAAAAAAGGTATAGTAACCACAGGAAAGCAAATATACTGAAGAAACGTTTTTCAGCACTGCACTGGGTGTGAAAAGTAGTGGTTGCTTTTTTTTTTAATACAACCCATATGGATTCAGAAGCAGAACCATAACAGATGCATAGGCAGAGGAGAGGATAAATGTAGAGGAGAGGAGTGTGGATAGATGGACTTTTCCTCTTTTCCTCTGTGAGCCGTCGTGACAGCTCCTTTCATCCTGGCTGAGGCCCCGGTGTTAGTGCTGGCAATGCACTCTGCCTGCCACTTTATCTTACACACACACGCACACACACAATCACACACACACACAGACATCGAACCCTCCTGAACCCTGTTTTAGTGAGGCTCCAGCCGCAGCACATGAAATCTGTTTATGTCATTTGGTAGCTGTGAAAGTGTTGGTTTAGACCACAGTGTCAGCCTCAGGTCCACAGTCTATAAAGCAAAAGATAGAAAGAGAGACGGACAGAGAATACATGGAAATAGTGATGTTATTTGTTCGCTTCCCGTTTCGTATATTGAAGCATTTGTATCTTCTCTTATGTGCTGTCTCATCCTTTTCTCTGCCCCTCTTGTCTTTTCTTATTCCGCTTAAACATGCTCTTTTCCGCTCCTCACCTCCTCCACTTGCTCCCCCTTCTTACTCTCCCTAAACCCGTGGCTCAGCACCATTAAGCTCCAGCGCGGGTTGCCAATTTCTAATGATTATTTGGTAAGAATGGCATGCTCCGTTGACTGAGCTGGCTGGATGCTTATCTGGCAGTTACTGGTCTGCATTTTAGGACTTGAGTTACACAAAATACTTACTGGGTCATTGCTGAGCGGGGGAGTGGGGTAAGAATGAGAGTCAAAATACAGTAATACTTTGTTCGTGTTCATTGTGAATGGAGCACAGTTTGCATGGTTGGTTTTGTAAGTCTTTGTAATGAGTTTCTTATTCAGGCCTGATGTGAATCATTCAAACATTATCAGATAATCTAATACACACACACGCAGACCAGCACATGTAGCATGAAGGGTGTTAAGTATAAATTAATTGTTATTTATGGAGGGCGGGCGGCTACTGTAGTGAGTGTGTATTTGTGTTGGGGTGGGTGGAGGGGTGGGGGGGAGGGGGGTCCTCGAACTTTACTAAGCTCTTGGTATGCTCTCTGCAGCACACACACACACACACACACACACATAGCCAGGAGCTGTGATGCGTGCATAAGGTGCTGACGTTCCAGGTTTCTAAGGATCACCTTGCCTTGTAATTACCTGGGAATCATCAGAGAGCCGCCGACGCTGTCACTCCATAATCACAACCCTCAACCTCTCTGCCTCAACCTCGACCTTCCTTCTCTTCTCTTGTTTTGACTACTCCTCTCTCTTGTTTCTGTCTATCCATCTTTCTCTCTCTCATTAGCTCATTCTGTTTATTCGTCTGATCCTCTTGTTTCTATTTGTCTCCCTCTCTTGTCCTGGATGCTCAAAGTTGTTTTCCACAGCTAACTGGGAACGTGATGAGGAAGTGCACAAAAGCTCCGCGCCATCACTCCTTTTATCTCGGGCCTAATTGTCAGCTCATCTTTCTGAACAATGTTGTTGTTTACTCTCCTTGAGTAAACAACATCTCTATCTTCTTCATCTCCAGTCTCATTAGTATCCAATTGAAGCAGCCAACACTGCTAGAGGCCGGAGCCAATAGCCTCTTGATGCTCACGCTATTAGCCAGCATGTAATCAACTCGGTTATTTCCATAAAACAAGTCATAAAGAGTTAGCTGTGAGATGTAGCAGCTTTAGAGCGGCAGCCCTCCTGCTATTCACAGCCGCCCGGGTCTGGAAGGGAAGCTGTAGCCCACTATTCTGTGGGTTATTTAAAAAGCGGCTGCACACACCTTCAATGAGACTATTATGATCTCTGTCTCCGCTCTCTTCTTGTAGGCAATATATGGTAACACTTAAATCGAAGGGAAATTGAGCAAAAATATAAAAAAAGCCCATGTTGCAGATTGGGGCTTGATGCCTTCCCGTAAGGCAGGAGGCGACAAGCACAATCCATCATTCATAACGAAGCGACTGAAGGCGGGGGGAGAAAAGGAGAGAAACAACAACAAACAGACCAGGCCTATTTAGGACAGAAATGGCACCATGGCAACCGATTGCTATCTAATTGCGATGTGCCGCCCTTTAGCGTGTAGCTACAGTAACCACTGGCAACCGTAGCCAGAGAGAGACAATATTAGAGAAGATGAGAGAGATCGTTTGAGAGGAGGTCAAAGCAAGTAAAAGGAGAGAGACAATACTGGGAAAGACATGGAGAGAGAGAGAGAAACAATTGGAGGAAAATGTAAGACAGAAGTCAGAAAATTCCCTCTGACGCCCCAATATAAATCTTCAAACGGTGTAAACACTTCTCAGTATCAAGAAGCATTCTGAAGGTGCCGTCATGTCCCCCGACGAGACACAGTTAACCATTTGTCTCGCCACAACTCTACCACAGCAGTTACCTCTTATACTTAAAAGCCCTGCCGACCTGAAAGGCAAAGAAACCGGTCTGAACTTGTTGGAGTATTGTTGCCCTCACAAGTACAGGTTTGGAGAACGGTGTGAAGTGAGAAGTTGGAGAGAAAAAGAGAAGTTAGAGTCCCCGCAGGGTTTTTGTGATGAAGACAAACAGCTGACAGACTCCACTGCATCAGCTGGATTTCCCGGTACTCTGCTCCTCTCGACGTGTTTGTTTCGCAGCTGGTTGCTGAGGTGGCACCGTTGTGAAGTTGCATCACTTGCAGTACAAGCAAGCGATTGTATTCAAATAATTTAGTTTCATTCAATCAGTGAGTTATTTTGAAATGAACACTTTGTCTTCAGTGGCTTTGAACAATGCACGCAATCTCATATTTAACACGGACAAAATGTACGTTGAAATGAGGAATTATGAGCTTATTAGTATATTAAAGTCAGTTTTCATGTTTAACTTAAGTATCCAAATCGTGTCTCTCTTCTTGAAGTTTATTTTTTTTATTTCTTTTTTGTCTTTCTGACCCTCCAGGCTGGTGGCTCCCAGGTGATCTTCACCAACCCTCTGGAGATTGTAAAGATCCGTCTGCAGGTGGCAGGAGAGATCACCACGGGGCCGAGGGTCAGCGCCCTGTCCGTCATCAGGGGCCTCGGCTTCTTTGGACTTTACAAGGTGAGAAACATTGTTGGGGTCAGAGGTGCATGTACGGTGCACATGTCTGAGCCACAAATCATTCTTCAAGTGCCTTTTTTCACCCCTATTACAGTATTTAAATGCTTGTGGACTGTTTAGATGTGATGTAATCTGCTGGCATCTTATCAGAGAATGCAAATGTAATGTAACTGCATTGTTTATATAATACAGATATATATATATATACACATATATATTTATATATATATATATATATATATATATATATATATGTGATATATATATATATATATATATATATATATATATGATAGGGGCATTTCTTTCAGTTTTTTGCTTAAGTCACTGTAGGATCAGAGAGTTTCATAATTCTTGGATTTTAGAAATCCACAAAATGTGCTTTTCCTCCATTTCTCTTTACAGTAGAATTGTTACCGTCATAACTTTGCCTACCATCATCTTTTGTAAATGTGTTGGTTTCATGTCAATCTGTCCTCCTGCCGCTAAACACACAAACTTACTTTTTAATTTAGCCTCATTCTCAATTTATAGACCGTATCAACTGAATTGCATTGCCTTGCAACAGCTTGGGTCAATGTTTACTTCCTGTAATGTGAATGAGATAATTCACATACACTGAAGTAAACTGGGACACATGGAATGTTTTTGTTTACAACTGTGAAATGGTCTATATGTAAGCATGTAGCTCATTAATTTATGCACGTTGGTTAGTATATCCACATTGAAACAATCAGTAAGCTGAAGAAATGAAGTAGACATAACTTAAAAATTAAACTCACATTTATTTTTAGAGACAGTCAGCCGTGGAGGAAGCCTAAAGCCATGTTTTATGTAACACTGAATTAGATTTGTTGCGACTACATTAGATTATGTGCTAACTTTCTTACATTTCCAGAACAGAAATCTGAACATTGGATAAATCCAGGTTTAAAACTGTTTTGTTTTGTTTACATGTTAAAGTCAAAGGATTTTGATCATCTCTTTGTATCAATCCATAATTTAGAAAACACTGTCAACAGCCATAATAAATCCACTTTTGCCATGTTTTTAAGAATAGAATGTTCTATAAATCACGTCATGAATGATGTATTAACAAACCCCTGTGTAAAACCTTCAGAGTCTGAGAGGGAAATCATTTTGAAAAAAAAAACGCCTTTAAATACATGTATTGTAAACTTCCGTAAGTTTTGAAGACACTACAGGTGAATAGTGTAAAAATTAACTGATAGAGATCAACTTCCCCAGTTGATTACTTACATCAAGACAATTGTTTTTTACATTACAAGTTTTCTGAAATATTATGTTTAAATATGCAAATGAAGCATTATCTAATGGTAACTTTTGGTGAATTTAGGATAAATCTATAGATGCAAATAGACAAAGTGTAGTGAAATAAACACCTATATGTGTATTTTGGATGTGTTCTTCCTATCTGTAAGAAGAGCAAAATAGCTCAAAATCTCAAAATTGATCAATGCAATAAAAAACTGTGTTTGCCTGTAGTAGCCCTAATTAGACATCCAGTATTCAGATTCTATTGTATTTTCATCAGCCTGTAAATTTCACAGCAATCCATTATTTCCTATTACTGTTATGACTAAATAATATGTGATTTTTCTATTAACTATTATACAATTATACATTATTTTACCCCACATCAGCCATCATTTAAATCAACAGTTCCATGTGGTCTTCTGTTCAAGAACAAGAAAAGACACAAATTATGCTAAAAGCTGTATTTAACCTTAATTGCCATAATTGGTATTTTTCCATGGCACAGGGCTAAAAATTGCAGTGCACTGTTTGACCATATTAGAGTTGTGTGATAGTTTGCACCCAAGACATTGTCAAGCAAGTATGAAAGGTTACAGTGTCATAAGGGACAAATATAGAAACTATTGGTGCGTTGGTGTGTTTTAAAGAGTATTTTCTGTATTTTATAATTATAATTATTTCAACTATAATGACTTCTAGCATCAGTCTCTTCACACCAGGTAGGTGGACAGCCACAGAGTGTTCAGACTGAAGCGCTATAGGAATCAATGTGTGAGCTGTGGCTAGCACTAACATTAGCAGCTTAACTGGATAGACAAGGACATTAGCCCGCAGGGTAAAACAGAGCATGTCTAATTAAATTACATAAATAAGTCCCAATGGAGCTCGGCAGGGGACGTTCTGCTTCGACTGTAAACACAATCAAGGTTGAAAATGTCAATCTCATACCTGTGGTTGTTTTAATTTGCAAGTAAGATGATGGCACTTGTGTTGTCAGATTCCAAGTAGTAAACTGTTGAAGATCTAGTCTTCCTTAGACCGGACTGTAATTTTGAAAGTCTGCTGATTATTTACTACACTGTATCTTATCACTCTGAAGCTGTGTCCCAAATCATTCCCTACTCACTGTCGAGTGAGTAGAGACATTATTATAGACTATATAGTGTGCTCATCAGCAAAATGAAAAACCACTTTCGTACACTAATCGGGTCATTTTCTCTGCGTCGTTAATCACGTCATTGCTGTCATACGATTGAGATCAACGTCGGCTGGTGGACCGTCCATAATATATACCAACATGCTTTTTTTGTGATGAATACATGATTTAATACTAATCTTTCTTCCCATATTAATAAATACAAAGCACTTTGTGATCGTGTGTGTTATTTAACATATTATTTTCGCACCACAACTCATGGATTTCTCTCAATTGCGCTGCCCTCTCTCCTCTCGTCCGTCTGACATTTTTCCCTCAGTGCGATGCATCACGGTATATTGTGCTTGTTTAGAGACAATCGGTTGCACTCCACTTTTCATGATGCATTGTGGGATAGTTTGAGTCCACGAAGTAGGGTATAATAATGACCTAATGATCTTTCTTGTTGTTCTGGGTTTGAACTCTCATGGTTGAATGCACTTATTGTAAGTCGCTTTGGATAAAAGTGTCTGCTTTGATGATAAAATGTAATGTAATATAATGTAATCTAGACATTCGGACAGCACTATAAAATGGCAAACTAGTGGTGAGTGATTTCTCCCAGGTCCCAGAGTTTCCCAGGTTTGTCTGTGTGGTTTTCTTTCTGTCTGCTGATGTGACTGCCTGTCAGCTCAAACAACTTCCATGTAAACCTTTTGGGTCTTTTAATGAGGCTGTAACATAGTGTGGAGCCTCCTCCTGTCTCTGTCTACCTGCCTCTTGTTCCTGTGTCAGTGTAGTTATGCACTCCTGCCTTGTAATTTATGACTATGTAGAAAGTGTGTGTGTGCGTCCACATAGCTACTGTCTCCATTCAACTGTCTGCTCAATGCTGCGTTGCCCATAAGAGTGTGTGTGTAAAGCTGAGCATGCTTGTGCACGTACTTGATTGTGTTCATCTCCTGGTCCATGCATAGAGAGGAGACAAAGTGCATTGAAAAAGCAGTAGCGGTGTTGGCGGCGGTGGCGGCGGCGGCAGTGGTGGTGGTGGTGGTGGTGGTGGTGGTGGCGGTGGTGGTGGAGGAGGGAAGGCGGGGAGGAGACGAGCTCCAGCCTGCAAACCCCAGACGGGCTGGCTCCGGAGGGGCTGCACCCAGGCACAGAGCTGCCTTTGTCAGGGTAATTATCCTGACGCTCACCCTCTGCTGGTGGAGCTACAGGCTGGTAGGGTGGCTAACACACTAGCGCCACCATTCATCACTGGGGGAAAGTTGTCAGTGTAGAAATATCGAACCAGACGTTTCACGTTCATGGACCTATTGTATTTACATTGTTTCTGTGTGCAGGAGTACATCAGAGGCAACTAAATGATTTAATTCAATCTTGGTGTAAAAAGATTCAATACACACACACACTCTCTCTCTCAGCCGCCGCTCTGCCGGTGCATTACCCAATCCAACACCATGACTCTGATATTAAGGCTTTTAGCCCCAGTCCCTGTGACGCTGCTCGTCTGTCCTGCCTCGATAGAATCTCCCAGCTTTCAGCAGCCGCTCGGGCCCCAGCCAGCCAACAGGACAGGCAAACAAGTGCCAAAGGAAAGAGAGGGAAAGAGATAGCCCAGGTATCTGCCAATTCTCTCTCTGTGTGTGTGTGTGTGTGTGTGTGTGTGTGTGTGTGTGTGTGTGCGTGCGTGTGCGTGCGTGCGTGCGTGCGTGTGAGTCTGTGTAGGGACCAAAGGATTATCCCATAGGAGTTAAATGAAGCCTGTCCAAAACAGGGAGACCCTGCCCAGCTCTTTAAATGTCTTCTGTTGACTGTAGTTGCCGTATCAAGAAGGTGGCAGCGAGCCAACAGGCTTTAAATACAGCAGGGAACTCAATCGGCTTGATGATATAGTGTTGTTTACAGTGGCAGACAAGGAGTCATCTTCGTCAGCCAGTCTGTCTTTCTCCACTCTGTTTTTTTTCTGTCAGCTTTGCTTTTGGACCTGCCTCCCTCACCTGCTGCTGAGGACACAGATCGTTTGCATATGGAGAGACATGATCTGTTTGGCATGTTGTGGTCGATATTTCACTCTGCTGTCAGAGTTCCAGGAGTCTTTTGGAAGTAGGTTATTTGGTGGTAACATCAGTTGATGCTTGAATATTTGGTTTTGAAACAGACATTTACATATCGTGGATATATATATATATAAAAAAAAAAAAAACATCTTTCGAGACCCGAGGCAGAAGTTACGGTTTGAATCCCCCGAGCCCCGTCACTCGTTCTCTGCTCTCCTTTCTGTTTATGCTTGTATTTGTTTTCCCTTTCTGAGAGTTTGACTCTAAACCCAACAATATAACCCAAACCATATTCTTTTCATTCTGACTCTTTCTCTAGGGTTCCAAGGCCTGTTTCCTCAGGGACATCCCCTTCTCATCCATCTACTTTCCCTGCTACGCCCACCTCAAGGCTTACCTCAGTGATGAGGATGGAAGGATAGGGCCAGCCAAGATGCTGCTTGCTGGAGCGCTGGCAGGTAAAATACTTCAGCCTTTATACTTCAACAGAAAAAAATAGAGAATTAGTATCAGGTTTTGAGGCAAAGGTTAGTTTTAGGTTCCCAGATAACACGAATTGTACCCGTGGGATCCTGGACTAAAAATGAAAAGCACCTGTGTGCTTTCAGGAAAGCTTCTCTCCAAGTACTGAACATACTGTGTATGTACACAAGAGTAAAAGAAAGGAAAGCAAGAACATTTTGTAAAATAGTTTTTCTATGTTAATAGTAAAATTGGTCTGAATTGGTAGTGTACTGTATGTGGCCAATAAACACAATTTAATTAATTTACCATAGTTGGTGTGCTAAGGGCATGCTACTATGGACATTTAAGTAGGCCTTAAACAATATAAAGAAATTTCTTTGTGGGTTCATCACCCCTTTCACATACTATAGCTAATATAAATTATAGCAGCTTTAAAGATTTAATTTAATTAGGATCATCTCTGTTGAATCTTTTGAACTAGACCACCAACAGAAAAGGTCTCAAACGCTGTAATTGAGTCTGTTCATGTCTGAATTACTGTATACAGCTCTGGACATTACTGTCAGTATGAATGGATCTCACGCTGCCAGGTGCAATAGTCAACCATCTCACGTTAAAGGTTTAGCCTTTAAGAGTGCACCGTAATTTGAAAAAACAGCGGGGTGTCTTGTGAAAATATTTGTCTGTTCATAGTGAGTCAAAAAGCTTCGGTCCCTGAGGCAATATACAGAGCACTGAAGTTTATGAAACTCTTTGGTCAGGTCCATCTCTCTCTCTCTCTCTCTCTCTCTCTCTCTCTCTCTCTCTCTCTCTCTCTCTCTCCCCCTCTCTCTCTCTCTCTCTCTCTTTCTCTCTCTCTCTCTCTCTCTCTCTCATCTCGCCTGCAGTAACAGTAGCAGAGCTCAGAGTTTGGAAGCGAGGCAGCCTCTGACCGCAGGCTCCATGGCGGTAGCTGCTAATTAGAGTGCTGCTCAATGATTGGGGACTGGGGTTTTGGAGCTCTGCAGCAGGGAAGCGCCTGAGATGCCTGCCAACCAGGCCGACAGGGAAGCTTTCCAATCCTAATATATCGGACATGCACACACACACATGCAGACACAGAAAGCATGCTATATGCGTGTTCACCCTGCAAGAATGCATAGAGTGCTGTCTGTAGGTTTGTCATAACAGTCAGCGAAGAGGCCAAGAAGACCAACATCCACTGATGACTTCACAACTTTATCCTCTGCAGGAAAATATGATCCAAAGCAGAGTCTGACTATTGGATTTATCCCTAAAGTAAACACTAATAACAGACCAGCACTCCCCAGCCAAGTTAAAAAGCTTTAGATCATTTGCATAAAAGACTTAATATTTGTTTTGAATCCTCGGAGAAGTGTCAGCAGAGCTTTCTTTTTGACGCAGAGGTGCAGCAGAACACGGAAAAATCATAAATCCCGCCTCCCTTCTCCATTTTTACTCTGGTTTCTCACCACAAGACTGGCAGCCTTGGCCCACAGACTCCGAGCTGAAACGAGCCTCATGATTTCTTTATTTTTTTCGTTACTTCGACACATTTATCCTCCCTCTTTCACATGTATTTATCAGCGGTTAAAGCATTCTGGCAATTAGTGTTTTACAGTCAGCACAGGAAATTGAATTACACGCTCAGTTTGCACGGCATTATTTAGCTCGGCATTACTCCGGTTTGTGAAGAACATCGTGTTGGCCATCTCTAACTCGCATTAATTCTGTGTCTTCAGTCATGTAAAGTTTAAGCAATCAGCCAATTCATTAACTATTTGGATAATCGTTTAATTGTTTGTCACTTTTCAAGCAAAAATGTCTTATGTGTTCTTAAATCTGTGTTTTCTGCTTTTCTGTTTTATATGCGTGTTAAAGTAATTATTGCATGATTATTTTGCTCATTTAGATCTGATGTTTTTTAAATATTTGGTTTTTGAGGGTCAGAGTTTCTACATCAGCTCTAACATATGCTGCTTTCCAGTGAAAGTCAGAGGTTGGAATTTCCAACTTCCGATCTCCAAGCTTTCCAGGTGCAGCACAATGCCAAAACGTAAACGAAAAACATGGTTGCCCGTGAGAAACTAATGTTTCTTTAACAAGTATACACACAATTGACCTCTCAGCAGTACAGCCTCTTTGCATATATAAATGAAACAGAGGAGTAAAAACATTGCAGAGGTAAACAGACGTCATTATAGATTTTATTGAAGGGTGGATGGATTTGCCCCGAGTTTACAAGCAGGAACTGACTTCGAGGGCGTGATTGCACTTTGTAGGTCGGAAATGTTCAAGTTGTCTAGAACGTAGCATCAGACCCCTTGTTCCTCAACTTTTTTTTGTCTCCATTAACTTATTTCCACCACATCTCCTCAAAATAGCTCCTCTCCTCTCCTCTCCTCTCCTCTCCTCTCCTCTCATCTCCTCTCCTCTCCTCTCCTCACCTCTCATCACCTCTCATCACCTCTCCTCTTTCCTCTCTCCTCTCTCCTCTCTCCTCTCTCCTCTCTCCTCAGCTCAGTGCAGGTGGTCAGTCTCCACCGGGTGCCAGTCTGCTACCTAACGCTGAGTTGATTAGGCTTGCTGAATAGCTCGTTTGGCCGTTACAAAAACCAAGAAGTCAGAATAAATCGTCAAGAGGGCAGTTGATGGTAATGACTGAGCCATCAATGATTGAGCCCATTCATGGCTGAAGTGGCTGGAGTGGGGGCTTTGCAGTCACTCCCTTCAGTCAGCCAGTCACTTTCACCGGCACACGGGTCACAGTGTGCATTGCTCTCATTACCGTCCATTGTCTGGCCCCGTTCAAACGGCCGCAAGAAAAGTAAGAGAGGGAGGAAAGGAAGAAAAAAGGTGGAGATTAAATAATTGCCTAGCTGGTGGTATAGATTGGTTGATGGTGAAGTGATGGAAACGGGACCCTACTTGTGTATAGTGTATGTATGCGGCAGACTTCCTGCAAGATGGTCAAGACCCAAGATGGCGTGTCTTAGAAGAGGGAACAAAGAACGCTGAAACCACTTCATCAGATGCAGTTACGATGATATGCACTTCATTCGGCCACTGATGGCTGCTTTCTACAAATCATCTCATTTGTTTGGGGCTGATTTAACATTTCTGCTGTATTTAGAATCAAACACATCCAGCTGTTTAAAATAAAAATAAAAGCCTCCTCACTTGACCAAATAGCCCTTCCTCTCCACAGGCATGCCGGCGGCCTCTCTTGTGACCCCGGCTGACGTGATCAAGACCAGGCTACAGGTGGCGGCACGTGCCGGTCAAACCACCTACAGCGGCCTTGTGGACTGTTTCTGGAAGATTCTCCGAGAAGAGGGGCCCCGGGCTTTCTGGAAAGGAGCTGGAGGTAAAGTTTGCTGTAGCCGACGTCCGATGATGAAAGTATGTTTGCACTTTTCACCTGTCGGGTTGCATACAGGTTGCAATGCACTATGGGTGGTGGTTGTTGGGCCGTATGCAGCCTCAGAGAAAGACTTCTATATTTTTATTTTCTGCTAATATTCTCCTAAAAAGGTGCTTGAATTTGAACATAAATCGACGATGAGACGGTTATGGATGGGTGCTTTGTTTTAACATCATTTTAACATGTAACATTAATATTTTTTGTACTGGATTAACAATACATTTACATACATGTCACTTGAAAGTGTGTAGAAGTACACATAATGGTGTAAGTGATGTTTATTTGTATTTGATTTTATGTTCTAGTTTTTAGATTTGCTAAATAGCAGTTTTGTAATGTGGGATGGGCCAAATGTATTTCATGGCATTACAGAAATAAAAAGCAAGTATTTACTTTTTAAGTTTGATTAGAATAATTATTTAACATTTGCTGGATTGAAATAAATATAAAGAAATAGCATTCACTTTTTATTTTGTCGTCTTTATAGAGGCTGACTTTGTCATGTTCCCCTCACTTCTGAAACCAAACCTTGATTATTCACTAGTGTAGATTAAAATCTAACTATAAAGCAATACATGTCTTTGGGTATGTCCTTTGCATATCTCAAGAACCGTTCATCCAATCTACTTCATACTTGCGGGTGTATTGCTGGGGACCCAAAGTCTCAGAAACTCAGAGTTTTCCAAGATTCTGTGTGTCCGAACAAAGATATCCATATAAGCCATGGCAAGTTGCGTCTACATCGATTTGCAGCCATTTTGTCCAAATTTGTTGTTTCGCTGCTGCTACTACAAATTTTTAGTAATCGTTACCAAATTTGGTACAGAAAATCTCAGGACCAAGCCAGAAAAAGTAACTTTTTCATAATTTTGATGTTCCATACAGGTTTGCTAGAGATGGCCCTCAAGGTTTTCTCAAATGATGTGGTCAGGGCTTGTATTACAAAAAACACAATATTTACTGAACGCTTTGTGCTATTGCAACCGCATGTGGTGGATATGTGTAGATATGATTTCTGAGTGACCATAACATGCCATTTTGGCAGTTCACTTTTGCTGCTGGATGTACTAACGTTACATCCCAACTCTTCTTCACTTCCCTGGAGGCAAATTGGCGGTTTTTCGACAACCCAGCAGCACTTACCAGGGGCAAAGCAATCGGCCCGCTTCCAACGGGCCCTGAACTAGTTTGTATGAATTCAAATAAACGCATATCTATCCTTTCCTGCAGCTCGTGTGTGCAGATCCTCGCCTCAGTTTGGAGTGACCTTGGTGACCTATGAGCTCCTGCAGCGCTGGTTCTACATCGACTTCGGAGGACAGTAAGTCGCATACTTTATTACAAACTTAGTTGCCTGTTTTTCTATGTTGTTACTGTCATTGCAAAACTCTCAACCACCACTTACCCTAATGTACCAGCGAAACAATATAAAACACAGCTATTTCTTCCTGCCAGAATATTACAGCTAGTTCATCTAATTATCAAAGACCACCTGCTCCTACAACAATAGGGTTAATTTCTACATACAGTAGCTGCGCTTAGTGCGTGTCCTCCCTCCTCTGCCACAGAGAAAGAAATTCCACAAGACCAAAAATAGTTTTCATGCACATTAGCTCTCAGACTGAAGCTCTCACTCAAAGCTCTGGATGTGACAATTTTCTCAAACTCAAGAGTTTTCCCGCATAGTGATCAGGACAGGCAGCACCCATTTGACTTGCACATGTACTTTCCCCACTTCTGGGATTGAAACAAGCTCATTTTCCTCCTCAAAATAGGTCACTCAGGAATAATTCAGTCATTCTCTGAAGTTAAAAAGGTCCAGTGGGGAAGAGAGGTGATGAACCTCTCAAAATGACTAAGAAGTGCTTTTTTTTTTTCTATGGACAGCTGTGTTGCACATGCATGTATGTCACTGGTTAGATCATGACTTTTACATGTTGCTCCCTCTCTCCCGAAGACTCGCAGTGAAACAAAGTCTACTGCAGATCCAATGAAAATTTGGTGTGGTTTTGGGCGAGTTGATCTGTTGCTGTTTGTGTTGGCAGCCAATCACAAAGCTCAATGTGAAATCAATGAGGGATTTGATTTGTTCTGCTGTTCTCCTTCTGATTTTCTATTAAGATGTTTATGTCTGTGGTGAACAGTGTTGAATATGATATTAATTCATGATTTAATAATGATAATGACAAAAACTCCTGTCTGTGCACGCTCACTTTCTCCACTATTTGGTTAAAATAACATCTTACACTGTGTTTATGATGTTTACTGTGTTACAGTTTTCCCTTTAACTCTTTCGACTGCTCACCTTTCTCTCTCTCCATTTTTTCTCCGTTATGCAACGCTCTCTCACTGTGCCTCTGGCTTCCTCCTCCCTTCTCTCCCTCTCCACACCACAGAAAGCCGGCTGGCTCGGAGCCCACCCCGAAGTCTCGGATCAGCCTGCCGGCGCCCAACCCCGACCACATCGGAGGCTTCAGGTTGGCCGTGGCCACGTTCGCTGGCATCGAGAGCAAGTTTGGTCTCCATCTCCCACGCTACACGGCGGCGGCGGCAGAGGCCCTCTCCGATGCGAGCGCCCCCCTGAACCTCCGCGGGTAGGGGGGCAAGGGAAAGACGGGGCTTGTATGTTTTTACCAAGTCATTGTAGTATTATAAGTTACTTGCTTAAAGTTGTTTATAATGTTTTTCTTTTCATCATATACTGTACACGGTAGTCTATATGCAACCATATGGATTAGTGAGATGATTAGCGTGGGTACTTTGTAGGACTCGTGCCGTATTTGTTTCACCATTGATTGACATTGTATAGAGTTGTATTATAATGTGGTTTTGTTTTTCATACAGTTCAGCTGGTTCAGCGTATGCACGTTTAAACACACCTAAACGGCTTGCTTTTTTTGGAATATATTATCAAACACGACATACAGTTGCAGCTTTTTCCAGTGTCTTCCTTTTGTTGCTTTTTAACCAAAAGCACATTCCTCACACGATCATGTAGCTGGTTAAAAAGAGATGAACTGATCAGAAATGAGGCACTTATGTATGTATAAGAACTCCAGAGACATATTTTCATATCTATACAGATATTTTGGTCATGAGATGCTCATTTGTTCAAATGCTTCCACAATATGAATATGAACAAAAACTACTTGAATGTAAAGTAACAGTGATACATTCTGAATGTACACAATGTTTACTGTAAGATGTTTGGTTCCAGGTCTAAATGTATGCAGATGTGTAAATATCTGAGACAGCTGGCACCGACTGCAGTTCTGTAGTGTGTCACGACTGAGTATTTAAATGTGTACAGTACAGAGAACGTAGGAGGTAATAATCGTGCCTTACTGTGTGTATGGCAGCAACATGTGTACTAAGAGTAAAGAGAAACTTATATTAGTAAACTTAATGTGTGCTGGAGTTTTCATTTCCATTGCCAGTTGAACGTTGCGAGGAAAAAGAAAGACAACAGTTTATCAGCTATGCTTTAATAGTAAACATAACGGGTTCAACAGCCAGCACTCTGCATTACAATATATCTCTTGATAATTACCTGTTCATTAAAGAATATACAGTTGTTGTTCTTGTTCAGAACAAAAGACAAAGTGCCAATACCACACTTGATTCAGTTTCTGCCACCCTGAAACACTGACATAAAGCAGCCACAAAGCCCCACGTGTGGAAACGTCACCACAATAACTCCATGTTTATGTATCTGGAATATTTCAGGAATGTGTCGCATGCAGGCATAGTACAGAGAAAAGAAGCACAACATAAAGTGAACATGACATTTTGTAAACAATACATGACTAGTCTATGGACCCTGCATTATTTTTACGATAGTGCAAAGCATCGTCACAGTACATATATCTTGGTAAGGCTATACGACCGCCACTTTGTATGTACAGTAGGCTCACAAGCGACAAATCACCGGCATTCATTGAAGAAAGAAATAAGGTGGACAGATCAGTAGAGCTTAAAGTTTAACCTTCAATAGTTTGCATTAACAGGAGAGTTGATGCAAGAATACAAAAAGAAAAAGTGTCCTTGTTTGGACAAGACAGCAACATGTACATAAAGGTGAAGAAACCAAACCAAACTGATTGAGACACACATGCTTCAGTGACACCGATAAAAGCGCCCCAGATGGGTGTACTAGGAAGTAACTTCAACATAGCCAGGCTTTCATTGCGACTGTCAAAACCTAAAACTCCAATCAGAGATAATGGGCACCACGTTGATGGTTATCAGCTGTCTTTGTTAGCCCAGGTCTTCTTCATCAGGCTCTGTGTGCGTTTGAGTCTTCTGCACAAAATGGATCGATAGCGTGCCGCCTACTTCAGTCAAGAGGAACAGGTCGTTATGATGGAGAGCAGTGGGAAAGTGGACCAGCAGCAAATCAGGACCCAGCATTGAAAACATAATTCAAAATGGGATGTTGTTTTTTTTTTTTTTTTTGCTTTTTATCATTCTTTTGGTGTATGGGTGGTGTAAAATTATTACCTGAAGCAAACGGGCACAAAAAATGAGACGAGCAAGACTGGAGGCGGGCCGGCTCCACCTGACTTCACAATTGATGACATGAAAGGACCTTCTGTTCAAAATCACCCTCATGTCCCCGAGTGATGGCTAGTATGTGCAATCTACTACACTTATGACCCTTGGGAATCCTATAAAGGAATTATACTTCATCTAGTGTGCAATTAAACGTCATAATGATTAATATTATAATGAACTATCAATGTATGCTATCTGGGATTTTATAGAAAGCTTCTTTTATAGCCGGCGTGGGCAAAAAGCCAGAGAACACGACGAACATATTCAGTCGTTCAGAGAGAGCACGAACAACCTGTATATGTAGAATTCAGCATTCTTGCTTAGATTTCCTTGTAGGTTCCTCATTAGTGTAATGGCACGGCTTGTTCAGTGGCAAAACTAACATACAGCTCACCGAGTTTGCATATGTAACATATTCCCTCAGCTCACAATCTTTATCGCTCTTGAAGAACATCATCAGGAAAAGCCAGCTGATCTATTCCGTCTCTAAACTCTCTCCCAACGATGAGAAGCTTGTATCATTCTGGCACCGAGGTCCACGGGATTTAGCAAGAATGGGGAGAACACCATTTCCAAAAAGAGTTGAATAGTGAAAGGGTGGCGCTTTTTAGAGCTGATTCTAATCCAAAACTTTGAACATAATGTCCTCCGGAGCAGATTAGGTGGCCATCATAAATCACCATGGCAATCTAGCCAGGTTAAAATAGAGCCACGTTCATGACATTGAAAACTCTGACTTTAGGCTCAACATTCCTCGCGAACCCTTTAATTTCGCTTCATAGTACACCCCTCTGGTCTCCAATTCCCTCCTCTTTGGTTTGGAGTCCTGTTCTATGAAGCCAGCTCCATAGGCCCCTCCTCCTCGCCGTCTGCTCGGTTAGCACGAATCTCCATCAGGGTACGAGCGAAGCGCGACCAGTCATCAGTGTGAGTCACTGACAGCTGTAAGAAACATCAAAGAGACAGGTAACGTGGCATTAGGCGCCGGGTGGACACATCTGTACGGCGTGTAGACACGCCTACTCTCGGTTGGTTATGAAACCAAAGAATCCTTTCTGAGAATGCATGAACATTTCTCTCTCAGGATGTATTTTATTAATGATGTCACAGGGCACAATGATGGGAGAACAACAAAAATAAGGCGGGACCGACTTGAAAACCCGTGAAAAAATGCAGCTCTCTTTCATTTGAACGGGGCCAGTCCGGTGCATGTTCACTCACTCACAGCTTCAACCTCACCCAGACTGATAGTTTCTCAAAGTCGATGGCGGCCCCCGAATGTGACTTGAAATGTGTGCATTATATTTTAATCTGGTTGTTTTCAATGCTTTCACATTCAATAGCCAACATTTAATACACGACTCGGACACTGTGTCAAACTTGGCCCTCCCTAACAAGCATCTGTCGGGTTAAGAAAGACAAATTGGTTGCATGGAAACTCCCGAGTGTCGCAGGAATTCTGTTCTGTCATCGAAGCTCGTGGTGTTCGTTAACGTTAGCGGCCTTGGTGGACAAAAAGGCAGTTCAATATGGAAGTGAGCTGGAAGAGCCACTACGGAAATAAATGCTGCATGGTTGAGGAGGAAAAAAAGGTTTGAGGAAAAATGTATCAACTCTTACTTCAGCGGACCTCGAGGGAACAGACTAAGTGATCTGCCTTATCTGGAAACAGGTGGATTCAGTGCTCAAGGATATTAATGTTAAAACGCTATTATGGGACCAATCGCTCAGATCCTACGACTTCCTGTGCAACTCTCAATCAAATGTTGATTATCTAAACTGGCACTCTGTCGTCAAAACTTTGAGAACCCCTGTGCTAAAGGAAAAAATAATTTTGATTCATCCTCTGGGGACAATGAATTCTAACAATCCATCAAATAGTTGTTGAGATATTTTCGTCTGCTGCTAGCTGCGCTGATCATAGGGCTAATACAGGATGTCAAACTGAATGTTCTTTAAGTGTTTAGCTGCAGTCCGACATTGTGGGAGTTAGAATGAGTGGGACAAAAGCTGCGGCTGCCACCCAAGCTGCCTGTAACCGCTTTGCATGGCCAGGCTGTAATTAAACAGGAACCAGGAGGAGGGAAGCAGCCATTTTGAACCCCCCAAACCCCCACAGAGCTGGGCTGGCCGCAGCAGGGGGGCTCCGCCAGAACATCATGTATATATGGTGCAGTTAGCGTTAGCAGCGTTATTTTAACAGACTCCAAGAAGCTCAAGTGTCGAAGAAAGACTGTGAGATTTAGTGTTGTCAGGCTTAAAAAAGCAGCAGGTCTGAAACCTGTTCATGTCATGGAGCCACTTTAAGCCACGAACCCTGATCTGACTTTTGGTTTTCATCTCATTACAGCTATCTGAGAGACTTTTGTTTTCTATTTTGGACTTTCAATACAGATCAACACCAGTAAAGGACAAATCAAAACAGTCCTAATCCCTGCTGATACATGACCTAAATGGAGAATGTATAGAGTAAAATAATACTGAAATAATAGCATTTGGTATTTTGCTTTCCTGGAACCACCTCAAGGGTTGCTGTTGGTCCCATGCTGGCTTCTCTTTTTTCACATGCTGTTCCTAGTTTTAGCCATTTGACGGGAGTTTCTAGTGAAGTAGATTCCCCCATCACCACCATCGCATACACACTCCTCTTTGGAATCATAAAACCTTTCAACCCTGCTCACTTTTATGATGGCCCACCAGCTTAGCCGAGCCTCTCTCCAACTTACCACACAACAAAAAGATGCTAAAATTAGCCTAGCGGCTAGGCTAACGCAACCTCACATGAGGATCCTAACCAGAGCCCTTCAAACATGAGAGGACATTCAGGCCCAGGCGGGTGGTTGCCCGCTTTGTGGTGATGATAAAGTCACGTGGAGGCCATTTTACAGGGACACCAAAGAGGGAGGAAAAAAAATATCAAACGCATACATTCATGGCAATTCTGACAGTTGGGTAAACATACAGAGCTAAAAGACCTAAAATGAATGGTTGTGGTGCATGTGGAGGATTTACTGTGAAACAAATACACTTATTTCTACTCCTAAAGTACATGTCTTTCGCCAAAGTCAGTGGACCAAATATGCATGAAACACAACAAGACTCAGCGAATAGAAGTATGCATTTGTAAAATCATGATTCAGTTCAAATTACACACACAACGTTATTATTTTCAGCAGTTCTTCATGTCAGTTTATTTTGGGAGAATCAGGAGTGACGGAGGTATTACTGTTTCATTTAGCCAGACCACAGGCACTATGATCTCAATCTGCTGTTGTACAACTTAATTTGCGACAGTGCAATGAATTTTGGTTATTGTAGTTTACTCGTGCGTTTGACACCTAGGATGTAATTACATCTTTGATTGTTTGAAAACGAAATCCACAAGAACCACCAGCTCCATGCATCACAGCACTCACAGCCAATGCAACATCAATGTGAACTGAGCAGGGTTTTTTTTTTTTTAACCAGAGCCGGCTGCCAAAATCAAAATATCAACGTTACACCAAGGAGTTTTCACCTGGTTATGAAACTGTCTCAATATAATGTTGATGCCTCCATATAAGCAAACAAGACCATCAGCAAAGATTGGCCATTGTTATATAGTTATTCTTAATGCTCGTCACTGGGTCCAGTTCCCTACAACATCAGACTAAACGGACCAGAAGAGCCTCCGCTTACATTTTTACCCGGCAAGTTTCACATTGAGTGGTACGTTGCCAAGTTGCTGGGCTGGAAGACATTCTTCTTTCGATAATTACGTTTTTCATTTTGTGGTTTCGGCCGATACTGGGGAAGGGTCAGCAAAGAGAAAATAATTGACCGCAGAACAAAAAAAAAGCTAAAAGGTAGAGTGAGCACGGGTGGAAACAAGAGTCACTTAGTTGGTCATTCAACAGATGGAGAGAATTGCAGGATTTGAAAGGATTCAAAAACGATCATGAATTGGTCCTCTTCCCCCTAGACTGGTATGTAATATTTCTATTGTATTTATGATATACATTGCTAGTATTTCCTCTTGTATTTTTTTCAGTTGCGGGGGGAAAAGAGTTTTGTTGTAGTACCTGGGGTCACAGCGGCTGTGTCTAACCTGTGTAACTTCAGCAACTAGTCTGACTCCCCGGATGTAGACTGTGGGTATAAGTCACTTCTCATCTCATTCTCCTCCCATATTGCTTTTGCTATCATTATTCTGTAAGGATTAAGACTATACCTGAAAAGAGAAATGCTCAATCTGCCATTATTTCTGGGGACCAAAAAAGATTCTGCTCACAGACGTGCAGTATGTTTCTGATTTACTGCAAATATATCATGTGATTCATCCACTTTAAAATAACACAACCATTAACTACCTCTCCAATATCGTAGATCCAGACTCGGCCTTCTGAGTCACCCACGGCCACCTCCTTCCCCCCTGACGACCAGCGTACCCTGTTGAGGGCCGAAGCGCCCTCAATGGTCACACTGGCAGTTGGTACCTGGTGGATAAATTAAGCAAATACATTTTTTTTTACATTTTTGTATCAATATTGTAAACTTGTTTACATGTAAACTGGGATGTATAATTAACAACATATTGAGACAAGGAAGTGGTAAGACCTATTAGAACTCAACCCTGTTTTGGAGTGAGAGGACTTCAGCAAATTGTGCACTTTGGAAATAAATTAAAATACTATGCAAGATTCCAATAGGGCACTTAAAACCCTACAATACATCCAGAACTACAATTACAGCCTCACAGTTGTATCCCATCGCAAACCAGTCAAGTTGCAGTTTACATCAATGTCTGTACAAAATGTCATCACATTATCATGTCTCCATCTTATCCTATTGGACATTTGTGTGAAATTGTGAGGTCACAGTGACCGTTGACCACAAAAATCTGATCAGATCATCCTTAGGTCCAAGTGTCATGAAAAATCCTACTTAAAGCATTAGTAAAGTATGTAAACATTTTTTTATTTAAAAGTTATGTTTTATGCCATGAAAAAAGTCCTAAAAAAATATGTGAAAACATTTATATTATAGTATATCATAAAAAAGTCATAGTATGGTAGATCATAAAAAATAATTGTATGTAAAAAAAGTCATAGTACAGTAAGCCATAAAAAACTATAAGTATTGTATGCCATAAAGCAACAACAACAAGTCTTGGTATACTATGGCATAAAAAAAGTAAGTAAAGTATATAATAAAAATGTAAAAAAGAAATTCATGGTATGCCATGTAAAAAAAAGTCAATGTAAAAAAAGTAATTTAAAAGTCATAATACAGTATGTCAAAAAATGTCCTAAAAAAGTCACAGTATTTCGAAAAAGTCATAACAAAGTTTTTGTATAGCATGTCGAAAAAACCTAATAGTACGTACGTATAGTACGTTGAAAAAAGTAGTAAAAAATTCATAGCATAGTATGACGAATAAAGTAATTAAAAAGTCCTCTTACAGTATGAGAGAGGTTAGACTAACTTAGCTGTCAAATGTACAAGTTCTCGTTCAAACATCGACGCACACTGTTCTATTTACTGTATAATACAGTAACCGCACCCATATTTGTTGTTGTGGGTGAGCTGTTGCTCTTTTAAGTAAACAGCAGTGCTCATGTTGCACCTTTTAAAAATCCTGAAACCATCGGCGGCGTTTCCATAAACTGTTCCTGACATGTGGCAGGCGAGTCTGACACATGTCACCAGTGGAGACAGAGGACTTGGCATCATGTCGCCTCACACACCGAGCTCCTGAGTATTTAAAGCAGCGCTAACCACAGACTGACTGCCATTAGCCTGCTAGCTTCCACCGCTCCGCCCGAGTGGATCTGAACTGAGCGCTTTAAATTGGCTGTATATGTCTGTGTACGTGTGCTGGAAATGAGAACCAGGCGCTGTGCTGCTCCGGTAGTGTCGTTATGTGTGTTTTTAATATGACGGCAACAATGGAAGTCTGTTTCTATTAGACTGACTGTGTATGAGTGAATGCGTGTGCATGTGTTTGGTACATCCGTTTGTGTGTGTGTCTGAGAAAACGTTGCTCATAAAGCACATTGTTAGGCAAGTCAGGCTGTTGATAATGAACTCGTCCTCTGTGAAAAGGCCGCTGTTGAGGGAACCATGGGAAAATTGTCATCTGTGCTGCAGAGGGAAGACTGAATGCTAGAGATGGGATCAGAGGAGCAGAGTGGAGAGAGAGAGGAGAGGGATTAGATGAGACAGATGAAACTGAGATGTAACATAAAATCCTGGGAGATGAGAAGTGAATTTTAGATGTGGACAGTACGAAAGGGGGTTGCAAGAAAATGAGAAGAAGAGTGAAAGGGCATTACGAGAGAGGGAGGAGAGCGTCTGTAGAGATGCAGACGTGTATTTAGGTTGAAGGCAGTGAGGGTGTTGTCTCCATGGAAACCAAGAGAAAAGGAAAATGGAGGATGCTTTTATCCCAACTTTTACCTGAGTGATCAAAGGTTTGGTTCCCGCTCCCACATCAGAGTTGGAATAAGGTATGTTTTTTAGACTCACGGCTGAAGATATCTTTTCACTATAATGCAACTTTTTCTTACTTAAATGGATTTAAACATTTTGGGAGATACAGTTATTTTTTTCCAAAATGTAAATGTCTTTAATTAATAACAAACTGAAACGAAGGTATATGGGTTGTACATTAAAATGACCAGAAGATCATTCAGCTGAGATTGCTACTATTTTGGAAAACAGGAATTTATTGAATTTAATAATTATTTTTGTATTATATTTTACTCAATATTTTATGTTTTATATAATTAACCTGAATAATAAGACGACATATCCTTTACTGGCCTCAAAAGGTTGTCTTCTGAAAATAAATCTGGCCCCACAGCACTAAAGAGACTCAACCCACGGCCTCAACTTTCTCCTTTTATTATTTCCATCTCCAGCACGACACTGCGGACTGAGGGCTGGGACTCTCTGCTCGTGGTCTCTTGCACATCTGTGTACTTCACTGATGGAACTGAGTGTGGGAGGCAGATGAGACGAGATGGTGGGGTCCTGAGGTTGCCTGAACGTTGGACAGAGGTTGCAGGAATGTTCGCGGAGCGTCTGGGTGGGAGCTGGGATGAGGAACTGTCACCCAGTTTGATTTAAAGTGAGGGCTGTGGGAAACGCCCACAGGGGAATCTTGAATCGTGTGTTTGTGTGTGTGTGTGTGTGTGTGTGTGTGTGTGTGTAGGGAGGGATGTGAAGGGGTTGGTGCTCGTGGTTGGGGGGGTGATGGGGTGATGGGAGGGAAAAGGCTTGGGTGTTTGGTTGTGCGGTTCGGGCAGAGGCCCAGCAACAGGCCCTGAGGACACCAAACACACACACACACACACACACACACACACACGCATCAACACACAAAGAGATGACACAGAAAACACACCCATAATAACCTACATTCACCCAGTAGTGCACACACACACACACACACACACACCCTATGAACACAAACACACATACCTCAGTGTCGTTGTTGAGGTTCCACAGGTCTAAGCGGCCCATGCCATCCACAGCGGCGAAGATTGCAGGGTGTACGGGCGACCACATGACGTCATACACATAGTCGGCGTTGTCCTCAAATGAGTACAGAGGCTTGTTGTGCTGAAAGAGAGAAAAAGAGGTTATCTATGGAAGTGTGTTTGGTGTGAAAAAGCACGCGCTGTTGAGAAAAAGAAAGCGCGTTCGGGATTACAGAAGATGACACAATGGAGACGGAAAGAAAAGAGAGACAGACAGAGAGAGAGGGAAGAAATGGAGAGAGGGAGTGAGGGAGCTTCAGACAGAGTGGCGCTGCCTCAGCCTTGGGGCCTGTCTGGGTGCAGAGCCTAATTAAAAAGCCTAGCACATTCACACAGCACCATAAAACCACTGGGAGAGATGAAAGGGAGGGCCCCTCCACAAGGTGTACTGTAACCTCAGCACAACAGCTGTCTGAGAGAGAGAGAGAGAGAGAGAGAGAGAGAGAGAGAGAGAGAGAGAGATGGAAGGAAAAGGAGCAGTGGACAAGATTAACATATATTAATCTTTTAACATTAACAAAAGTTATTTCAGAAATGTTTCCAAGAAACGTACTGAAAATGAAACAAACTTGTCAGTGCTCTCTGGTGGACAAACCTTTTTAAAGGGGACACTGTTTCTAAATAGTCTAAAACACGTCTTTAGCGTTACATTTTTGCAGGTTCTTGTTGGTTATCAACCAAAATACACACGGATGCCGATATATCTGAGATGGTCAGATGATGATATCGATCTGGCCTGTTTATTATTGGTGTGTTTTTGAAGTTATGGAGCACAAATGTCCTCATCGGCAGAGAAATTAGGGAGTGAAGGTTTTTTGAAGTGTACTAAATTAGTGTGCACACTATCGTAGAAATAAAGCTCAGTTATTGTTTCTGGGCTTTGTTTTTTTTCCTCTAAACTTTGACCTTGAGTCACAATGACTTTTAAACGCGGCTAATGCCTGAAGGTTACCGTTACCGTGCTGCAATTAAAGATGTAGGATAAATCTAATGTGTGTGGGAATAACACAAATACGAGTGTGTGTGTGTGTGTGTGTGTGTGTGTGTGTGTGTGTGTGTGTGTGTGTGTGTGTGTGTGTGTGTGTGTGAGTGTGTGTGTGTGTGTGTGTGAGTGTGTGTGTGTGTGCCCATCTCTCAGAGCGGCTGTTAGGATTCCAGAGGCTCACAAACTGCATTCCTGACAGGTAGAGAGGGAGGGCTGGATGAGAGGAGACAGGTTGGCTGGAAGAGCAAATGAAGGAATGTAGTCTCTCTCTCTCTCTCTCTCTCTCTCTCTCTCTCTCTCTCTCTCTCTCTCATTCCTCCTCTTTCTCTTCATCACCTTTACTCTTTCACTCCTCAGTTGTTCTGAAAGGTTGTGAGACCTGCAGACGAATAGAAGTGCACACTCAAACCAAACACACACACAAACACAAACAAACAGAGCTGAGCCAATTTCAAGCCTCGATTGAACCTGTTTTCCAGCCGGCGGGGTGACAGCAGAGGTCATCTTTCTCCATCTCACAGTTTCAGCATTCGATCAGCTGAGCGATTCCTGTTTATGTTCTCGCTCTTGTTTTAGTTTGTGTCCCCATTTTACTTTGCAGCCACACTCTTTTACTCTTTTAAATGTAATTTTATTGTGATAATCTGCCAGCTGAATAATGCCTCTTAATCCGTGTAAATGTTTTAATGAAAACTATTTCTAAATATGTTTGTCAACCACCTTTTTTTTCCATAACTAAAACAGGATGATGATCAGGCAGCACAGAAGTCATTAAACACTAACTGTGAGCAGTCAGGAGGACTAACTAACTAACTAACTAACTAACTAACTAACTAACTAACTTACTTAATAAAGTTAAAAGACAACAACTGGGCTTGGGAGAAAAAAACAAGGTGATATTTTGATTAATATTTGACTAGATTGACTGAAATGTTCAATATGATGATGATGATGATGATGATGATTGATGACAACAAAATACTAAAATGTTTTTATTGAGTAAAACTATACTAAAAAACGTCATGGTTTTATCTTTCTCAGACTAAAATGCCCAGACTTTTAGTCAACTAAACCGTGACTAAAATAAACAGGACGAGGTTGACTAAATATGATAAACGAACAAGAATATTTGACACAGGACTAAGACTTTAAAAAATAGCTGACAAAATGACATCACATTAGAAATGAGATGAATAAAGTCCTGGTGTATGTAAACTACTATTTTACTGCAAGATGTCCACAATCTACCTATCTTAAATAAGGTGATTTGGGTAAATAATCTTCGGCAACAAAAGCTTAAAACTAATCTTAAAATTAAGCTTAATCCTTGTGGCGCCGCTCGTGATGTAACTGGTCGTCATTATCTTTCCTGTGCGGAGAAGCTGGGGAGCTTCTGGCACGTTTGAACTGGAAAACCATTACTGAACCCTGAACACTGAACACTGATAGTTACAGAGCAATCACAGTGCACTGCCACGTTTTGATATGGAGAGATGCAAGTTCAGTTAAGCATTAAATACTTGAGATATTGATGCTAAAATGTGCGTCAGCCAGTGTCTTCTGATTTTGCCATAGAAATCTAATAAAATCCCAAAGAAATGATACAACCTATAAATTCATTTTTAGTCCTACAACCAGCACTTTAGTGTTTGCTGTCTCACATAAAAATGTCACTGAGCGTATCAGTCTTAAAAAAAAAAACATCACTTAGACTTTCAGAGGGATCCACACCATCTCTACAGCCAGCCTCCTGTAAGTTCACTGCTTCCAACCAGGCTGCATCGCGAATATCACACTAGATCAAAAGCTTCACACCAGATTTCATAACCACACACTGAGGGGACTGAGATGCTCGCCATAAATTGGAAAATGTTTCACAAACGGTGAAAGAATACCGCGACATAATCTTGAGCTGAAGACCCAGAGTATAGTTTCATTTTCAGCACAAGCTCACTTGCTCACAGTCACATGACCTGACTGTGATGTAGGCCTTTAATTAACTTCTTTGGAGAGGAAAAAGTGGAACGATTATGCTCCATCCAATCACTTAGTAGACGCTGGTTTTGGGGTCAAGAGAGCAAGACGGTTCAAGTTATGCACAATCATTAACCCACTCCCAGCTGTCGCGACGTCTTCGCAGTCTGACCGACTCAAAATGTTTTCACTAACCACAATGTTTGCACCGCCGCGTGCAAAAACATCAGCATACTTCTGTGCGACGGCCTTTTGAACCGTGAGGGGCAAGACGTGAACGCAGAGAGAATTCACTGCAAATACACGCGTCTGTGTGCTGCAACAGTTGGGTTGAAGGCAAACCTCCGGGGGATTTTAGGTAAGCAAAGGCAGCTTACTGAAAGTGCATGTGAGGCATGTGTGGTGTGTATATATTTGCGCACGCACACACGCACACACACACACACACACACACACACACACACACACACACACACACACACACACAGTCAGGTATTCCGCCTGCCCACACACAAATATCGGTTATGTGGGATAAGAGACAGACACACATTCCTGCGGTGCCCCTCAAAGGAAAGGGAATTCCCAAATCCTGAAAAATAACACGCTCTTCTGATGAAAATCTGCAGAAATGTTTTAATATGTGTCACGGGACCCTTCGCACAAGACTTACCGACTAGCTGCATGCAAACATGAGCTAAAACTCATCAGAGTGCGTTGCTGTCTGTCACAGCCAAGTATGAAGGCTGTAACTGGATCTCGCATAAAGCTGAAGGTATTATGCAATATGCATTATGTATTTTGCTCACATTGAACAGGTCTCTCTTTGATTTTTGGCTGTGTTTGCTGTTTGACGCCCTGCTCATGTTGATCCCTCTGTCCTCCAACGTTAGCATCAGCTCCATTATTAACCGAGATTTTTTTTGTCTTTAAAATGCCTCCTGGCACTTTCCCCCTCACTCTCTCCCGCTACCTCTTCTATCCATTTTCCTCTCTCACGATTTCCTTTCATTCTTTCCTTCTTTCTGTGTCTACATCCCCTGTACAAAGTTGTGATATTTGATCTCGCTATCCCTTTACCTTTTGTCCTTTCCACATCAGACAAACTTCATTCTTCAAACTTCAACTTCATTTTCCTACCTTCTTCAATATTCCCCTTTCTTCTTTCTTCTTCCGACAAATTCTTCCTCATTTCCACTCATTTATATGAACTTAACGATGAACCTCAGTTTATGATCTTGAATTTCTTCTCTTGTGCAGTATCTCAAATGTCTCTTGCATCTCAGCATCATCACAAAAAGTGTCCTCGAATCTATTAGCTCATTTTTCTATTCTCCAACACTCCTTTTGACTGAAACAGTAACAGTTTTTTTTTTTTTTTTTTTTTTACTGCCGCTCAACTCCTGCCAATGGCATTCATCACAGCGGTTTGAAAGGAGAACAAATGCCCCGAGTGGACGAGGTCACTCAAATACCAGCGAGAGGAGGAGCGCCGACCTTTAGAGTGTGTCTGTGTTGGACTCACTGAGTGCACCTCGGGGGAATTTAACTCCCTGAGGTGCACAACGTTTGAGATCTGTGCAGAGCGTCCGATGTGAGAAGCTGATCTGATCCACCTACTCTTCTGAATGAGCTCTGTGAGCAATTATTTTCAACAACAATCAGAAGCTACTCGCAAATAAAGTGAATGAGGTTGTGATTTTGAAACAGGAGGACGATATACATACATCATTTCATTTCTCGATAAAGGTATACATCACGAAATAGCTTGTTTTCTGGTTATTCAATAATCAAATAGTCTTTACGAAATAACTACATGGTTTTGTATACTCTTGTGTGAATTAAACACTTGACAAATACAACTAGAGTACTGAGTATTTTCTCATTTAATTAAGATTTTTAGTGCAGAATAATTACATTTTCTGATAAATTTGAGATAGGACAGTATGTGCTTGTTATTGTCAATTTACACGACATATGTGTATCACGATATGATTCCATTGAAAGATGATAAATTTAGTTATCGCCCAGCCCTATGTTTTGCTCTCTGTTAGCCCTCACAGGCATGATGTTGTGAAGACATCCAGCCTACTTCTGCAGTACTGACTCTTCACCTGTTCTGTGCCATCTATAAAACTACGCCATTGTAGATCTTACTGAGGAAACTGCCTGTCAAGCCAAATTTATGTCAAAATAATCAAAGTATCAATATCATGCGTCACTGCGACACTTCAGACTCTAATTGTGTCGATCTACTGTTGTATAATGAAGCGACACGCAGTAATAAAACTGACTCCCAAGTAGGAGACAGACGGTTGCTTATTACATTACATTTACATTACATTACATTTAATTTAGCAGACGCTTTTATCCAAAGCGACTTACAATAAGTGCATCTACCGTGTACCTGTAGTACTCAGCTTTTCCTTCTCACTCACTAGTTTATTCTCGCTCTCAAATCTCTCTCACACATATTTTCCCTCCACAAGAGTCCACAATCAACCCCCCACACATCCTCTCTCTCTCTTGCACACACACACGCACACACACACACACGCACACACACACACACACACACACACACACGCACACACACACACACACACACACACACACGCCATACCTTGGTGCTCCAGAGTTTGACGGTCCAGTCAAAGGAGGATGTGATGAAGAGGTGGGAGAAGTCGACGGTGCCCACTGCGCTGTGGCAGCTGACGCCCGTCACCGGCCCCTGGTGGCCCTCGAACATCTCACAGATACCCGCCTTGCTGCGGAGTGAAGACAAAGATGACACGCTCATAACCACACTACTCAGCCCTGCAGTGTTTTAGTGGTCTTAACTTGATTAAATACAAAGCCGTGAAGGGGTTTGTGTGTAACTGAAATTAATTTACAGATACGAATTTTTTCATGACAAACGAAACAATTCATACATTGATGGGAAAATCCTTCTAATATTAATTGTAACTCTTAGACTTTTTTCTCGGTCTCATTTGCTTCATTTACTTTCTAAATGTATATTTTTTGTTAAATTATTTCAGCGATTGTGATGTTGTAATTCTCGAATATCCATGCAAATAAATGAAGACATAAAACACCAGTCCAAACATACTTGACTGATCCAGCAAAGAATGGTCTGTGATGTTTTCTCCATGTGTGTGTGTGTGTGTGCACCAACCTGCCATGTCTGGATGCAGTGTACACAGTGCCCTCCTCACTCCCAACCACATAGTTGTTAACGTCTCCCGTGGGAAAAGCCATGCCTGTCACCGCCACGGGTTTGGATTTATTGTACACCAGTTCCATGGTCTCCTACAGTGCAAACACACACACGGGAGGAAGAACCAATGTGAGCCTATATGCAGTTCACACATTCAAAGACACAAACATGTCAATACACATTCATCAACATTTATAAATAATACATGTGGAATACCAGATGCTTGAACACTGAAACTAACATCAGTGTGTTGGGTGAGGAGTGTGTTGTGTACCTGTGGCTGAGAAAGCATGTCCAGACTCCAGGAGCACATCCTGCCGTCTGTAGACACAGTGATCAGGTTGTTGGCATTCTGTGTGCCGACCACGTTCACGCAGTACACTGGGTGCTACACACACACACACACACACAGAGATAAAGACACACACGGTACATAAATGAGATGGCTGAGGATGCACACTTGCAAAATCGAACAGATACTGCCCCATGCTTTCAGTCTCTCGTAACTTAGTGCAACTGTAATACGGTAACTACAATCCCCACTAAAATGCTTGTTGTTCTGCAGCATATTATGATCACAATCATACATTCTTATTCGTCTCATTGATTAGAGGCATTCAATATTTCAGAACATTTTTCATTTAATATAATACATATTTGGATCATTAATTAAGTTAGGAAGAAAGTAAACATATTTCAAATATTTTGACATGCTAATATTAATGAAATTTGATTTTTAACCATGAGCCTGAAATGATAATGTAATTTTACCCTTAAAACACATGAGATACTTTTGTACAGATGCAGCATGCTCACATGCCAGTGTGCAGTCGTTCCTTACGACAGGAGTGTGTGAAGCCATTATGTCATTACTGGGCAGTAATTGATTTGTGTACTGGGCAGCACAAAGCATCCATTCAGCAATCAGCACCATGCTAGCTGGCTGGACTCCCTGAGAGAGGACCGGAGCGAAGGCCTCACATTTTGGAGTGTAAACCTACAGCCAGGGCGATGTGTAGCAGTGTGTGTGTGTGTGTGTGTGTGTGTGTGTCTACATGCCTTCTGTAGCCGTGATTATAAATGGCCTTGGGTCTTAAGATATTGCTAGTGTATACTGGTCAGTAATTTGTCTGGGGTCAGTGAGTTCACGAGTGTCTAAACTGTGCTGTCCTTTCAGTTATGTCTAGAATTGTACTGCTCCAGTCAAGAGTGAGTCTGTGTGTCTGTGTGTGTGTGTGTGTGTGTGTGTGTGTGTGTGTGTGTCTGTGTCTGTGTCTGTGTGTGTGTGTTTCTATTGTGAAAATAATCAGTTTCAAAGCTACAGTGTTATCATTTAAAGTTTAAAGCGCCAGCAATGTGATCTAATTTAATAAATATACATCAGGATGTTTATATGACACATTTTAAAATAATGTTCCCACTGAATAATTTTCATGATTGTTTTATGTAACTAATCAAAACCCAACAGGGAGCTTTTCATTCAGGTCAGAGCTTATTTCACCGGGTCTGCAACAAACATGTACTTTCATTATTGACTCAAACGTTTTCATCATTATTTTCTTCATCATAATTTCACAGGGCCATTGATGACGTCTTAAAATAGATTATTGTGTCCAAACGACAGTCCATAAAATCAACATTATCAACAATATCCAAAGATATTCAACTTGTAATCATATACAACAGGGAAAACTGGGATATTTTCACCTTTAAAAAACTGGACCTAGCGAAAAACTATGTTTTGTATGTTTTGTTTTTTGTAAATGTGTCAAAACTGAAGAAAAAAAACCCCAGCTGTTCCTCACTCTACCAGTGTTTTGATTCACAGTTTGTTGAGCTGTGTGTCTTACAGTGTGAGCAGCAGCAGACAGAGGAGTCCTCTGGACGGGGGTCCGGCGGTGACTGCGGTTGTCCCACAGGACGATTTGCCCCGAGTAAGTCCCCCCCACAACCAGGTTGGGATGAAACCTGGCGAAGCCCACAGATACTACGGGAGACTGAGGAAAGAGGAGGGGAGAGGATGAGATAACAGAATCACCGCGTAATATTCCGGTGTTTTATTTAATTCATCAACTGACAGAGCCAGGAACATGGTGAGGATGGAAATGGCTCAGTCAGATGAAATGTGTAGATAAAACAGCAGACAGCGAGAAAACAGCTAAAACAAAGAAAGATATGAAGCGAAAAGCGGTAACGCAAGATGGAGCACGAGTGAGAACGAGTGATCAAGGCATCGTGATGGGTGGCGGACATCGTGGAGATAGACGGAGAGGGAGATGATGAGTTTGGCTACGGTGAGGGTCCACTGAGGAGAGGAGAGAGGGGTGACGCTGGGGCGGAGACCAGACAAAGAGGGGAATTGTAGTCCTCTTCCCCCAGCCGGTTCACATTACAGCATCAAAACCCCAGCAGCCACTAGAGCGCTCACTGTAGCCTCCATCATGACAAGCGCACCCTTGAACTCCCTCCCTCCCCAATGGCGTGTTTATTGAGTCTTGGTTCCTCTTCACTGATCGTCCCATATGGGCTTTCCTCACCCAGAACCACCGAAGCATCCGTGCTGTGGACTTATGAGAAAATGTTTCAGCGTTGTATTGCTACAGGAGGGTTAAGTGGTGTTATGCATTGTCAAATTCACCCCTCCCTCCATCCATTTATCCATCCATCCATCCATTTATCCATCCATCCATCCATCCATCCATCCATCCATCCATCCATCCATCGAGTGAAGCTGCATAATCCTAATTTACCGGCAAGACAAGGACAGGATACCATTAAACAAGAAGCTCATGGACACACATCACACTTTAAAACCCTTAAGTTAACACGCAGGGCGAATTTTAGCAAAAGCATTGTTGCCCAATATGGTCGTAGATTTTGTTGGAAGACCGTCGCTGACAGTTTTCGTGTTCCAGAAAACGGTATGTCAGACATTTTATTGTTGAACAGCAGCTGTGAGACGCTGTTTGGAGGAAAAGTTTGTCATTAATTATTGTTTGCAAGATTTATGTGAATACATTGACAATAAAGTAATAATTATCCTATGTTGCAAATGGTTGGTGGCCTAAAACCTGATTATACTACTACCTTGAACTTGTGCTTTAATAGACAATTAGACCATGATTATTACAATTTTAAGAATTCAAATACAAGGAAATTCATATTTGATTAACTTAATGAACACATAAGTAATTCTAGGAAACTATCATAGCTTACATGAATCCACTCATACGAATGTCCCCTCTACAAACAAACTGACTTTGACCAATTCATATAAAGTATTAGAGAACAAAGCAGTGCATTTATAAACTGCTGAGGCTGCACGATGCCAATGTCCAACCGAGGCATCGTTAATTTCAAATCTGTTTTCACATCACGTACATGTTTTAGGCACGAGGCACTAATGTGCCAATATTCAATGTGGTCATCGTGGCAGTTTTGGGGACCAGCTGTTACTAGATACTGTAGGTAGGAAATCTAACAACGGCAGTTCATGTTTACAAAAAGCATAACATTCGTCTTATTTTTCTCTTCTTTTTTCATTTCTCTCCCTTGTGCGCCCTCCCTCGCTCTCTGTCCCTGCCACCACACCATGTGTGAAGCGGCCAACTCCAAACCCCAGTTCGTTTTGAAAGGAGACTGGAAAACAAATCAGAGAGAAAGAAAACACTGCACACTCTTTCACTCTGTTTTTTGTTTCTTCTGAGAATGGCTCGGGAGTCGCTTCAGATGTTATGGCTCAAAATAAACTGAACTTTGGAACTCTCCGTAAAAGTGTATTTACACGGTCGTGTAAAAAGGGATCAGGATTTTGGGCTAATTAGCATGTATTAACACACAAGATTTGATGTCCATGAGGTATTATTCACATGGCATATTGTGAATGTTGCTTTGTTATATATGTAATATGTGCAGTAAAAGCACCAACAATTGCATTAAAACAATGTCTAAAGAACCTAGAAGGAGTAGACAAGTACAAATTGCAATTGGACCCTTTTTTTCTAAATTAATTTGGACAGTTAAAGAAAATATTCCTAACCTGGCATACAGTGTGTATGGATACCAAAAGTTAAAAAAAAGCATTGCAAGAAGGTTTTTAACAGTAAAACTACTTCAGGCCAAATGTCAATACTCAACCACACATGGATGTGTCGGCCTCCAGCTTGATCACTTTCTTTTAATATAGAAGAGTTTTGGGATGACGGGCTGCTGTCTGAGGTATGCCCCCCCCCCCATCAGACTCCATCAGTGGGCTAATGAACCCAGGTCTCCACCACCACAACCATTTATCAGTCTTCAAAAAGAAAATGATCGCTTAACGATATTTAGCCTCTGGGAGAGCAGAGTGAAGGAAGCATAAACAACATGGAAATTGTTAATTGTTTCTTGATTCTGAATTCTTAAAAAATGAAATAAAATAAGATTGCTACCACTTTCACCTGTGTTCGTTAAATAAAGGGCTAGTGGCATCAGCTTAGCTTAAAGTTTCTCCCTCTCACCAGTCTTTATGCTAAGCTAAATTAAGCTAAGCTATGCGGCTCAATGCATTTCCAAAAACTCCTTTAATAGTGTATTTTTCCTCCATCATCACTTACTCTATTAAAGCTTATCTTTATGCATAAAGAGATAGAAACCATAGGACTGCTATAAAAGAGTCATTTCTAATTTGAATTTTATACATATTAATCTATGTAGTATTACAGATTGTACAAATTTAACAGTATACTACCTCAAATATATTAATACCGTATCTTTAAACTCACTACAGAGACCTTCCTCTCTTTGATCTTTGCAGGAAAGATGAATATGACCATATTTCTTTCACTATTAACACCATCAAAAATCTAAAATAAACACACAAATTCACAAGCAAACAGACACAAATAGAAAACATCCCCGCTCTCTTCTCTTTCTTGTCTTTCTTCCACCGGTTATCACGCTAAATAAACATCCCAACCCCACATGAGTAATGACAAAGAGAAGCCAAATCAAATCAAGAGCCCCCTCTATTCGCTCCATATGTTAGTTTAACTCCTAAGCCCTATCAGTGTCCCCATCTTAAGAGGAAAAATCCTGACTAAACTCTGAATCCACTCTTTAAGAAACCACACGTTATGCCATCATTCCCCTCATGTACTGTCAGGCTTAGTGAAAGAGCTACTGAAAATTATCCCGGCTTTGTCCCGGTAGTGTACTTTGAGGCGCCTGCCAGCAGCGAGCTTGGACTTAACATAAAAGCCATTCTCCCTAAATGCTTCTAATCAAAATGTCACATCAGCACATATGTTTTGGAGTTCTATGACTTTTAAATGTACGGTATGAAATAAGATCAATTTGTCTCGCGCTATAAGGAAGTTTATGATTTAAGCTCAAGGGGAATTGGTTGACACTCTAAAGCGGATTCTCAATTTCAATGTCATGTCGGAAATTAATGACTGAGTTTAAAGCTGAATTATGGAGGGCTGGCTTATGTTTTGGTTGGATTTCTGTCTCTCTGTTAACGTTTTATTCATTGACGAGCCTTTACCCTCAATGACTCAAATTATTTTGCATAGATGCAAAATATATAATTTATCACACGGTGTAAACATGACTGAAAAGCAAAAATTCTGAATTAACGGAAAATGTTGACATTTTGAGAAATACTTTCTTCCTGAGAGATAAATGAGAAACCATTCTCACATCTGTGCGATAAATAGGGCGGTGATGGAAGGAGTCCAAAAACCCGGAAATAAGTGGTGGTTAATACAAGTTTAAGAGATTTTCATGTTCTGTTATGCAACATAAAACACTGTGGAGTGTAAGTGGAAAAATCCCATTGGCTTTTAGTCGAGGGAACCAGTGCATTGCTAATTTACGGGTTGGCCTTCAAAAATACATCATCCCTGCAGCACTCCATATGAAGCTGCAGCCGGCAGCGGGCTCAACACGAAAACTGAAAACGGGAGAAAAAAGCTCACCTGGACAATCGGCCAGCACCAGTTCCAGAAAGTAGCTGGTCCGCTACACAACCTTCCAAAGGAAGGCCAATTGTTGGTTTTTGTACGTATCAAACAACTTAGTTATACGTGAATTAGTGAGCTTTAGGGGTGCTGTTACCTTGGTAACAGCCATGCAAGCTGTTTTCCTGTAGCTTCATACTTAGCATATAAACCTGAAGAGTAGCATCAATCTTCTCATTGAACTCTTGAATAAACATTATTATAATATTTTCCCCAAATCACGAACTTCTCCTTTTAAATCAAATACAGCCACACTCCTTCTATCCCCTGCAGCTCCTCTTCATTTCAGAGTGATAGGTTTGGACATATCAGTCACGCAAGCACCACATCTGCCTAAATAACACCTCGACAACTCCCGTGTCAACAATGCTCCCGCATATCAGGGCTGACTCGATACCGAGCCTGACATTTCATTTCCAAAACGCAGAGCGGCTGCGTGGATGGTTCTCATCTGACATGCAGCGCGGGTCAGACACCTGCCAAGTCATCTCCTGCCAGCCCAGACGGAGGGGATGTGGGGAGTGACAGCTCCCGGAAGAAAAAGCAGCAGAGAGAGTCACTTCGGTATATGAGGCCTGAGATAAATTGTGGAAGTTTTACAGGGAGACACTCTTGCAGTCAGAACAGTGGGTTTCATTTCTTTCCCCGGGCAAGGTCTGCTGTGTGTTTGCGTGTGTGCGCAAGAGGGAGAAACTCAAACACACAAAGTATCATCTACCACATCTCCCATAGGCTCACAAGGCTAAGTGCTTCTGGCAGCCCTCATTATATTGATGGGAAGTGTTCTGTAGAGGATAATACACACATGGTAGGCACTGATGAAAGATGGCACCCAGCGAGGGATTAGGGTGGTTCGAAGGAATGACAGAAAGAGAAAGAAAGCGAGAGAGAGGCGAACACTCCCTTCTTTGTTGCCTCCTCCTCTCTTTCGTTCTTTCCTCGGGCAACAAACTGTTGCTTAAGTCGGCTTGGGAAGGCAGAAATGGAGCAATAGTGCTATGGTGAGAAGAAAGAGGGAGGTGGGGGGCTGACAGTGCACGCCAGACAGTATATCCTCTCAAGTAGATCCGTGCTCGATCTCCCCCCCCCCCCTCTCTCTCGCTCACCACACTCATCTGTTTTCCACTCTGCCTTATCAGGACCAGATGGATCCGACTGTCTTCCCTTGCATCCCCGCTTCTCCACTTCCCCCCTCCTCTCAACCACCTTTCTCCTCCCTTTCTCCCCCTGGCTTCACTCGTTTATGACACCCCACGGATTTTGTCACTCTGTGGTTTCTGGCAAAGAGAGAGAAATACCATGTCGAGTCTCAATTTCAGCAGGCATAGAATGAGGGTTTGACGGAGCAAAAGCATGAGGAGGAGGAAGACAAACGGGCCTTTCTCTGCCTCGTAGAGCTCCAATCCCTTCATTTTCTATATCTTGTTTGTTTGCTTGGCTCACTGTTTCACTTTTGCTAGTTTGTGGCTTTAATGGTGGATTTGAGTTGTAAATATAATGATCGTTCGACTCATCGATACGGTGATCTATTCTATTCTGATTTTGAGTTCTTCCTCAGTTCGGTTTTCCAAAGACATTTACATCAATCACATTTCCACACGCACCAAACTTCGCGATATCAGTGTCAAAACTAGACCACAGATTCTGTACTGATACCGAAACAGTACTTCTTCATGGGTTTGGAGAGTATGTGCTTATTAGCTTTCTTGCTGGTCACCTCACAAAGACGATACCGGAAGCAGCCTGGAAGAAATAGTCCAGCACATAAAATAGTCCCTATAAAACCACAACTTGTTGTTCTTACAAAGCAGTTTTTGTACAAATTTAACAAACAAGATACACCGTGTTAATTGTTGAGCTTCAGAGGAGCTGGTATGTGGATTTTGGTTCGCTGTTTCCCTGTTTTCAGGTCTTTAGCTTAGCTAAGCTAACCGGGTGTAATTTACATTGAACTCTTCCTTTAACTCTTTTCGTCATTTACAAAATATGCCAAACTGCTGAATGGATCTGTATTATATGAAGAACAGTGGCTAAATGAAATGAAAATGTTCCCTGATTTAGATTAGAAACCAAAGAATTTGACCAAGAATTAAAAGCCAAATTTTGATTCTCAACAAGAATTGGGTTCAATACCCAGACGCTGAGGGTGACACATAAAAGTTCTGAGTTCCCAGTTCTTCTTTTATAATGAGCAACATACACTGGAAAGACTGACTGCTTCCTGTCTTCCTATAATACCAATAAAACCACCTCTGGTCAGCACAGCCGAAGTTGTACAAAATAATCGAATTTATCGCAAAATTCAACACTAAATGATTTTTGTCAGTAGCAGCTACGTCTGTGGAGTGTGCTGCAAATCGAATACAGTCAGTCACACAGTCTTAACCCATGTGTTCAGTGAGTGTTTACAGGACGTCTCTGCTCAGCTCTCTGAACACAATGCAGCTTCATCCTCCAGTTTAATATCACATGGGGTCCCACTTAGAAAATATCTGTGAATAATGTTGTTGGACTGTTCTCTTTTTCTAAAATTCTCTCGCCTCGCCCCCCCCCCCCATCCCTCCCACCCCCACTCTCCTCCTGCTCTGCTTCTCTTACTCAACCTTTCTGGAAGTGTTAGAGGCCTAGGGACCGACGCAAGGCAACGAGATATTAATAAAAATATGACTGAGTCCAATGGGATATGACAGTAGCGGCGGGGGTTGTGACAGGGAGGCGTGTGGTTTGGGGGGTTCAGTAGAGGTTTTAAGTCAAACGGGCCCTTTAATGTGGTGTGACTTTGCCCACTTGAGAGGCTGGTGTGAAGTTACAAGATTGGACCCAACTGAGATGAGGCGATGATGGGTCCAACTGCTGAGACGGCCGTGATGAGGGGAGACACGCTCAACTGGTACCAGAATCCACAGCAACAGCAGCCCCGTTCCCAAACCCGACCGACACACTGATGGATCACACACTTCCTCCACTGTATTACAGATCAATGGCTCCTCAAGTGGGGTCAGGAAACTGCCACGGGTCCTTAAGAGGATTGTAGAGAGGCCCCCTGTTGTACTGTGATACTGTTTAATTTCAGAAATAGTATATTAAGGGTCTAAAATTAAGCAGAGTTAAAGGACCCTGATATACTTAATTTTCTGAGTGCAATTAGTAATAATGAAAGAGTTTAACATAAAATAGATGGACATAATTTACCATCCCAAAGAACAACAAACGCTGAATGAAGAGGGGGCATGAATAACCAAATATATACACGTGGAGAGTATAAAACTGGATCTATATATGAAAACCGTTTTGACCTCATTTTTTTTAGATCTCCAATGAAGCTAAATATCACTTATTACTAAAAATGGACTCACTAAATCTGCAGTCAAGTCATTCGGAAATTTGAGTAGCTTTTTATGCTCTTAATATTTAACTTTTCATCCCAAGAGCCAAAAAAAGTGAAATGTCATTATCAACATTACAAGCACTTGAAAGCCACAGTATTCATGTGAATGACTTTAAATAAGAAGTGTAAGGTTATTTACCCTACACTTAATATAAGAGCTTAAAGACAGGAGGAAAAAACCGCAAAGCAGAAAGAAGAGAAAGAAATGGAACATTAAATGCATAACTGTCAAAATTGTTTAGTCCACAAGGGAACAACATGTGCCATACAAGGACCTGTGTGTCTCACTATTGCATTAGAATGCAATTTTACAACACTGCTGCATTATGCCAAAAATGTTAGTGCACAATTCCCAGATTGTAATTGCCTAAAGTAGACACATTGAGACTCCTCCCAAAATGAAACCAACACCATATTTTCAATGCTTTACTTTATACCACGGGAGCGAGTCAAGGAAATAAATCCAAACAATGCTATTCCGAAGATGTTAAAAAAAACAGCTGATTAAGAAATAATTATTGTTTACTATCTTCTGCGAAAAATACTTTTTTTGTTAATAATCAGCTCCAAAAAATCCATCAAACTCATAAAACTGCACAGGAAATAACTGAGATCATCAAACCCCATCTGAAAAAAAAATCCCTGATTAAGAGGTTGTAGTTTTTTAGCAGTGCTAAGGCCATTCAACAAACTGCACACAGCCAGGCAAGAAATATAGAAGCTTGACCTCACCAAAACCCCATCTGAAACATGAAGCCTTCTATAAGCCATAACCTTATACAATAAAGACCCTGCTGCACCAGACCTCAACCACAAAACCCCAACCCTCCAATACCGACCCAGCACTGTCATTCTTTTGTATACTCCACACACACACACACACACACACAGACACACACACACATGCGCGCGCCACAGCCTTTACACGTGTGTATGATACTCACAATAACACGTGCGCACACACAAATAGCCGTCTACCTAACCATCCACATCCACCAGATGGAAACTTGCAACAAATGCAAACAGAAAGCATGTGAACGCTTTGCCTCTCTGTTCCTTGGGCTGAGGATGGGGAGGTGGAAGGTGAAAGGAAAAATAGGAGAAAGTAGAGAAAGAGAGGGGAGGAGGCACCCAGCCCTGTGGTTTTGGGGGTTAAACGGCCGAACATGCTCGCACATTAAGAGCCATCTGATCCGCAGCTAACTAGGGAGTCGGGACTCTGTTTGCAAAAGGCCCCGCGGAACGAAACAGCAAGAAAAAAATGTCTACTCCTCTTTCCTCTCGTCTAACCACTCCTGTGCGCCTTTCATCCAAATCCAACAGTGACAGGGGAAGTCATGGCTGATTCAAAAGGACTTCTTTCTTTCTATTTCCAATCTATTTCATCTCCATCTATCCTCAACGGTTCGAATGATTTATAAGTCCCTGTTCATTTGCTCCCCACTCTATCTTTCTTTCTCAGTTTTTCTGTCATTCACTTTTCCTTCTCCCCTCATAAAAAGACCATGGCACAGCCCCAGGCCACACTAGCTCCCTGACTAACATGGGGGCGGTAGGAAAGTGGGGCACTTGGGAGTTTCTGTTCTCTCTCAAGTTCTTTGTCTGTCTTTTCTCCATTTGATATCACTTCATCGAATGCACATCCACTGTGTTTGAAGAAGTGGTTTGTAGGAGTTGCGGAATCAAAAACCCAAAAATATTACAAAGCTTTGTTATGCTACAGATAGCTATTTCTGTTTTTCAATGCAAAACAGGCGCCATTGTATTCCAGATCACATTTCCCCTTCAGCACAGTTCACCTCTGTTGTACACATTAGCAGCTGATTGCCCCCTTTTGATAAACTGAGCATTTTATCAGCTGCTAACACAAATATCCTTGTTCCCAAACGGCTAATATTACACACTCATGATTCACAGATCAGCGTGCTCAGAAACCACATTGTTAATAAAGTCAGATGTACTGTACATATTTCGTCAGAGAACCGCATGGAAAACTACTGAATCGTACAGCTACAAGACGCATCACTGTAATCTATCCGTAAGACCACATGGATTTCAGCAGCGGCATAAATTATGGTGTAGTGAAAGAACGGAGTGCTTTAAAAATCCATTATGGCGCTAGACTTGTGTGGCAAGCTTCATATTGAAATATTTGCACGCAGCATGTGGTCTGCAGGAATATGTGATTCTGTATGTGTTTGAAAAAATGGAGAGAAAATCTATTTCCGTTGATTGAATGAAACATAAAAATGTGAGCGCGGGTGTGTGTGCATTTCTAACATTATTTCTGAGCAGTGAGGTGAACGCCTTTGACATTAATACCAGTACAGGTGTATTTATACATTTACAGTACGTGTTTGAGGAAGACGTGTCATTATTGAAAACACAGCACGGCTGACATTAGACGCAGCGTCAATGTGGGTGGCCTAACACACACATGTGGCAGCGTAGGATTAGGAAGTGGTAGGCCACATCATTTTACTACAGAGACGTCTCTATATGGCCTCGCCTGTCTCGTGGGAGCCGTGAAGCCCTCACACCCAATCCTTCCATCCCTTCTCTCCTCCCTACCGTTTTCTCAGTGTCACTTGCTATTAGCATCTCACCCATCAATGACTTTCTTTCCCACCAAGTTTCTTCTGTTAAAACTTGCCTCTAGTGGCAGCGTTCAGCTATAATCCGATCTGGAGGGTCAACTGAACGCATGTGGAGCTGCTTCTCATTTCCCTTTCCTTCACTCTTCATTTTTCCGTCACAAAGGTGCTGTCATTAAAGGGTGGGAAAGAGGAACAAGATTACCCGATGGACCGACTGTTGGGTTGCTATGTAAGGTCTGAAAAATACAGGAGCCTAATGATGCTTTTCAGTGGGAAATTCTGAGACGCAAACAAGGACATGAGAGGAAAATGTTTTGTTCTTTTTTTCAGCATGTAGCTCTGTGGCAGATGTTTATAGGTTCATACTTGCAAATAACCACCCACAAAACAGAGGAAAAAACACACAAAGAGCACAAACTAAACTTAACTGCAATCATATTTTATACTTGTGAAAATATGTGAGAGGTTTGATCAGTTTAAGTACCTGACAGTGAAAGATGTATTCTGGTGTTCCCTTCTTAAATTTCATGTTCCATACTAGCGCAACACCATCTGGTTCATGAGGAGCATCTTCATTATTGTTATAGGAGGCGACCAGCAACTCAGGATACTGAGAGGAGAGAGAGAGAGAGAGAGAGAGAGAGAGAGAGAGAGAAAGAGAGAGAGAGGGGGGGATGAAAGTACATCTTTTAATAGTGATGTTTAACATCAGCATAATTGGTGCCATGGTTTCAAATTTGGGAAAGTATAGTTTTGGAAAATGGAAGGAAATGTTCTCCGTGCATTGTTTGAGTTCAAAGTAGCTGCTGGCCTCACCTGAGGGGACCAATCCAGGCAGGTGATCACGCGATGTTTCGACCAGTGTTCATCGTAGAAGAGTCGACTGAAGGACAGACTGGAGCCGCTACCTGAGTCTCTGAAAAAAAAGACAGTAAAATAATGTGAGATAACCTGCCAATATAAAAAAATATCCTTCTGTCTGAAGGGGTCTTTTGTGATCACTGTCAAGGTACCTCTGTAAGTGTACGAGCCATAGTAAGTATGGAGGAAGTGAAGCATGTTTTTAAACTTAATGCATTACAGTTAAGGCACTATTTGCTGATTCAATGACAGAGCTGCATTACATCTAACTGATTGCTAAAAGGGGAATTCATGCATTTATCCTGACATATCAGAAATACAAATCTATTGAAAATACATAACTTTAGTGGGATAAACTCAAATGTAGTTCAAAGTACAGCATGGTAAGAAAAGTAGAAACAAACAAACAATTGATGTGTTTGTGTCTAACATAAAGTATTTCTGAATGAAGCTCAGTGATTGAAATAAAATGTCATCTAATGTACACAAAAGTGTCCTGACACACCGAGTCGACGGTTGGCCGACGTTTCATGAAATGTCTTGGCTCTAGTCGGCCCCGAACAGCTCAGCATATTTAATGGACATCAGAGGAATTTGTCGAGAGAGCAGTCTGACTGGCTGTCGTGAGTCAGTAGTTTCAGCCAACATGTTGCATGTGGTCAACTAGATCCTGTGCAGATTGTTGCGTCATTTCAGAAAGTTGTATCACCGCAGTTTTATCTTTGAGTCCAACGTCAACTCAGTTACCAGACCTTCAGTTATAAGTAGATTCTTATTTGAGTGCTTATTACAACAGATTCTGTACACTAATAGGTGTGAATTATCCACTTTGACTTCAATGCTATGTGAGAATTAATAGCGGTAAAAACAACATAATAAAATGTAGGTTATGTTGTTACAATTTCATAAATAGCATGTCCGTGGAAAAAAGAAGAGGAGCGATGTTAAGCACTGGGCCGTGGCCTGTTTTAGACATAATCTCTATTTGACCACAGGCTTGATGCTTCTCTGTGGCTGCAGTGGTCAAGGCCGAAGTGAGCTGCATTCTTCTGTAATGGCAGAGCAGTATACTAAAACAGCTTTGCACTTATGCCTCTTATAACTTCTAACCAACACTTTGATTAACCTCCATTTGGAGGCAACTCTTCAGATGGCAAGACAATGCCCTAGTGTCACTTCACAGGAGATTTTAACTCCCGGAGAGTGTGACATCAGCAGGAAGCCATGTATTTTGAAGAACAAAGACGCTCCCAGGCCCCTAGATTGACACAGTGGGCATGAGTCAGTCTTTGCACATTTCTCCGTTTGAGGCATGCAAGTAAACACTCACATGTGCTCTGATATCCAAACACAGACTCTCTCCTCTCTCACTCCTCCTGCCCCTCTGACGCCTTCTCCCTGCTCACCCCTCTTTTTCCTCCAGGTCCCGGCCGCTGTAGTCAAAGAAGATGTTGCTTTCTTCGGCCAGAGCTCTTTCCATCACCCGGATGCTGCAGTCGAAGAAACTCTGAAACTCAGAAGAGTGCAGGATCTGCTGCCTCTCCTCCTCTGTCAGTTCCCGCAGAACTGGAAATGAGCCTGAGGAAAGGAACATAAAACAGACACAAGCAGGTGAAAAAGTCTTATGTGCATACATTGTCCACATTGTCCACATTGTCCACAGTGCACCCACAGGACACCTGGGTTTACAACAGTTACTTTCATTATTGATTAATCTAACAAATATCTTCACAACTATTCTTTGTTCTATAAAATGTCAGTGAACAATGCCCATCATACTTACTTGAAGCCCAAGGCGTCATCTACAAACTCGGCCCAATAGTCCAAATCCCCAAGATATTGCATTTATTATAGTTATAAGACAAAGAAAGGCAGCAAATACTCCTAACTTAGAAAGGTACAAGTTGGGAATGTTTGGCATTTTTGCTTGAAAATTGACATATATGATGAATAGATTATCAAAGTTTAGTTTTTTTTAAATCAATAACAAATATAAATTGGCATACGTTGTTATGGTTTAATCTAGGGTGTTGCACCTTTTCCATTTTCCTTTATATGTAAAGTATACATTACACAAACTCTTTTTTCTTTTTTTATAGGCTAAACTCACTTATCTCTATTATTTACCCATATTAACAAACAAATAATAATGCATTTCAATATGGAATTTCAAATCAAGTAAATACAAGTAATTTTTTATTTGATGTGACCTGCAAAATATAGTTATGTTTTGTTCAGTTTGTCTCCCTCTCTCTTATGGTTTGGTTGCTTTGTGCTGTGTTTTGTTTCAGCATGCAACAACTTCATAACTTATGTTTAACTCATTCTGGCACTGATGAAATGTTTGGTCACATCTCATTATTTGGGTTTTGTCAATTACATTATTTCATAAATTGTTTCATGTTTGACCTCCATCCTGTGTGTCATCTGGACTGTGAGCCAGGTAGTGACACATTGTACTTTTGTCAGTAATAAAAGTACAGATACCTTGATGTATCTTGTTGTACTGTACGCAGTAATTGTAATGTCTAGTACATCACGTGTTTCCAATGTCAGATTAACATTCACTTCATCTCTATCAAAACCAGAATCCCATCCAGGACATAATAAACTACAAACAGCTCCTAATGCATCTTTTCTAATAAAACCCAAAAGCAAGAACTTCATAAACAAGAGAAAAACAAAGCCCTTTGAGCAGGACGCCTCCCTTTGAACGTAATGGCTGCACAGCACGGCGTCCGGTTTTTGAAGTCACTGTCCCCAAGCACACATGCAATTTTACACACACAAGCATGCACAGACACACAGATATCGACCTTTACCCTGCCTCTTGACTTTGATCCCCCCCATCCCTTTGTATTTCTTACGAGTTGTCAGAAAAGACCCAGTGAATCGAGAGGCAGAGATCAAAGGCCAGACCTTCTAATAGGCCAGGATGGAGAGAAGACGGATGACTGTGTGTTTATGAGTGCGTGTGTGCATACATCTGTCTATGTGTGTGCTTGAGTCACATTCAGTACAGTCAGAGTTGTGTCTATGCGTGTGTGTCTGAATATGAATATGTCGATAAATCTGTGTGTCCATCACGTGTTGAGTGTTTACCCACCCAAGCTCTCTTTTCTCCATATTTTACCACATGAATCATCCACATAGGCATCCACAGACACACTTCTTCATTCCTCTCAACTTTGAAGTGTGGTCGGGGGGTCAAATGACAGGTTTTTAATCAGTGCTGACCCCCACATGCCATGGAGCTGATATGCTGGACCCGCCTTAACCCCCGTCGTAACCTACCCCCATTCCTCCATCTGATACACCCACTGACTGGCTGAGGGTGTCACACACAAAGTGGCCGTGTTTCGTGACAGTTTGACCAACAACATGTGAGAAGTCGAGGGGAAGAAAGAGAGCGGAGGATAAAGAATGGGAAGTTTTGTGTTGGCAGTAATTGGGGGTACAACTGCTACATAAAGTATTTTCATGCAGGAGGAAATTTACACCTGAATCAATGAGGTGATTAAGAATCACTTAAAATATAACAGCTGATCATTTTAACTCTCCCATCATCCATCAATCCTTTGTACCTTCTTTGTTTTCCCTGTTGTCATCTTCATCCTGCTGCTCAGACTCAGGGCCTGGCTTCACCTCCAGCGTTTCTTCATCCTCCTCTTCCTCCTCCACTGAAAGAGAGTTAAAAAAAAAAGAAAGAAAGAGAGAGAGAGAGCGCTCATGTTAATCAACAGCTGTTCCAATTTTCTTCGACCTCCCGCTGTGTACTGCCTTCCCCCCCTTCTTAGCAAAATAATCATTGCCAGACATGCACCGGTACACCTGACTAACTAACATTTGTTCCAAATGGGTTTCATTTACAGACACACGCACTCAGATTTTTATTTTTATTGTCATTCTTTAGAAAACTCAATAAAGTAAAAGAGTTTCTATTACTGTTGCTTATGTATATTAAGTACACATATACATGGTCTTGGAGAAATAAATCCAACAGGAAACAAGCCCGTGCCCAAATCCCTGTTGTAGCTGTAGCATGTGTTCACATGGTCTGCATGTGTGGACATTGTGCACGCAATCACACACACACACACACACACACACACACACACACAGACAGCAGAAAATGTCAGAGTTGTGTGAGCTCTCCTCTTTTTATTTCACCTTTGACCCCAAGCAAAAAGATCCAATGATGTGTGTGTGTGTGTGTGTGTGTGTGTGTGTGTGTGTGTGTGTGTGTGTGTGTGTGTGTGTGTGTAAAAGGGGATTCCCTCTGCATTCCCTCCAATCAGGCTCAGCAATTATGCTTGCCTTTTCAGGATTTATTGTAAGTGTGTGCAGTGTGCGTGTGTGTTTGGAAGGAGGTGGGGTTCAAGTATGAAGGGTTACTGTCAACATAGGCACCTGCTTGTCAGCTACTGCCCTCCTCCCCCCCAACAAGCCCCACACCCCTCAGGGTATGTGTTGGTAACCCTTGCCAACCTCTCCTCCCCTTTTTCTGCCGATCCCTCCCTTCGAAACAGATGCTGAGAGTTGGGGGGCCTCTCAGAAGACCTCTTAACACCCTGACACCGTGACCAGACACCTGTGGTCTGCCAACACACACGCTACACACACACATACACTCTGTCTCTCTCTCTCTCTCTCACTCTCTCTCTCAAACACACACACCCGGGGCCCTCGCCTGCAGTGCCAGGGGTGGCGAGGGGTTAACTGGTACAGGGTCAAGCTGACAACAGTCGCTCAGTCCAGCAGGAGGAAGTGACTACATCACACTCTCAGACGTGTCATGTCTCTCTCTCTCTCTCACACACATACATACACACGTTGGGGTGTGTTTAACTCAGCTGGAGTATGGCCCGGGGCACTGTTAAAACCACTTGCTCAAGAGCCGCTCTTGCACCGGATGAACTGTCCATTCATCCCTTGAACTCGCCTAAGCTTTTGATGAACTCACTGCTGCAGCTTTAAAAAGGTACAAACACGGTTAAAATTGGTGGAGCACTTCAGCAATTGCAACCATTTCTGGCATTATTTTATTGATTATTTAAGGGTTCCTAGTACATCCTCTCTCTCTCTCTCGGTCTTTCTTTTCTTTTCTTTTTCACTCCTCGGTTAAAGTTTTTGATTTATGACTTTCCTTTTCAAACTGTGTGTATATAATAAATGACTAAGCTAAATCAAACACACGGCGGTGAGGCTCAGTCCAAGTCGGTGGTTAACAGTCAGCTGTAGAGATCCAAACACCAGTGACCCACCAGTACGGAGGGGAGGCCAGAGAGGACCAGACAGGCAGACTGCCAGACTAGCTCAATGTCTGAGCTGCCAAAACAGACGAGCAAACAGAGACGCACAGGAAAACCCTTCTATCAGGCGCTTTTGTCTCTCCCGCCATGCTTCAGTATGTGAAGCTTTATTTCTCTCGAATGCTGTTTTTTTTTTGTTTTTTTTATCATCTATCAGTCTCATCACTATGCCCCTCCACAAACTGCTGTCACACTCAGCAAAGGCTTCAGGATGTGAAACAGAAATCCGGGTCCTGCTAACCAGCATTGGGAAGATACATTACAAACTCCTATTCTCTATTCTTGACCTAACGTGACCGGTCCGGTGGTTGGAATGTGTGGCGATGGGGATGGGAGGAGCGTGAGTGGAGGAGAGAGACCACATTGAGGAGCGGTCAAACTGTCAACCCCCGGGACCACAGGACACTGGAGTAAGACAGCGTGATTCATTGCCTATGGGTTACCTCACCGAGGGGAGACGGTCCAATTCCCGTATGAAGATACTGCTGATGTCGTTGCCAGCAGCCAATGCATCAAGTTGTTCTGTCAGAGTCCCGCACCAAAAATATCCAGACTATTCCCTTCAAATGGAAATTTTCAGAGATACATTTCTATGTATGCAAGTAAAGCAAAAGCTATATTGCGGTAAATGATACTGGAAAGTAGGACTCATGGGTTGGGAATAATAATATAAAACTTTATGTAAAAAGGACACACACAAACACACACAGAGGCACAACAGGGTCTCCTGTTGAGTTGCAAAAGAAGCAGGGAGGATAAATCAAAAGAGACAATCTTCCACAGTTTGAGTGTGTCTGCCTGCTACCCTGTAAGTATCTGCACACTTTCTCGTTTCCAGTCACGGGTTGCTTTCTCTTTCCACCTGCCGCTTAATACCGCTCCTCGCGGCAGGACAACAGGTTAACTGGTATCCTCCCCCTTGCCGCGGACGGGGGTCCACCTTGATGAAACTCCGCTTGGGGGCTCCCGTTTTGGCCGGCTACACACCCAGGGTAATGATATCCTCGGTAGCCCGGGACCGCCGCATCTGGCTGCCTCAATCTTCCCCTGGCTGCTTACTCATGCTGACCGTGCCCAGTCAATTCAGCACAACCCAGCAGGTATGTAGACACACAGATCCACAGTGTGGAGATACAAACACAAGTACAAACACACACACACACACACACAAATGTGTAAAAGTGCTTGTAAATGCATATGCTCACACATGCACATACAGAGGCATGTGCAATGTTTGAATTTGTGAAATTGTTTGGAAGCAGAGAAATATTATTCACTACAACAAAGGATGGAAGCAACAACGGAGCCTTTCATATACTCTGTCCGTCTCTCTATAAGTACTATGCTAGAAACTGGCCAATATGCTGTCAGTTAGGTGAACAGTGAAATACAATACTATTTTAAAAACTGCAGTAATTTAGTTTGACTTCTCTGTTTTTACATCCTTTTTACATTGTATTGCAAATATATAGCAGCAACATGTGCTGGTACTGTATGAAAATAAAAATAAAAATGCTTCTGATATTCTGAAATTGTGCTTGTTTTCCTGCACAGAGTTCTTCCAAAGCGAGATCCCTCTTTACCCCCTCAGACTGACAGGAAGGAGTTAACTGGTCATTACGATGCTAGCTACTGTATTGAGCCTAATTAACACTTTATTATCATGTTTTCTGTGCATGACGCTCTTTTGCTTTTGCTTTTATGAACCAACAGAAGAGTGAAACACTTCCAGAGTAATGGGCTGATCTGCTTGTGGAATAAAGAAAACATAGTCTTAATGAAGGCTGATACACCGCTGAGAGTTTCATTAGCTTAAACATCTTGTATTATTTCACAGTAGGCAGCTACTATCGAGCATGTGGTGATACGTTTTAAAGATACCGACAGCATATAAAAGATGTACACACTGTCTTCTGCTCCCCTTCGGCTAGTACATAAAGCACAATGGCCTGGTGTGTCACGGCAATAATGTGTTAGCATGTGTTCTGTTTGGTAAGGATCAAAGCGTTTGCTAACCTTTTATTCTGAACCCAATCCACAGTAAGTGCCAGTGTGTTGAAATGTGTTAGCGCATGCTTGGAGCGATTGGCATAGTTATCAAAGAGCTGCGGGTGTGTGTGTGTGTGTGTGTGTGTGTGTGTGTGTGTGTGTGTGTGTGTGTGTGTGTGTGTGTGTGTGTGTGTGTGGAAGGGGAGGATGAGACCAGGCTCCGAGTTTGTCACTGATTACACTCTGGGGGCTTATCCGACTTATCATACCAGTATGGAGGTGACTGCTAAACTGAATCACGCACAATCAAAGTTGACAGAACTCATAATTCTTATAGATCTATATTGTATTAATCACAAAGAGAGAGAGAGAGAGATACTGATATGATAGAGAGGAGGCGGCGGAAACAGGAAGAGGGACACAAAAGAGAAATCCAGCAGGACTTTGGGGGATCCCACGCACTGGGAATAACCCTCCAACATCATATACGCATTCATAAGGACACACACACACACACACACACACACACACACACACACACACACACACACACACACACACACACACACACACACACACACACACACACACAGTGCAGGGGTTCCGGGAGGTTGGCTGTTGAGCAGACCACAACAAGCACTATGCAGAGGAGTAGGAGGCTGACATGACTTGAAAGACTGCTCTAATGTGGCCCTGACACGACACGCACACGCACACACCCACACGCACACACACACACTATGCATCTACTTCACTCTTATTGTTCGAGACAGACACAACACACACACACACACTACATCCACTTCACCTCTCCATATATTACAAATGACCCGAGGCATCCGGGGAATTTTGGCACTTTAATCCGTCCCACCTCCAGTAATATAATCTTTGTTATCCAAGTACCAAAAAAAGATTTCTTCAACCACAGTGATTTTATACGACTTTTATAATGATATAGGTCACAAATACAATGATGCAAATCTATGATAAATTGAATGTGATATGACAGGCCTATGGGGAAATTTGTCTTGCCACACGGGACATTATTTTTGAAACAAGCATATAAAAAAAGATACCTAGCTTTCGAATAATTCTGTACAAATCTAGAGCACACACTCACTCTCTCTACACTAAATGCATAAAGTAAACTGTAACACTGGGAATACATTTCTTTGGCTCTTATCAAGCCAAATAGGTTCTCACACCATTTAGCTCAGCGAGTTGTGTCTTTTTGATATCTTGCTGATGTTAACAGACAGAACTCATAAATTAAGTGATTTCATTAACTGCAACGCTACTTTTGTCATGTCCATGCGTGGAGGACATCTTCTACGTAGGCCATACTGAAAGACACCTGAGGGATTGCCTCGCTGAGTAGAAATATGCCATTAGGATTAGGAGTCGTGATTACCCCATGGCTGGATACTGTAGTGAGGCTCACAATGCTAATGATTCCTTATTGCCAATAGAGGGCAACTTGAACTTTGGTCATGGGAATCCTAACCAAAGGGACGTATGGTGCCATCGACCGGATGTGTTATAGTATCCTGTTCTCAATGAAGATATTCTCTTTTTCTGTCATTTTTTTCTTCTCTGTATAGGCTTCCCTGTTTTTGTTGTTAAAACCTCCATGGGTACCTATCATCCATTAATGATGTATGTAGAAAAACCTTTTTCTGTGTAATCTCATCTCATGTTTTCAGAATTTTCTATTTATTTCACTTTTCATGTTATTATGCAGGTCATGTGATTCCCTCCAATTGGTTCCTGCTGTATGGAGGTGAGGCTACATCCTTTTTGTCTGTTAAATGGCCTGACGCAGACATAAAGTGGTCGTAACATTGTTGGCAATGATTTAGCCACGACAATAAAGGCTTTTTAATATTTCCTTCCTCGTTGTTACTTGTCCTAAGATTAAGACTAAGAGTGCCTGGATTGCCCCGCTTATTGTTTTGAGTCTTTTGATTTTTCAGCTATGTGGAACAAGTTCATGGCCAATTTTGAGTATACACTCAGCGATTAAAATAAGCACTGCTGTACCTTATTTTTCCTGCTTTAGACAGTTACTCCTCGTAAGTACCCACTCACAAGTGTCTTAGTGAACTGTCTGGACAACCTGAGACAGACCACGAGGTTTTGTTAAGACTCGCACAAAATTCTCCTTCTGAACACAGTGAAGCACTGCCAACATTTTGGGGACCTCCGTTAGACAGCAAATTGATGGGTTGGAGCCAGCCTTGCAGTAAAGTCGAAAAGATCATTTGCCGAGAGGTGAGAGGCCAAGAATCTCACTGATCTGTCGATGGTCAGGACACACAGGACAGATTGTAGAGAAATGTGTAACTTCTTGCTAGTAAATTGTATTCCCAAGACACAACACCACTTAAGCCTTCTACAAAGTCAGTTAAATGTTGAGTAATTGTTTGTTAAATACTTTTTCCCTAAAGTGGCCCAGGATCTTATTTAGATAGAAGACAGAAGAAAGTAAAATGCATTAAATACCCACTAAACCCCTTTCACTTCAATTTGTTAATTTTATTCAGGTTTTTTTTTTCTTTCCATTTGTTTTTAATAGAAAATAATGCTTAAAATTCATGATGGTTCATCAAGTCATGATTACCACAGTGGGGGTAGTATTCGCCGCATACACACACACACATTAGCAGCGAGACCTGATGTAAAACTGGTGAGGCTAAAACCCGCAGGATGATTTAGATTAATTTATCTCTTCACCGCACTTCCCCAAGTGATCAAACATTGTGTATTGTGTGTGTATTGTGTGTGTGTGTGTGTGTGTGTGTGTGTGTTTATGTATGTGTTCATGTCTACGTACACCCGATTCTACACCGTATGCACACATGCATGGCCTCACATAATCAGCATTCGTTAATGCAGCCCATTGAGGTCTTTGGGAGTCTGAGGCCAACCCTGCTGTGTGCTGTGGGTGCCGTCAGAGTAGATTCTCTCCCCATTTCCTTCTCTCTTTCATTTCCCCCCCACCACCCCCCCCTTCTCTGTTTCTCCCCCCTCTCTTTCTAGCAGTGCCACCCAGGCTTGGCCCCGACCCAGACCCACATCTTTAAGACGAGCCATCATGCCACGCCACGCCATGCTCTGAGCCCGGCCGCAAGACCCTGATTAAAACCCATGACTTCAAACTTTCCAAACTGTCAAAAACCCAGTCAGAGAGAGAGAGAGAGAGAGAGAGAGACCAACAGAAAGAAAAAAATCGTACATAAAATCACCGCTGTGGCATCGACTCACTTTCAACGCGTCATCGGAGCTGGGATTTGTGTCACTCAGAAATAACGCTGTGTGTACGCATGTTTGTCAGTGTGTGTGGCTCGGATGGTGATTGGAGGTCTGTGTTTGCCACTTGGATGGCGATGGTGTTTCATTTTGTTTTAATGAGGGACGGACGGACGGACCGATGGGTCTAACAGCTTTTATAAGCCTGCTAAAGGTTGATGCTTGAGGTTGAATCCCTCTGGATGGTACTAAAATAGACAAAAGTATTCACAGCAAAGTCAGCAAAACTGTCAAATATATATATACACAAACCTATATTCTGAGTCAAAGAAAGCAGTTTAATGGACTTAATGTAATTAAATTAAGACTTTAAAAGCCAACACATGTTTGAGATTAATTGTAGAACTGTTAATTCATACTATCATAATTTAATTCAAGCTGATACTCATTTCTAATAAAAAAATCTCTGACACTTTTGGTTGGTGAGACTTTGAGGGAGGCCTCAAGTATATGTGCCAAGAGTGCTCCCTGCTGTAGAGTCGCAGAATAGCATGTCACACTGCAGCCAAACAGCACAGCAGCATGGTCATCGCGTTTCACTTCAATCGACTGTCAAGCTATAAACTGTGACAATAATCTGGAAGTTTAAAGTTTATTTAAAAAAAAAAAAAAAAGTGTATGCCTGTTAAATTTGATTACCAGAGTTGACTGAAGAAATATTGAAAAGAAACGTATGTAATTTGAACCTAGATTTATTTTTGACTTGACTTGAATTATATTTTTAATTGACTGCCTGAGTTAAAAGGTTTTGGTCTGTAAAACTGAGAGTATAACACAGTCAACAGGCACAAACATGCCCAACAAAGGGTTAACTAACATCAAACTGAAACAACTAAAGTGAAGCAGGGCTATGAGCTTCAGGCTAGCTGTGGCAGTGAACCGCTACCCTCTCAAATGAAAATCCCTGGAGAGTCGAAGGGATCTTGGAGTACAAGTGAGACCACCCAGGCAAACGTTGTTTTACACACGTTAAAGGAAAATGCAACACGGAGGGGGAAGGGCGGGGCACACATGTCAAAGAGTCAAGTTCAACCAAATGCAAGCGAAAAGGAGAAAAAAGGAACCCGTGAAACTGTATTCCTTCTCATCTAAAGCCCTCATCAGATGGCAAATATTATTTTGGATGATGGCCATTTTGCCAAAGAGAGAGAGAAAGCCAGAGGGAGGAGATGAAGAAGGGGTTCATGTACCTTATTATACGGTGGTCATAGGGGAAAATTGCAATCATCTGTGACTTACTTGGAATACCTTACACACGGTGAAAGACATTATTTCTCTCTAATATCAAGAGTTTTTCTGGGTTTTCACTGCCATGACCGTTTTGACAGAAACCGCTCGGGACGCTGCATCAATTTCGTGAGTGAAACAAGAGAGAAGGCTGCGCCCTTTTGAGGGCGATGACGATGAAAGACGAACTCAGAGTTGTTTCACGAGGAGAGAAAGTGAGAAGCGTCGGCCGATTATGTGTGATTGCAGGAAAGACGAGGGGAGATCATGATAGGAAAGCCCAAGTCTGATCTGAAATATGAGTTTGTGTGTGTGTGTGAACATGCACGCTTGGTTTAAATAGTATCCCTACAAGCTGCTACCTCAAGGCAATAACCCCAGAAGTCACCAAACATGAAAAGACAATTCTAAAATGTACTTTCAGTAGAGAACAGGTTCAAAGTAAAACAAACTTAGTACATTTTGTTCAAGACCACTGGGTACACTCACTGTGGTTATTCCCTATTTGCCTTGAATTTTGACTTGAACACACACACACACACACACACACACACACACACACACACACACACACACACACACACACACACACACACACTGGTCTGTTCCCGTCTGACTGGAACAACAACAATGTATGAGACAAGCACTTCCATATGTGCCTGAATACACACGCACACACGCACACACACATATATATATATATACACATATATATGCACATACATATAAGTACCTAACCAAAGCACACACTCATGCAACCACATTCCTCCCTCCAGGACCTTGAAGACTGCCCACAAACCCCTCAATCATGTCGGTTTCGTACAGACTGGGAGGGTGTTGCATTCACTGTTTTTATTTGAATGCATCGTGCAGACTACAGACACGGGATAAATTGACTGACCTGTGAGCCTCGGCCGTTGCCCAATACAATAATACTTCCCCTCCCGATGATGTCTTGAAGGAGAAACTAGACAAAACAGCCACAATCAAGCATTACTTTGCACGAGCACAATTAATTATATATTTATAAAATAAATAGTGTCATCAGGCTGTTCACACAACCTTACATTTGACGTGGTTACTATATTTACTGCATTGTTGACTCGAGCACCCCTGAGTAAACCGACTACACTTCAGAACATGTTCTCTGACTTGTTCATTGACATTTTACAACTGAATATTATTCTATGACAGCATGGCTCGAGATTTAGTTACTGGAACCTGATACATCTAAAAGGATTTGTTGGAAAAATGTCAAAGAATGTCAAAGATATATATTTTAAGGTCTATTTTAAGGTGCTAACTAGGACTAGCAATATGGTTGAAATAATTATCACAATTTTATAGTTTTTCTCAGTGGCTTTGGTACATTTCTAAAATCAAAACTACTTGTTCAACCTCAACATCACCTGGTGCACATCATAAAGGCAATTTTGCATCTCTGTTGAATAATCCTAATATATCTACATTTCATAAGTCATCACATGCAAAATGGCTGAACCAGTTGTCATAATCTGTCACGCGTGTTTTATATAGATTTATATTAGACTTCTTTTTTCTAAATGTGTCCTGAATTGATGAATTGCGCAGGTGAATCATGACTTTCACTAATAAAGAAGAAAGAAGCGTTAGATCAACCAATGATCAACCAGTAATTTGAATATCTTCCCAATGTTGATACATACATGAATGCAAAATCAACTGATTTTTCTATTATGCAGCACATCAGACAAACTGTGCAATGCAAACACTACATATCATAACAGTGAAATAAACTATTAAGTCATGTAGGATTCCAATACTTTTGGCGCCAATTTAAAAACCAGCCCCGTTGGATTAAATCCTGAAGGACATTTTGCATTCAACTGTTGATAAATACCTCCCAGTTTATGACTTTATGAAACATATTTAATATATTTAGAAGTTTGTGAAAATAAACACAAAAGTAAACACTCTAATTGGACCAATTGGCTGCCAATGGTCAGGATAATTTCATAAATTTGTCATTTGGTTTTTTAACTGCTCCATTATGGGATTATGTAGAGTTTAGGCAACGTTTGTGCTTGTGTGATGTGTGATGTGTGATGTGTGTGTGTGTGTGTGTGTGTGTGTGTGTGTGTGTGTGTGTGTGTGTGTGTGTGTGAGTGTGCAGATGCTTTGCCGGTTTGCATGTGTGCTCCTGTACACATTTCTGGTGTGCATGCTTGTTTATTCCCATGTTTGTTGGTCTGCACAAGTGTGTTTATATTTATGAATCTGTACGTGTGCGAGTACACTCACAAAAAAATGTGTGTGTCTTTTCAGATTAGTGCTTGGAAATGGGTTTTCTCTTGCAATTAGAGGCCATTACCAGTTCACCACATGTCAAAAGAAAGCCACTTATTGCAGTAAATATACTTAAGGAGTGAATTACTGACCAACTATATACTCAAGCTGTACAGACCCTGAAAACTAATGGGCCAGAAAATACTGGAGGGGGTAGAGAGAGAGAGAGAGAGAGACAGAGAGACAGAGAGAGAGAGAGAGAGAGAGAGAGAGAGAGAGAGAGAGAGTCATTCACACATCATTTTGCATACAGATGCACAGACTTTAACCACGCACACTCCTGACCCCATGAACTTTTAACCATAAGGAGGGTTTTGAAGTTGCAACATCAAATCATACCAAAACACACACACATAGAGTTGTATTTATGATGGCCTACTTGTGGTTCACTGCAAACAATTACTGCTGTAATATCATAACTGCTGCAGAATCTCTCAGTGGCCTCCACTGCTTCTCTCCTATTTCTTTCTCTTTTGTTCCTCCTTAAACTCCTCTTTTTATTCTCCAATGACCAAAGAGCTCTCTTCATCTTTTACTTTCACTCTTATTCCCTTCCCTTCATTTTCTCTCTTTTTTTTCTTTGGCTACCTTTCCACTGAGGCCTATTACGGATATTTTAAGGCTCCGCTGAGCGAAACCAATTTACTACAAACTGGGTCAGGCTACACTGATGCCAACCTGCACACATGTATACGTGCACAAGCACATGCACCAGATGCCTGCAATCCCCTTGACCTTTCCTGCTCTTGGCAACATCTCACGTAAACGTGCACACACACACACACACACACACACACACACACACGATCTTATCTTCAGATTGGGATCAGTAGAAAGTAAAAGAGTGTTTTTTTTCTCAAAGTCTGACATTCAGTCCGTTCATGGCCAAGAGGGATTGGCCGGTCCAGAGAAGGGATGCAGGGAGAAACAAAGAGAGAGGCAGTAAGGTTGCCCACATTTTTGCTGAAACTATGTGAAATCTCACCACCTCCTCCCACATGTAGAGTTTAAAACTTGGCTCCACAAAATATTGTTAGATCTGAGTAAAAATGGAGGTGGAACATTTCAAGTGCTGTGGTTAAATAATAGTCATGATAAAGGGTTCACAGTCTCAATGAAACTCCTGAAATACTTCAACACTGTCTGTGCTCAACAGTCATAATTAGGTGTTTTATTTTAGTACAAAATACAGCACAATTGACATTTTGCACAGGGAAACGTTATCATTGAATATATTTAAGACTGCCACTGGAGAGTAAAGTTATGCTCAAGCCCAAAAACTTGGGTCTAATCCAACTTAAATTCTATAAGCCAAAACCCTGTTCACCTTAAGTCTTTAAGAGGCTGTAATGGCTTCGGTTTCCATGTCATGCTAGCTTTAGCTTTAGCTTTTAAGCACAGGAAAAACTTGCATCACCATTTTAAAATGGGTCCCTTGACCTGTCACCTCAAGATATGTGAATGAAAACACGGTTACCTACGAGTCTCCTCATGACAGACATGACCACTTTATGATAATCCCTTGCCGTTCTGGATTAAAAAGACATGCAGTTTACATGCAGTATAAATGTGTTATTTTCCCCTATTTAAAAATGTTTTGATTTTAATGTTTATGCATACGGAGTATCCTAAACAGTGTTGTAACTGCATAACTTGGGTATGACAGAAACGTTGAGCCTCTTGTGGATCCAGTGAGCCTAATTCATGTGAGATGATGTCCGTCCCCTTAGTAGCCATTTCACCAAGTGTGACCATTTTTTTTTTAAAACTTGACCTGACTGGATAAAATGACCTGTTGTGACCTCAAGGATAAGCACATCCTCATGAAAGTACAACTTGTGCTACTTACAACTACAAAATAGAGACCTGGGGCCTTCAGAGGATGAAAGTTTTTTTTGGTATATTGACTAGAAGGGCGTTTCTGAACAGTTTCCAGAACAGGAGCGCTCACCATGAAATCATTGAAAAATGCTATTCATGCAGAAAGTGAGCATGGGAATGGCAAGTATACTTCTATCATAATGTTCTAAGGCCTTTTAGACTTTCACAATTTATATATTATATTCTGTTTTGGGTGAAAAGCACATATTTGAAACACAACCACTTCTCTTTCTCAAGAACATGTCAACATGGTTAGGCACAAGATACAGGCATGAAACACCAGCTATCCAACACACACACTTTGTTTGACCTTAGGTGGTTAGGTTACTATCACACACCACATTATCCCTTACTTTATTTCCCTGCTATGTCCTTAGACAAAGCGTCCATCCCTCACGACAAGCATGTCCATTCATACCCATTAGGATAGCAGTAAATAGCTGGAGCCAACCGTGACTGGGGCTAATCCGATTGCCTCTCACAATGGACGCTCAGCACAGACAGATCAGTGAGCAGCCAATGGGAAAAGGAACATACATAGACAGCTACACATCACGATTATAGGAAGGCAATTGGACACGGAAATTAAAAGCCATATCATTAACTGGTTTAAATGAGAGTCACACACACACACACAGACTCCATGGGAGCTTTAGAACACAAACTCTTGTGTAGAAGATGAACAAAGTCATATCAAATCTGGACAATTTGATAAAGCTGTATTCAGTGTGCAACACACAAACTCCTATAAAGCTTACTCATGTGTCACACACACACTTAACCAGTCACCTTGGGTAAAAAGGCAAATATAAGAACTGGGGAGGTCAGTAGTTCGTGAGGAGAAGAATCCCTGAGTCATCTGTCTGAGTCTGATTGAAAGTTATTACGATGAGACTACACTTCTCTTTACTTGCACACACACTTGATGTCAATATTATAGTTTTAATGTGAAGCTCCCTTCTAGATTAACAACCATCTAGTAAATTCAGGCTCTACTAACATTTGATAGCAATAACAATGAATGACAGACGTTACATTTAAAAATGATTCACAATAGATAGATAGGATACAATTATTTTTATAAATACTAATCATTTTCGGGAACTTCTCTTTTTAGTTAGTAGATCAAAGTGATCCTTCTTAAAATGAACCTTAAACACAACATACTACCTACTATTTAACACATAACACGGAGGTTCAAAAACAGACATGCAAACAACTAGAGGTCCCTCCAAAGAGATTTATACAGCCCTGAGACACACCACCATCATTAAGACAACAGATTTACTCTTCCGTTCATTCCTCCAGAGCAGCCAGCTGGCTTTCTGCCCCACTAAATCTCTCTTCTCTCTCGATATATAATATATGTTTAACATAACGCAGAAGTAGCATTAGTTGCTTTACAGAGCAGTTCCAGATCTGAGCCTGAGGGCAGAGAGGAAAAGTAGGAAGGGAGGAAAAGAGAGACCAAGAATGTATAAGAGAAATGAAGACGGCATTCTGTGCAAGTAGCCAAACTGTACAAGAAGAGGTTGATTAAAGGATTAAGGTGTTTTTTCGTTACTTGCATTATTTAGATTAGGCTATGGGATAAATCATTTCAAAGTAAGGTTGACTTTGTGAGAAGAAAGGCACTTTTAAATGTGGTATTAATATAAAGAGTAGAGTTTGGGTCTGATAAATAAGAAAAGAGTGAAATTAATTAACTTTTTGCATTCCACTTCCCAAACTAAACCACACAGCATCACCCTCGCCATGTCAAATCAATCCTCATACAGCCATCAGAGTAGAGCCCTTGACTAAACATATGCATGTACAAACCACCAGGAGCCTAAAGGTGAGCTTACTGGCTGTTTTAGCTCAAAGCTACATACAAACTGATGACCTACAAAGTTTTACATATGAAACACACACACACACACACACACACACACACACACACACACGTTTGCTTAATTATAAAGGGGACCCAGGTGTCCAACCTTGCAGTAAGTTGGATTCAGTAGCATGTTATTGAATATGGATTGGTTTGCATCCTTTAACAAATCCACAAAGGATTAGCATCTAATAGTTTTAAGTACCCACAGTTATCAATAACTTGTAGGCAGAATGAGTATTTCATCAAAAACAATGTATAGACTCCTAGAAAAATAATCCCTCTCAATTGTCGCTTATAAACCACTAGGAGTGTGTGGAAGTGTCTGTATCAGCATAGATCCTGCCCTCTGCCTATATTTTCTTATTTGGCTTTGTTCAAGACGTTTCTGGGTGTCAATGTAGCGACCAGGTGCCTCATCAAAAGCACACAAGCAAGGGGAAGCTACGAAAAGGGCCGACACAGCACCGAAAAAAACACAAATATATTGAGCCGGAATGATAAGCGAACAAAGCTTGTTCCAAAACTAGAGTGAATCTGGCGAGCACAGTGAGGGGGGAGGAGCCAAGATTTAATGGAGATATATACATCATTACACATTATAAATGTCCGCAATTATGCACACAACCTGTAGCTGCAACCTGAAAGTAAGATGTGTGCTGTGTGCATGTTAGGCTCAGTAATCAACAAAAGTAACTGGCCTGAACAAACATGCAGCCAGAAGTGCAGGCAGGTGCTACCATCAGCCTCCTTTCCTCTTTCTCCAGACACACAAGCTTTGTGGTAGTTTGCAAAAGGGTCTCCTCAGGCCAAGGTCACCTCCCTGGAGACCACCACAGCTCTGCTCTGGCTTCCAGATGTTCTCACACACACACACACACACACACACACACACACACACACACACACACACACACACACACACAGAGAGAGAGGGACCTCCAGAAAATGCTGTTAGAAGCTGAAAATAAAATAAGTTGTTTGTTTGTATACTGTATGCAGACTAACTACTGCTTTTGTGTGTGTGTGTGTGTGTGTGTATGTGTAGGTGTGTGTCTATGTATGTGTGTGTGTGTGTGTGTGTGTGTGTGTGTGTGTGTGTGTGTGTGTGTGTGTGTGTGTGTGTGTGTGTGTGTGTGTGTGTGTTTGTGTGTGTGTGTGTGTGTGTGTATATGTATATGTATATGTTGTTTTGCTGCTCCATTTACTGTAGGTAAACTGCCTTTGACAACAGGAGTTCTTGTACGAGCAGACTTTTAAAAAAAAAGCTAAAAGCTTGGTGTGTGTGTGTGTGTGTGTGTGTGTGTGTGTGTGTGTGTGTGTGTGTGTGTGTGTGTGTGTGTAAGTGAGTCAGTGCATGTGCACTTGTTGAATAAATGAATCTATTCCTGGGTCTGTCAAGGAAATGGGGGGAGTTGAGGCGTGCCATGGATGCTGATCAGGACAGACGTGTGTGTATGTGCGTGGTGGTTTGCTGGTAGAGGAGGGCAGTGGAATCCACACCAGACCATCTATTATAATGACAGGAAGCAGGAAGTACAACCCCTTCACAGTCACATGGCTGCCAGCTGTCTTGACAACGAAAAAAGAGGGAAGATAGAGAAGATGATAGTGAGTGCGTGTGTGTGTGTGTGTGTGTGTGTGTGTGTGTGTGTGTGTGTAGGTGTGTAGGTGTGTTTTCTATACGTGTCTGACAGTTGGTTTGGATGGAGAGTGTGTAGGTGGAGCATTTGTTAGTGCATTCCTACACGTGAAGATGAATGGAATATCTGCATTTGAAATAAAAGCAAACGCTTGAAGCTTTTTGATCCAAATCTCCATCGTCCTTCTTCTCCAACAGAAAACTACTCAAATCTCTATGCCTTGAATTTACAACCACCAATGTTATGCCAAATCCAGTGTCAGGACTAACCTCAATTTTCACCATATGGATGTGTTTATTAACTGCAGCTCAGCATACATGCGCACGCCCACTTGCAGAGACACAAATGTGCACATATACATTTCCATGTATGCACGCATAACCTCACGCGCAAACTCACTCACACACACACATGGACAAATACACACATTTTCCTTGTGGACCATTTTTTGCTCAGACCAAAATCATGATGGAATGAATGACAGCTCTTCCTCTTCAAGAATACTAAACTGTCCACAATGGTAACAAATATGTAAAAACACAGACACGAATGTACATCGTTGTGTGCATACAACACGCGCACGCACGCACACACACACACACACACACACACACACACACACACACACACACACACACACACACACACACACACACAGTAAAGCGGGCAGGAATCATCTTGGGTAACTTTCATCTGTCAGGCTTTAAATTACTCCAGGTTTACAGGCTGTGAACTGGCTAAATGACGGAGTATCAAATTCAACCACCCAACGACGACAATCATCGCAACCTGAGACCTTCTGTTGCCTCTTGTGAACTTTGGTGCCCCACGGACCCTAAAACATCTTGAATCTCAGACTATGATGTGAAGTGTCAAGAGAAGTCACTCATGCGCACACACGCGCACACAAATACTCACCTTCAGACAGGTGGGCGGTGAGCGGCGTCTGCGTCTCCTTGCAGTAAGCGACCACCTCCTTGGGAAGGAAGTCTACCTGTGTGATCTTACAGGCTCCCAGCCTCTGCATCCTGCGCCTGGGTGATAAAGACAAGATGTCCCTGTTAGCACGGTTATATTGTGCATTAACTTGATCTGTCCCATGTACAATTTACATGTGTTTTAAGGTTTAAAGCAATGAATAACATGCAGAGCCGTGTGCCTGTAGCAACCACTATCTCAATACTCAGAAGGGTGCGTCATTAGAGTGGTTTGCCCTTTAAATGGAGTATTACATTTGTCTATATTGGTTATTAAGTGCCATGCATTGCCAAATAAGGTGTATTGCAGTATCCATCTTTGTCAGACAGCAAACTAGAGGAGAGAAGGAAGATGTACCCGAGCTCAGAATCAGCCTGCAGCTGCAGCACAGAGGGGTCTGTGTCCCACTGCAGCGTCCTGATGTCACCAACAGGGGGAGCAAGAGAGGACATGCATGTTTACAAACAGACATGTTATAACAAATGCACAGCGGCGCACCAACACACATCACCACATGTATGCACATACACACTCAACCACAGACCACTTATCTAGGGAACAGCTTAACATGGGGATTCCCATCGAATTTCATGCAAAGATGGCACTGTTAATGGAAATGTTTTTAGATAAGTGGACATCACGTGGGAGGGCTATACATAAGGGAGACACTATATTTCATTGTGCTTTAATGTACTCTATTTATTTAAAGATCTCTGCTCATCATTTGTAATAGATTTCTTGGTGTTCTGCCAGGAATCTATGAGTTGAAAATAAAGAAAGATTTATGGACAGAAAATGAGGAGTCAAAAATGATTCCATTGTTTTCAGTGGGAAAACCATTTGACCTGCTGACCTTTAAATGCAGGAAAGCTCTGCAGAAATCTTTGTTTGGATTTTTATTATCCTCTAAGGCAGCCAAATTTAGCAAATTGTATGATAGTAATCCACATTGTGTGACATTCTGTGCCTCGATGTTTCATATGCAAACTTGTGCCAAATGACGCATGAAAGCCATGAACAATGTATCCTGCAACATGATTTCCATCTCACACCTACAGCACAACATACATCATCTATCAACTGTCCGTATCCACGTGACAGGTTTCAGCATGTGAAAATCAAATTAAAATGCGTTCGTAAAGATGTAGCCTGCTTGATATACATGAAAATACACTTGCCATGTATCATCAACGAGTTTACCAAACATTGTGGAAATTGCTGAGCTCATTCAGTGCATTTGCAGTAATAACTTCCCTTAGTTTGGGGAGGGAGGAATAGCTAGTAGGGGAATCAAGCAACAACTGCAACCTAGAGAGTTTAATGGTAACTTGGATGAAATCCACCAACTGTGAAAGGATAATGCTTCCAACATCACTACACTTTCTGATGATACCTTTTAGGGCCAGTGAACATGCCCATCAGACCCTCGGCTGGTGCCACACAGCGCCAGGTGAGAGTGGCAAGGCATTTCTTTACACTGACAAGACCGGCTGTTTTGCAGTAACAGCAATGACACTTTAAGCAGCAGATAGTCAACTCTGTGAAGGCTGGGACGACTTCTGTGGCTCAACTCATGCAAACAGAAATCTTTTGAGCTGATATTAAGGGAGACAGTCGGGCTGCAGCCAGGAAGTCACCGGAGGAGACGAGAGGGAACGGAGGAAGAGAGTGGCACTGTGCTGTTTTGAGCTTAAAAATCATGATGGGAACACATCGCTGAGACCACTTACAACACTGCGGGTGCCTCTCTTTGTTCACATGAGGGAGAACTCAGCTAAAGAAAGGAAGGGGAGGGGGGGATTCCTGGGTTTGACGTGAAAATGCTTACCTTGAGCTCTGTGCTTGGGACTTGTTTTTAGAGATATCTGACCTAAGAAGGGACACACATACACAGCCACAAATGGAGAAGCTCAAAATGGCATGCCATCATCCAGGGTGGATTTGGGGGAAAAAAAAAACGTTCATTCCAGGCAGTAGCACTAACTCACCAATTTGTAAAATCCAATTTGTAAAATCTAAAAAGAAACAAAAAATCGTACATAAGATAATTTATTTCTGCTAGGAACTGTATTGAGCTCCAACAACTTTTTAATCCCCAAATCCACCCCTGGCCATACCAGAACAACACATCACTAATGACCCCTGAGGGCATCACTCACACACTGACCTCTACGATCAGCTGCCATAAGGAGCAAATGGGAAGCGTTTGATGACCACTCTCTTCTTCACCAGAGCAGCCGTGTGAAGAACTCAAAGGTAAATAGTCGCTCCACTGGTCTGGTTTGTTATGGGTGTATAAGCATATGAATAAACGCAGGAGCATGTATGACACGAGAGCTGGTGAGCACGGTGAATGCACCTTACAGGACAGTGGCAAAAAGGGAAATGCTTACATTTTGTCACCTGTACTCAAATCAGCTACTTTACAGCAAACCTGTGGTTCATACATATATTCAAAATATATTCCATTTACTGGCTCACCTAAACGCTGCTTTCTGAAAGTTCACCAATGCGGTGCCTACTTGCACGGATAATATCTGTAAATATGCATCTCTCAGTATTTTCAAACTAACAACTCCTTGGTAGGAATGACTACAGCTGAGACTGACCTCGACATCAAACGTGAGTTATGAGAAGCAGCAACCTGCACAGTGGTCATCAAAACACGGGATGGCGTGACAAGCGACAGATACCACATTCAAAACCTAACAGGGCACCACAACCTCCCCACTGGTGACACCCATCCTTACCTAAACCTGTTGGGCCATCGACAAGAAAAATAAACGAAATATGTGTCAAAAGTGACAATATGCCAAAAGATATCCACAGCCCAAAGCAACTCCACATTATCATCCCTTTTAGGTCACATGATTTTTATTTTTTTTGTAAAACTCTAAGTGTGATATGTCTGTCACATCTTTAATATTCCTCGACTTCTGACACTGAACTTGCACATGAAGTGTGTGAGCGGCCTACCTGCCTGCTGCTCCTCCTCCCTCAGTTGAATCCTGGCTCCCCGTCTCACTAGGTGTGCTCACTGATTTGGAGGGTGACACAGGGGTCGGGACTAAATAATGAAAAAAACATGAATCTAACATTAAAGGCTGCAAAGAATGGACTGCTCAAAAGAAATTTGGATGAATTGCAACCAAGTAAAACCAGTGATGGACAAATAAAATAAATGTTAAAAAGAAAGGAGAGGAAGGGCAGGGCATCAAATACAAATACATATTTGTACTCAGCTTCTTTTGAAGATGCATTATAAATAACCTAAGCTAATAACAGGCATAGCAGTGACCCAATTTCAAGGTGTTGAGGGTGTTGGTACAACTTTGGACCACTAGAGAACAGTGCTTCCCAAAGCTTGCTGGAAGCACTCTGGGGATTCAACCTACAGTAATCTATTCGACTTGTGTACAAGTACAGGGAAGATATTCTTGGAGAATAGTTTTTCTAAATTCCCTTTTCAATTACATTTCAGAGGAGAATTAGCAGTCATGTTTAGACACCCTATTACAAGATATGATACACTCAAGGGACACATTGGAAGATAAAATACTGTTAAATGGAGTTGTTCTAGAATTGACACATCAAAGTAATCAAATTCCTCACAGTCCAACCACAAAGCACATAGAAAATAATGGAATCAATTTAGTATAAAAGACTGTTATCTGATCAAACTTGATAAAATAGTATGTGTTACAACGTTACTAATAATATACCAATAAAACTATATCATGCAGCATCATGGCAACAACGATAATAACAAAGCAGAATTAGAATGATGATCTTCAGCACATTACACGCGCGATAGGGTGCTCGTTGCATCTCAGGTCTGCTTGGTGAGTATAGTCTCATCATTAAAGGGTTCATTTAAGATTTTGGGCTGTAATTAATGAGGTTTGGCGTAGTTTTAGAAGCATCAAGGCGACTTCTACTGGAGTTATTGTGACAGTTAACTAAACCTTTCGCAGTAGAATCAAAAGAGAAAAGTGAAAGAACCTTGAAGGATGAATTAGTTGTGTGGGGTGTAAAGGTCACGTACCGAGTGGAGGCTCCGGTGAGATGCCAATGCTCTGCAGCAGGGCCTCGGTCTCCCTGCGCTTTCGGTCCAAGTCTGAGTCCTCGGGGGTGGCCTCTCTCTTCTGCTGGCTCTCTGACTGCTCAGGATACAGAGGAAAAGATTAGCTCGCTCGCCACGACTAAAAAGGACAAGCAAACACGTGCATGCACATTTTGATCCAAAATTCCAACACCAACCTTCTGCACAGACATAGATGATTGAATGGGCACACGGACACACACAACCTCAGCCTTTTAAGTGTCACGGCCTGACAAAAAGCAATCGAACACACAAAACAATACACACCAGAGGGCCGTCCAGTACGAGTGCCAGTTGTATGAATTGACTCACTTTTTTCCTTACCTCTTTCTTCTTCCTCTCCTCCTCCTTTATCTTTTTTTCCTGTCTGATTTGGGCGAGGCGCTGCTTCTTGCGCTCCAGCTCTGCTTTTAAGTCACTTTTGTCCGACATGGTGTCCTTCGAGTGAGAGGAACGAACAAGAATGAGCTAAGCATGGCGCGGTCACAATATGCTCGGGTTTCAGTATAACATGATACAGTATAAAGGAGTATAGGTTTATTAAAGGAGCCTCAGCAATGATCCAGAAACCCTCCCTGGGTGTGGCATCCATGTACAGCAGATCCATAACCTTGCTGGCCCAGCAACCCACGACGAACCTCATATAGGCAAAACAGTTAGTACTGGGCGAGGGAGAGGGATTTCCACATTGGTGTGACAATAGCACATTTTTTCTCCTATTATGTACTAGAACTAGTCCAGTGTGTGTCGGCTATATTAAGAAAGACACTTCTTTCAACAAACCTCTTAATGTACATTAAAATACTCATCGGAACGGTTAAAAAAACTACCTCTATTGCCACAATTCATGTTTGGTACATACAGGAAATACTAGTTGTTGTTTTTTTAAAACAGCCTAAATGTAGCCTTGAGGTAGTCAGGGTCCTGAAAAGGCTCCCAGAGAATGCTATGATGTGCTACAGAAAGGTGGGCTCCCCATCTATACCGGTCTGCACCGACCCCGACCACAGATTTAGCAAATGTGTACAGGGCACTTGACCCTGCTAAAGCTATTTGGTACAATTAATGTGGAAATAACTGAAATGTACAGTATAACCATGAAAGAAAACGCACATGACATAATTAAATGTGTACTCAACAAACAGGCATTGTGTTAAACTCCTAACATTGGCAGGGGAACGTGCACTCGCAGCTAGCTAATCACAAATTAGACATTAAGTTAGCATTTAAACCATTTAAGTCAATGCGTTTCAGGCCCGACAGAAAACACAGTGTGTTCGGATGGTGAATATTTAAATAAGAAAAGTGTCCATTTTCTCGCAGATAACCGTCTGGTGTGCTGTTCTTGTCACACTCGTACCTTGTCCACTCGTGCAGATAATGACGTGTCACCCGGTAAAGATGCTGTCTCACTGCTGCACCCCGAGAGAGGAAAGAGGAGTCAACACATAGTCGACCACACGTCCAGTCTCAGAGAACCGAGGCCTCTCGATTAAACCTGGTCTTTGTGTGGTTATTGATGGCGGTGGTCAAAGCAGAGCATCTCAGCGGCGTGTGACCCAGATGATACATAAAACAGGTGCACCGCACGCCGACACATCCCTGGGAAGAGGAGGAAGAAGATGATGATGGGGAGGAGGAGGAGAGGAAATCCCACCTCCTTCGACACGCACCGTCATTGTCTCGAGGCTTCTGCAACAGCGCCATCTTCTGGCCGCGTGGAGAAGACAACACCAACAAACACACGTTTCACATGCGTCTGGACCACCATCTTTTATTTTTATTAGACATGTAAAGAAGCTCGTGGTTGAATACTTTGTGAGTTTTTGTTAAATTCATTGACATTTAGCTAAATATTGAAGCTGTTATGGTCAAATTATGTTGCAACGGCTGGTCCAAATGTGTCTCTAATGAATACGTATAAATATCAGAAATATGCTTTTGTTTGCTGTCAGCATTCAAAAACGTGAAACAGACACATCTTCGGGTGGATCATCGAAAGGTGATGCTGTAATGAAAGCTTTTGTTTTGTTACAGCGCTTCTGGTGCTATTTCTTCTTCTTTAGTGTTTATGAACCCATCATTACCGCCACCAGCTGGACTGGAGTGTGAAACAAGAGTGCAGGACGATAAATACATATACATAATACACACATTAATGGAAAATATTATTTTAGATAAATCCGTTTTTTAAAAATATATATATATATACATATATATAAAAATATATATAATTCACGTGAAACTTGTGTTTATTTCGCACTAAAGATCTTAACTAAATGAGAAAATACTCAGCACTTTTCATTGGTCTAGTATTCAATTCACATAAGAGTACACACCATTTTCTTATTTCTCATAGACATTCATCGAACAGAAAATATGCTTTATCGTGATATTCATTGTTATCAAGATATAAAATGACTTATACCATGATAGAAGATTTTGGTCATCACCCAGACCTGGCAGCCATCTCCATCTTGAACATTTATGAGGAATATTTCATTGATAACATCAGTTCTAATTGATGATCTGCCAGATCTTATGCATTTTTTGTGCTGAAAAGCTGCCAGATGCAATAGCGGCGTTATCTATTTCCCTCTCCCCTATCCACTGCAGAGCCAACAATATTGCCACTAGCTCGGTGGAATATACTCACATTTGGTCTGATACTCTTTTCTTAATATATGACTCCCTCATTAGGATATGTACTGCGGAATCTGCACACCCTGTACCAGGATCTTTGGAGCCATCTGTGAATATCAACACTGAAAGGGGCTGATCCAAATAGTTCTGGACTAAACGCCATCTTGGAAGCTGATCTGACTTGTCCTTCAATTTCTGCTGTATGTTGAGGTATTTGCTTGGCAAGGGGAATAGCCAGAGAGGAATGGAAAAAGATGAAATTGTGGGGCTGTACTGTAATTGACGTAATCTTATGCTTTCTGCCTTTGCATCACAAATCCACCCCAAACCTTTAGTCTTATTATGTTCCCCGCAGTTTGTTTTCATACTCTTGGCTGAATATGTATCATATTGCCTCTGGAGATTAACCCATAATACCAGCATTAACTTCACTCTCCTCATCCTCAAAGGCATTTCTCCCATTTCCAGATTTTTTAAATGATGCACTACAACTTTTCCGGGCCAGAACTTGTAATCCATCTAACTTCTTGAGGTTTGATCCTGCTGCTGACATGTAAGCTATACACCCAGTCAAAGACAGATCTCCATGAGTGCCAGTATACAGTATATTTGGCAGAGACGCTCAACTTGCTCCTTACTCCTGTCTTGACAAGTAACAAAGTACATGTTTTTACATTTTTTCTTTACTTCATACAAATGTTCATTCTATGTGAACGTTTTGCGTCAAATCAGACCCACATATTTATATACACCATATTATACTTGCTCAAGAAGTTGTTCGTACAATTTTAAGGAGATGGGTTTGAATTTATGCCGTCTTGAGAAACAAATTACTTGTGTTTTTGTAAAAGATTGTTTTAATCCCCATTTACTTGCCCATTTTTCCACTTCAACTATTGCAGCTTGTACTTTCTTATTGACATAAGATGCATTGCGGTCTCTTATCTACAGAGTCCCGTCATCCACTTACAAAGAACTTTCTATGCTTTGTTCAGAGAGATGATGTAATTGATTGTAATGTTGTATAACAATGGACTAAATGCTACCTTGTTCCATGCTCCACCATATATACACTGGAGTATTCTGCACCTACTCTTTACATTACATTACATTTCATTTAGCAGACGCTTTTATCCAAAGCGACTTACAATAAGTGCATTCAACCATGAGAGTTCAAACCCAGAACAACAGGAATCAAGAAAGTACAATTCCTCAAGAAAGCCAAACTACCAAGTGCTATAAGTAAGAGACATTTAAGTGCTACTACATACAAGACAACTACTCTTACTTCTATTTTCCTGTCATATAAATAGTCCCTGACCCGATTATATGCTCTACTGCCAATGCCAATGCCTAATGACTTCAACTTAATTAGCAGCCCTTCTTTACAGAGTATGTCATATCTCTTTTCCACGTCAAAAAAGACAATGATATACTTCCTTGTTGGTGTGGGATTTTACTACATTTACATTATACAATTATTAGGAGTAAAGTTTGTGTCATATATGCGCACCTTTTAAAGATAGCAAAATCTTCCAAAATCATACACATTCTGTTGTAATTGCTTTTTCCCTCTCCAAAAGTAAATGAGACATTCTGCTCTTGGTCTTCCATGTTTGGTTTTCTCTGCCTCTTCTCCCTCCACCCCGTGATCTCAAATACCTGGTTCTTGTTTTTCACATTCATTGTTCCTCCTTGCCACTGCCTTTCTCTTTGTTGTGCCTTTTCTATTAGTCATGGCCGCATTACCATTGACTTGATACTGACGTGCATGACTCTCTCCCTTGATTTTCTCCCACTTACAGTATAGTTTCCCCATGCATCCCCATTTGCCACTCCTGTTGACATCCATCCACAATCAGTGTGAGTGTTTATTTTACATAAGACTGGATAATGGTTCGTTCTTAGTATAGCCTACTTTCCAAAAAAAAAGCTATATAAAAGATAAAAATATTTAAAAACCAAACAAAAAGACAAACCCCTTCCCTGCACAAACATCTCTCCTTGCCCTGACTTTCCCCTGCTGCTGTGTTTTCAACCTCCACTTCCTCCACCACGTCCTCCCACGTGCGAGGAGCTCCGGGCGCCCATTGGCTGCCTCTCCCGTCAATCCCTCCCACTGCCCGCCCAACAACAACACGCAGCGCTCTCCCTGTTGCATTTGAAGGGCAGACGATCGACTCGTCTGCAGGCAAGGACGCTGCTCGAGAGGGGAAGAAGAAGAAGAAGAAAAAAACAATGATGGGGAACTCCTCACCAGCATCTGTGACTATGCTCATTTAACGGAGGGGTCCCCGCACGACGCCGAGCTGCAGCCCTGCGAGCTGACGGCCGTCAGACTGCAGCGAGCCGGACACAGAGAGAACAGCTTGTCCCCTAAACACTGAAGCAGTCTGTAAGAAGGACAGGGGGGAAAAATGAAGTTTGCTCAGTTTTTGCTGAAAAGCGGCTCTGTCGCAGGGATACCTAAACAAGTGGAGAGGTTCGCCAAGTTCTCCCCCTCTCCCCTGTCCATGAAGCAATTCATTGACTTCGGTAAGTGTTGTCGAGGAGCATCGACTTAGTCTGTTGGCATGTTATGTAATTCTTCACCACACTCACAGGGCAAGTTGCTCAACTCCTGACAGCTTGTCATTGTGGGGCAACTGCAGTTGACACCCGCAGAGTACACATGCACGCGGGCGGGTGACGAGGAATCACACACGGACACACGAACGCAGGTCTTTTCACCTCATTTTACACTTGAGGTTTCCTCCTCCACAAATCCTGGACTGATGTCCTGCACGTGTTGATGTTTAGGAAAAGGTTGCCGTTTATATTTATTGATTGATTGGTTTGGGGGTCAAAAGTTGGATGTTTGCTCAGTGTCTCTGTCCCCTCATGTGACCCCAGGCTCGGCCAACGCATGTGAGAAGACCTCGTTTGTGTTCCTGCGCCAGGAGCTTCCTGTCAGGCTGGCCAACATCATGAAGGAAATTGATTTCCTCCCCGACAAGCTCCTGGGCACTCCATCCCTAAAGCTCCTCATCAGCTGGTGGGCTCTCGACACTGCATGACATCATATCTTTCTCTCTAATCTGTCTCTAATCTAATCTCTGGGAATAGTTGAGTAAATAAATCTTCCCGCACACCTCTGCGTTATGAGAAGGAACAATGGGACGCAGAGTAACTGTTGCTACAGAGTCCTATTTCATGTCTGTTGTTATTTTACTTCCAGGGTTTCCAGGTCATGCAAGGGCGAACATTGTTCTCGTTTCAGCGTTCAGCGGGGGGTAGTTATGACCCAGTAGTGTCTGGGTTATTTAAGTCCTGTTTTTGTATTTCAGCCTTTGAATATTTGGCTTCAAATACAAAACGGATGCAGTCCTTCAATTTGTCCTCCTTGAACAAAAACGTTGTTGTTGTTGTTGTTGTTGTTTTTGTCAGACGTTATGCAAGGCTTTGTCAGACTGCCTCCTCCCTAATCCATGCTGTCTGTCTCTGCACCCGCTGGCTGGACGCCATTGATCTGGTAGCATATATGTGAATAGAAAGACTAGAGTTAATGCACTGGCTGTCATGTTGGTGTGCTATTCTTATGTAATATACCATAATATATTATGTATACGCTCCAAATACAGGTCGCATCATAAAGATGCAGCACCGATTTTGAATTTTGAAGCTATGCAAACCCCCCTGGTGCATGGCAGCATTTGTTTGTGGTCACAACCCTCACACAGTTCAGAGTCAATATCAGTGCGTGTGAATCTGTGTGCGTACGCCTATTTCAAGGTACACTGAAATAAATGTTGTAAACACAGACAAGCATGCTGCAACCTGTATGCCATAGGTGTGCATGTGCAGGAGAAATATATCCGTTGTATGTTTTCAGCTGTTCGCAGAATAGATGTAATCATTTTCACTTGGGGACTGTTTTTCCGTCATAGTTGCTACTCCCTGATATCATCATGTTAAAACACAGTATTCTACTACTGACTTCACCCTAGCGCGTTGATTATGTTTGGACAAGTCATGTTGAGACACAGTAAGAACCACAGCGGTGTCTGTATTTGGCCATGTACCTCCTACACGCTGGCTTTCTTTTCCGTTTACTGCAGAGCTCTTTAAATTGGCAGCGATAGTTGATCTGTCACTTCTTAGTGTTGTTGACGAAGGGAGAAGAGGTCACACCTTGATATGTTCAAGCAGGCTGGGGAAAACACAGGTCTCAAAAAAGTCTATTTCAAGGTGCACATCCGTTTGAATGATGGGTCATAATCCAAAGTGTGACAGCTGAAGGTCAGTTGAGGGACAAATGGAGCATGTAGAAATTATAGCTAGCCACACTGCTGTTCACCTTTCACCCAGTTTCTCTACTGAGAGTGTGACTCACTGAGCTCAGCACTTCAGTCTTCTGCATCCACCGGCCAACAGATAAAGTCTGTCATAAAACAAGACACTATTATCTAAAGAGGACAGTGTTATTATAATCATGTGGAAATGCTCTATGCCTAATTACACAGTTGTTAAACTGGTTAAGATATTGTTTGATCAGGTCTTGTCGAACAGAAGTGCACTGCTTGCTAATTAGTTTTTTTTCACATTAATGTGGCCTAATCACCATTTTGATTTACTAGTTACTAGTTGAGTGTGTTTCTGTATTTTTTTGTTGTAAAATCCATTATTTTGTGTCCACCAGGTATTCCCAGAGTTTGTTGGAGATTGTAGATTTCTTAGAGAAGGATCCAGATGATAAGGACGTCCTGACAAAGTAAGTCATTTACAGATGCTTTCTAGTGCATACATATTGCTTCTGTAAACCTTAAAGGCATTCAATTCAAATATCAGAGCAGTGGGGTACACTCACGGGCACCATGCACCAAAAGGCTTGCACAGCGCAGAGAAGCAGATTAGAGTCGAGCAAAGTCTAGTTGTTTTGTAGCTGTGACCGATCCAGTTTGTTACGTTCTTCAGGAACCGCCAACACCGATCCAATAATTCTGTTATTACTTGTTAACTGCCAATTTTTAACCTCATGTTGCAAAGGTAAGATCAGACTCGCGTTCTCGTACCTCATTATGCCGCTCCTGAAGGCCACTGTCAGGCTTGGAAGATGCAATTCATTCTCCACTGCTTCGCAAAAATCCAATATACTCCAAATCATGCAGTTCAGCAACAGCAATAATTTGTTTAACCTGGAGCAATTAATCTTGTCTACTCAGCACATAATTAAATATTTGCATCTTGGGTGTAGACTTTGTATCAGGTAAAAATGTTAGCAAATTTGTTCTTACAGATTAGTAAGAACAAATTTGACCGCCTTTGAATGGGCCTTCTTTAAATTCATGATAAAGTTATCAATAGGTTATATTTAGCACTGCTGCAGCCACCATAAGACATTCTAGCACCGTTAACATTAGTTCACCTGTTTGTTGGAAGTAGCTCCAGGCTACGGTAAATGTTTGTACGGAAGATTGTCTTGCTATTTTCTTTCCCCTCAAATCTCGGCCCTGTTGTTACAGCAATGTGCTAACAATACTCAAACGGCCGCCGTGTCTCTGCCCTCAGCTTCACGCAGACTCTGGTGAACGTCCGCAATCGGCACAACAACGTGGTGCCCACCATGGCGCAGGGTGTGGTGGAGTACAAGGACGCCTTTGGCGTGGACCCCGTCACCAACCAGAACGTTCAGTACTTCCTGGACCGCTTCTACATGAGCCGCATCTCCACACGCATGCTCATGAACCAGCACAGTCAGTATAGCACTCTGTCATTGACTGTGAGTTAATCAACACAGTTGCTCACACTCAAAGCTCATGTCATTAAATTCAATAAAGTGCTGATAATGTTTAAGAGCCAGCGGTTTAAAATGTCCCAGCACATTTTGTCCTTTTTTAATGGGATTATGTCTGATCTCATCTTTAGCATTTAAAGCTGTAGAAAAGACACCCAACCTACCTTAATAGCTTATCAGTGGTTTTATTCCACTGAATGATACAAGAGTGTGAGTGGCTATGTCAGTAATAAGTGTCCAACGGCAAAGAACTCACTCAAACTGGATATATGCTACATATTTGACTTAATATTCACAAATGCACAACATATAGAGACAGTGAATTGTGCCTATTATTAGTCACACACATGTATTGCATTTTGCCCTGCAGCGTTAATCTTTGATGGCAGTGTGAACCCCGCCCATCCTAAACATATTGGAAGCATCGACCCCAGCTGTGACGTTGTGGAGGTAATAAAAGGTAATGAATGACTTCCCTCAGCTCCAACACTGCTGTCCACACACACACTCTCTCTCTATATGTGTTATTTATTTTTCACCACAGTCTGTTTTTAAGGATTCATGACTGTTTGACCTTTTATTATTTGATATTTGTAGAGTAAGTACACCGAGTGGGAAGTGAAAGCATGTCATCATGATGACCATGGCCTCAATAGACCCTCTTCTGAATGTTAGTGATACTACAAAGATGTTTGCTCCTTTGTTTTTCTATTTTGCTTTTTTTTCTATTTGTCTCTGCCCTATGTAAAGCATCTTTGAGTACTCAGAAGAGCGCTATATAAAATTAAAGTATTATTATTATTATTATTATTATTATTATTATTATTATTAGTGTAAACTGGTTCACTAAAAGAACATGATCTCCTCTAATATTGTTCTCCATTTCTCACAGTGCAAAGTAACCACAGCTGACTTACTTTTCTTTTTGTTTGACTTTCTAGATGCCTATGAGACTTCAAAGATGCTTTGTGAGCAATATTACCTGACCTCTCCTGATATGGAGATCACTGAGGTCAATTGTAAGTCTTGCAAAACAACCACAATTTGCAGATGTTTTTTTTATCTGCTCCATTTCTATTAAGTTACTCTCGCCTATACTATACTGTATCTTTGTTGTTTCACCTGGATAGTTTCTGCTGTAGCTGTCTGTGTGAGAGGATAGGTTCACTGGTGTGCTCTTTGAATCTGTGTCCTGTTAGCTTGGTCTGCCGAGAGCTAATGCAGCATCAGACATTCCTCACTTTAAACAATTATCTACAGATGAACAACCTAATCAGAAATAGACCAGAAAAAGGTTTTATTGTATAATGCTTCCCACACATATTGCTCATACATCTGGGGTTGGATAACATTAAAAACTGTGGGTTGTATGATTACATGCATAAAAAAGACAATTATACTGTATACATTAATAGAATATGTAGTTTAGTACAATACATGTGGTAGTTTTTGCTACAACATGTTACAGTATATCAGTCAGAACATGTACCAGAGCTTTGAATACAGACTGTGCACACTTGGCCAGAATGTTTCTGGCAGATAAGTCCCTAAATATTATAAATCAAAATGATGAATGAAGTTATGTTCCTAGCTTGATTTTGGAAGAGTGGCTTTACTTTTTTTTTTTCACTTATGTTGCACACTGGTGTGCAGTCAGGATGTCTGAGATTTAGATTTGTCTTAGTTGACAGTGACACTTTTAGAGTTTTTATTCCCCCCATATGATCAGTATTAAACTTTTTTTTTTTTCACAGCCAAAAACCCTGACCAACCCCTCCACATTGTCTATGTGCCATCCCATCTCTACCATATGCTGTTTGAGCTTTTCAAGGTACAGTACCAAACACGCCTGAAAACCAGACGCATGTTATTCCTCACCGCGTGTCTGCTCACTCATTTTGTCGTCCTTTTTTTATTTTCTGTCAGAACGCCATGCGAGCTACAGTAGAGACCCACGAGACGAGCCTAACGTTGCCCCCGATCAAAGTGCGAGTCTCACTGGGAACCGAAGACCTCACGATCAAGGTAGATGAGTTGAGACAGACTTTAGTACTGAAAATCAGTATTAACACAGGGATTAAGATAGAGTTAAGATTATACTGACAAACAAGTGTTGTTGCGCCATTCACTTCCGTCAACTATACTGTATATATGTCTCTGTGGAACTTGTTAGTATAAAAATAAAACTGCATGATACTGTGTAGATTCCATTCAAATGGCAAGACCCGTGTAAATCTACCATACCTCCCCTTTATTTTTAGATGTCTGACAGAGGAGGCGGAGTCCCTCTGAGGAAGATTGAGCGTCTGTTCAGCTATATGTACTCCACGGCTCCGAGTCCAGTCCACGAAGACAACTCTCGCAATGCACCACTGGTGAGGCTAACCCGGCCTTCAGTGTTGATGAGTGTCTTAGTCAGTACACAGTATGCTACAAGACTCCAAACTTGTGTTTGCATTTTAAACTCGGATTAAAAGTCAACCAGATGGTAAATCTTCCTCTTCTAATCAGAGACTCACACAACTGAGCATGTTGCAAATTAGCTTATTACAAAGAGGATTGCAGTCAAGATTAAACTTTAACCGTTAGATAAACTGTAGACCTGTTTACAACACAAACCCTCCACATTATGCACTCTGTTTTAAATGTAATAGTGTAGCAACTGGCCCAGATAGGCTCATCTGTATTGATTCTGTGAACCTGTTATTTTCCCATCAGGCTGGTTTTGGCTATGGCCTGCCCATCTCTCGTCTGTATGCCAAGTACTTCCAGGGAGACCTGCAGCTCTACTCTATGGAGGGTTACGGCACCTCAGCTGTCATATACTTGAAGGTACACACATGTCAAAAATAACCTTCAAAGTGTTCAAATATACAACTGCTGTCAACTACACAGACTGGATTGACTGAGTGGTGGCAGATGTGAAGTAATTATGTAAAACAGTCAATGCACAACTAATGGGTGTCATGTTGTGAGTTATGAATCACCACGTGTTCCATGTCAGGAGACCTTTGCCGTCTCTACTTAAATCAGTGAATCAAGTGCTGAGAAACGACCTGGATCTGACTCTCATTAATGCAGACGTGTCTGTGCGATAAGGATGCAGACTAATAACTTGCCTTCTGTTCTGTATCACAGGCCTTGTCCTCAGAGTCAGTGGAGAGACTTCCTGTTTTCAACAAGTCCGCCTTGCGGCATTACCAGACGAGCATAGAGGCTGACGATTGGTGCATGCCCAGCAAGGATCCAAAGAAACTGGGCAATTCCAAGAGGACTCTGTGATGGTGGACGGAAGTAAAGGACATTTATAGAGTTTAAATTAAAGGATCATTGAATTAAAAAGAAAAAGGGTCCATGTTGGAAGAAATGGACAAACTTGTACTGTAGTGGGGGAATGCACAAACAGCTTTCAGCATGCTACTGGACCTGGACTTGGGTACGTGGAATGTGGATTCATTTTTCACAGAGAGAAGCCTAGATGCAGGAAAATGCTCATTGTTGGTGTCAAGAACCAGATAAATGCACCGAAATAGCTGAACTGAACTATTACTACAAGCCTCAAGGCATTTTAATATAATTATATTGTACGATGATTACAGGCTGCTAATGGTAATGAAACAAGTATTAATCTTCTTTTGCCACACTCACATTTCAGTTCTAATAACCTAGTTACACTTTGTAAGTAAGCATGCCGTTTGTGTTAATGTCCATTTCTTTTAATTTTTTGCATTAGATTCAATTTTGATCAAAGCCTAGAAAAGCCCAGCCAAAGCCAGTTCAGTTCACTTTTCTACATGTAGGCATTTAAATCCTTCATAATTTACACGGACAACTTCTATATTTCATTGTTCTTCCGTTCTAATGCAACTACAGCATTTCAGAAACACTATAAGAAGAATTTGCACTGGTTATGTGTGGTGTAAAATTACATCAATGTAAAATCAATTGTTCTATTTCTGTCTTTTAGCTTCTTCTATATGTGATGTTACCATGATTGATGGATGTTGAGTTCCACATGGAAAAATGAGAATGTGCCTTTCTGGAGAAGTGTAATTGCTAAAACATAGTATTGCAACATATTTTAAATTAATATGTATTGTTGAACTGTGAATAACTATATTTGAACTGTAAAACTGCCAAATTAACCTTGACCTACACAATATTTTTTCCTTTGTTGAAACAGAACTGAAATACACACTTTTAAAACCTTTTCCAAGAAAGTTTTCAGTGTTTTCAAAGAGTATCTGTCTAGAATTGCACAGTCATTTGGCAATATCAAGTGTTTTGTAATGATGCATGTGCTGTACATTTAAATGACTTACTTTAGAGGGTGTGAAAGCCTGTGTGAAATGTTGAACTACAGAAAACTGTATTTGAGCTTTCTGGGATGATACACACAGAGTTAAGTGTTGCTGACACAGTAGGAACGTCTCAGACATGCTCAGACAACGCTATGCCAGCTCTACTGATCTAACAAATAGTGTTTTCTTTATCTAACCATTTCACATATTCAATGTGTCCGTTAAACGGTCATACTTTTAAGTATACACTGTACTTCTCAATTATTTCTTCACCAAGTTTGTAGCATTTAGAATTGCCTTGAGATCTTGTTGATTAAAATATGATGATCACTAACTAACTTTAGATTTTTATGATTTGTAAACTGTTTCTACACCAACAGACACATTTCAAACTGTATAACCATCTCTTTCCTTGGCTATGTGTTAGTTTACCTTGTGGCAGTAGAAGGACCAGTGAATGTAGAAAATAAAAATCAATACGTAACTAGAAATTCAGCTGTTTATAGTGTTTATAGCACCGTGTGCCAATGCTCGCTGCAGCATCGCTGGAAGTTGTTGCTTGCTTGCCTCATTGTCCCCCTTAACTCCCCTCTTCTCTCCCCACAGCTTGTTTTAGGAAACTTTGCTCTGTTTTTCTCTCACCATCGCGGACACAGTCCAGTGACTTTTTCCGTGGCCGTCTGCCAATAGGAGTTAGAGAACAGAGTGTGCTGCCCCTTCATTAGTGTGCCCACATGCCACACTCTCCTCTGGTTTAGAGGCTTTTCTCCTCTTGTCTCTCTGAATCCTGTTTTCCAGTTCATTCAGGTATGATCGGCATTGCGGCAAAACAAACACAGCATTATGCAAGCTCTCTCTTTCAAAGATAAGAGAAAAGAAAATTAGATCACTGCAATGGCAGACTCACCACTGCGTTCAAGTTCGGTTAAAAGACTATTTCCCTTCCCGTTAGTATAATGCATGACTTAAAAATATAGCCTCTCTCTGCCTGACTTTTACTGGTCTATTTTAAGAGGACGGGGAACCAGGCCTGACCCTTCAGTCATCCAGACAATGTTCCCTCCACAGAAGATGTCTGGTACACATGCCGACCAACTGCTCAGCCACACCTGTTTACAGCCGATGGACTGCCATAAGTTTTGTAATAACACAGGCACATCAACGCTACAAGTAACTGTTGTAAGATGGTGAGGTCACTGATATGACACTGGCTTCCATTTACCCGGATTGTTCAAAGAATGTGGAAACTGGAAATTCAAACATTTAAACACATTTAAAATCATTCTCCAAAATGTTTGCAGGAAAAAAAACAAATGTCTTTGTTTTAGTTATACCTTTATAGTGACAATCTAAAATGTATGTCTGCTACGTGTGCACTGTATCATTGAAGATAAAGAACAATCTCCAGTTCCTTTCTCCCATCCTATTTCAGCCTTCATCTTATAATGCTTCCTGAGGCTTCCAGTTCATTTCTCCCCATTCTCCTCTTCCATAAAAACCCCATACAATAGCTCAATAGGGCTTCTCTCTCCAGGCGGCAGCCTCAGTCGCACGAGTGCTGTCCTCTAATGTACACTGATATTATCTCCCCATGTCAAATTAGACTCAACACCTGGATAACATAGTCTGAGACGCTCACACCATTACAGCATGCTGTTGTGACTGGGCTGATTGGTGCAGGTCACAATTTAAGGTTCACCCGAGACTTTTTAAAGTACTTCAGTGGTCTTCCTTTAGGTGAGAATCTAAAAGCCGGGATAGACAAAAAAGTTGGTGTTGAGTTAAGGTGGACATTCTTATAAAACTTGACAGGGGTATTAAAGGTTCTCAATACCAAATTCAGAGCTAGAGCCTCCGCGAGGCTCTCAACATGACAAAGGCTGAGCTTGCAGCTGACAGTGGTAACAACACAAACTGCAAACAAAGGCAACAGTGCTGGCAGAGCGGCAGTGTTTACCTGTAGGGGGGAACAGAACAGAAAGGAACCGCTGTGTGAAAGCATTGCCGAGCAGCGACTGTGAGCTAACCAGAGGAGCATACTCACATGTACTAACATGCACTAAAAATAACACACAGCCAGCTCTGCCATGCCAACAAAGAACAGAGAAGCTCGGATAACAACACACACAGAAGGAGAGCGACTTTATTACCTGCTGAGGTAGACATTACTCCACTATATCTTTTACATCAATGCACTGAATATCAAATCCACCAGTGGCCTCTGCTTAGAGGGAGTTGTGAGAATTATAAATTGTATTTCTGGCAAACAAAAATTGGTCCATATACATGGCTTCATGTGCAGTCCACTGGAAAAACAAGCACTTGTTGTGGAGAGCTTTGTCAAGTGTTTGATTAGCAAATATAGGGGTATCGTGAGAGCATTAGCTCGAGTGTGAGCATCAAGGCTGGTTGCCAGGTAGATATGGAGCCTTTGAAGTACGCGGCAACACTGTGACAGAGAGACACGACTAATTGTATTTACTGACACTCATGCCACCTTCAAAAAGACCAGTACCTCCTCTGTAGAATGTGAACGATACACATAACACAAGGATTACAGAAAGAGAAGTTGTGGTGATTGACGGTGCTTCCATGTGACCCAGTGGACAAAAATTCTCACTTGTCCATTACTATAAATTATTATTAATATCATAACAACAATTTTCATCAGTGGATTGCTATTTCCTCACATGTCCCTCAGATCTCTGAATATGTGTGGATGAATAGTGAATCAACTCTCATGTGCAGCCTCAAACCATTATCTATAAATCAGTTTTAATGTTAGTCGTGTGATTAGAGTTCTACTCCAGCAAAGACGAGTTGCATGTAGTTTCTTTTGTACCGTCAAAGAGGGATTTTTGTATGTTCCAGAAAAAAATCCCCTCGGAATGATAAGCAAACACATAAAAGACAGACCTGTTAGTACCAGCTCCAACTAACAGCATTTTCACTTTCCATAGTCAGCAGACATGAAGTAAATGTTTCTATTAAAACTGTCAGGTGACAGGCTTCATCAGTACAGTAGCCCCTCAGGTTCCAGCAGTAAATACTTCTTCATGGGAGATGGCAGAGGCAGCTGTCCTACACCTCTGTGGCAAAACCCATCCAGGCCGGCTCTGATGGCACATCGGGTCAGGTGAAGCAGGCTGCGAGGAGTGTTGGTGCAAACAGCAAACACAGAGTCGTAGAAGTCTTTGTGCCGCTGAGGGAGCAAAAACAAAACAGGTGAAGATCTTACATCTTATCCGGATTGTAAATTATTAATAAACCTTTCAAAAGAAAATTGATCTCTTTACACAGCTTCTTTGACTCTGGCCTACTTGTTTTTTTTTTTGTCTTGTTTTTAACTAAGAGGGTAGTGTTAATCTTACTCACTGAACACATGCTACTTCATACTATTCATGTACAGTTTATCATTGTACTACCTTGTAGCAGTCATCAGGAATAGCAACTCTCCACTTATTTGTGGACTTAATGCATTCATAAGAGTTGATCATGATTTCTACTGCTCCGGGGTAGTCGTAGCAGTTCTGCAACACCTGCACAAAACGTCACGTAGCATTTCACCATACTGCACAAGAATCTGCATCGACATAATGTGTAAAATATTATCTAAAAACATCAGTCTCTATCTCTGTACCTTGTGGAACTGGGGTGGGTAGATCCGTGCTGCGTTATGGTTGAGCAGCAGCTGATAGCAGAGCTCAGGTATGGCCATGGGCCTGACATCAGTCACTTTGAGGACATACTGGATAGGAGCACAGCCATTGATGTCCATGGCTCTCGTGTTAGCTCCGGCCTCCAGCAGCATCTGCATCAGGACGTGATCACAGTTCCAGGCTGCCTTGTGAAGAGCTGTTTTATTGTCCTCTTCTCTGAGGTTGGGATCTTAAAGAGAAGGAAAATGTTGTCGAAAACAAAACTCAAAGCCTCCATGGATGGTACACAATGTCAATTTAAGTACAAAAGTCCCAAAACTCACTAGCCTGGTGGTCCAGCAAGAGGCGACAGACAAGATGGTGATCTTGGCTGTAGAGTTGCTCTTTAGCGTCAAAAGCCCAGAAGCACGCAGTCATCAGGGGCGTCTCCTGGAGAGAGTTGACTGCATCCACAGACGCTCCGTTGGCCAAGTAGATAGCCACCAGCTCTGGGACGCCGAATCTGGCTGCTGTGTGTAAAGGTGTGTCCTCCTCATTGTTGTAGCTGGGCACATCGACATTTGCACCTCCATGGGGAAAAAGCAATGGTTATTTTGTATCACTTTCATCAATCTGCTATAATCCATGCACCCTTCCCTCCTGACCTTCAAGGATTAGCTGCTTGGCACAGTCCACAGAATCCCTGGTGATGCAGTAGTGCAGGGGTGTGTGTCCGCTCAGCGACAGGCTGTTGACTTTTGCCCTGTGAGCCAAGAGCAAGGCGACACAGTCACCGTTGGAGACCTCGCAGGCCACATGCAGCGGCGTCTTCCCATTGGGCATCCGGTTGAGGGCCGCACCTTCCTGAAGGAGTACCAGTGCTGTTTCCACAGCATTGTACATCACGCATACATGAATAGCCATCGCCCAGGACTTCTCCAGTTTGTAGCCTGGGAGCCAGTAACCTGCAGCAAATAATACAACTAACTATCATTCAGGATCCCAGTGACTACTGGGGTGTTTAAGGTTATAGAGAAATACATGGGAAAAAAGGTTATCAAGTAAAGGTCAAAGGTGCTCTGACTCACACTAGATTTACATCTCATAATGGCTTTGTTCTTTTATTGCATTATGTTTAATCCCCAGCAGCTCGAGCATGTTATTGTAATTCAGCTAAGGTAGACAGTGTTTCTTGTCATATCCAGTTTTAAGATCCATGGGGATATACCACCACCTACTGGAAACACCAGAGAACAAATGTTTGCTGTTAAGATATTCAAGAGGTGTTTACAATCTATTTTTCTTACTTAATGCTTTGTTTAAACTATGATGTCTCACAATCTTGTTGTTCATTCTGGATACTTGCATGATAACTTATCTTTCAGGCCTTAATGCTTGATATAGTATGACAAACACATAGTATATCGGCGTTGATTTTATTGCTGCTGGTGAAATGTGGCTCAATCGCAATCTTTCTCCGTACCTTGTTTGTATGAGGCCAGCACCATGCTGGGGTCCTCCACCTCTAGCACAGTGTCAATGTCTAGTTTCCCAGTGTGCAGAATCTGCATGACCTCTTGAGTGTCGTTGGCCTGCAGGGCCTCCAAGAACTGTTGCTTCAGCTGTTTGACAGCCAGTTGTCTGGGGCTCAACTCCTCCATAAGCTCTGTGAAAGAAAGGCCTCGCTCCTCGTATGGCACTGCCAAACCAGCCGGCTCTGACACTAACGCTCTCCACACAGCATGGAGGAGATTGGAAATGAACGCACAAATGTTAACGATAAAGGTGTCACTCATACCCACACTGGATGGCCTCTATAAGCCCAGCCAACAGATATGGGAGGGGTGTGAGGAAAAAGACAAATGTGAAGAGGGGCAACAAGTGGGGTGGGGGGGAGCCGTTGGAGAGAAAAAATAGCCCTGAAGTAAATTAGGCTGAATATAAATAGAAAGGAGAGAGGGAGGGACTGGAGAGCTACAGCTGACTGGCTGGTCTGGAGTCAGTCTGCTGAGATGTCCACTGAGAGCACGGCATCAGGCTGTGGATGGTCACATGGTAAAAAATAGCAAAGAAATCTGCTTGTTTTCTCCTATTGTATCTTTACATGACTATCAGGTGTACCATGATATTCCAGACAGAGAAGAATGAAAAAGGAGCAATCATAAAGTCATGACATAAATGTTTCAAACCGTTTAGCTGCATGGGGCAGAGCTTTCTGTCTCGAGCTGGCAAATGACCACTAAAACTGTGAATAGGAAGTTCGACAAATGGTGGAAAAAAAAGAAGAAACAAAAGCAGAATATGGACAGTGACTGCACATTTTATTCAGTGTGACAGGTAGCTGCCCTTTCAAACTTTTCAGGATGCGAAAAAAGAGAGCAAGGTAATGACAAAAAAGGAGGAGGAGAAGAATAAGCAGCACAGCTTTTTAAAAGAGTGAAAGCATGGCTAGCAGTTTGTGGCAATTATCTTTTGCTCTCTACATACATGACAGACAAACCCTTCCGGACAAGGACTCAAACGCCTGCCAGGAGCACCAGGGTCTCATCCATACGTTGGTTTCATCATGCCAGGCAAGCTCAGTCAAGCACACAGAAAAGATCCAGAAACACATTTTGGCCTCGGGTGTGACCTTTAAGCTCCTCAGCCCTCAGACAAACTGCACACATACGGTCACAATAGAAAACAAGGCTTCTTTAGGGTTCTTTCAGCATATTGCTCTCAGTGTTTTACTATACATACAAAAGAGTCAAAAGAGTGCAGTCGGCGGACTGACTTGACAGGGCTGGGGTGGGGGGGTATTCACAGAAAGGTTCAAGTGTTACAAAATATTCCATAAGAACACATCATAAGCAGGTTATTGGAGTTGCACTGGAGCAGCACTACGGTTGTTTTAGAGGAAAACCACAAGCACAGTGGGGGAGTATTTCCAAACTTTAAATCCTTCATTTGATAAAAAAAACATTTGAATCTAAATCACTATTAATGAAATGTTTACTTATGTTTTGGCAATAGGAGGTAATCATACAATTCTGGATAAATCATGGTTAGGTGTTAGTAATACTCTTATTTTGAATAAGTTATCATAAACAGTAGTCAGTTGCTTCATTAAATACAGAAATAAATAAATAATAACATTAGTAGATCAGTGATACCTGTATTACTGTGGGATTGCATGGAGGTATCTGTAACCCCTTCTATATTCTTGCTTTTAATCAGTTAACACCAGGTAGGGCCCTTCAGACAAAATGGAATTATAACCAAAGCTGCCTTCATCTTGATCACGGTGACACTGGCGTCTCTATATTTACTGTAAACCTACGGAATGCTAAAGAAGTAACACAGGGAACATGTCTCTCAGTGAGTGTCATAATCCTAAAACAAGGATTGCATAAAGTACATATGTCAAAATAATTTCAAAGGTATATTTCTTTTATATCTAACAAGTAAATCAAAATGTTTCAAGTCTTACTGAACCAGTTTCATAGGTAAATTAAAACTATATTGCATCTATCAGGTACAATTTCCAGTGTAACATCAGTAGTATCAAGCGTGATCATCTTTAAGACAATTTCTAGACTCACTGCATCTGTCCTCCATCACAGAGATGACTTGTCTATATGGCAGCATTCCTAAATATTATTCAGAATTAAAGTAATTTGCAAGGTGAACTTTGTCCCGTAATTTTATGAAAGAAAAGAAAATAACAATTACAAATGTTTAGTCTACTGTATGTTTGGACACACCACTGAAGCGGATAGAGTTCAGAAAAATTCTACTAGTCTAGAATTTCTAAAGGCAGTGGCGGGGTATTAAGAGAAAATACAAAAAGAGGTCAAACGCAGGTTACAAGCTGTGTCAAAGCAACATTATGCATCTAAGCAGGAAGTTTAATTTTAACATTTTTTTGTTTTGTTTTTGTGGTACAGGATTGGTTAGTTACAAATTCCATGATTACATTGTACCTGAAGTCTCCATCAGAACCAGTCCAATGAGTTACAGTATGTCCTTGTCGTTCATACTTTGTGAACTGCTTCAGTATGGTACATGTATACTGTATGGAGCATTGGACAAGCCAGTGCAGATGTTCAATTTACGGTGTTTGCACTTCCAGTGTTCTTGCAAGTACTGAGAGAGTTCGTTTCTCCCTATTCAACTTGGTTCCTGCGTTAGTTCCTATTGGAAAGTTCCAGTGTTGCCTCCTTCAGTAGTGAAAACAAGCAGCATGGGGACACCCAGTGGTGGGAGATGAATACTGCCTCATTTATTCCACCTCACAGGCCTGACCTGTATGAGCTTCGTCAAAGCAAGAGAGAACTTCACTGATCTGTGTATCTGAACAGGATATACATCAGTCTACTGAAATGGCACATCAGATGATTCTGTATTATCACTGTACATGTACACGATCGTCTACGGGACCTTTTATGGGTAATGCAGACGGCTCTGAAGATGATATGGGATGAGGATGAGATAAACTTTTCACAGACTTATTCTGGCTATGAATAAATAAACCTAATTTACAGCAATAAACAGCAAAATAAATAGAACTGAGTAAAATCTTAAAATCGCCCAAAAACTCAGGATGGGTGTAAAATGAGGCAACTGAACGGGGCGGGATCCTATTATCCAACGGCTTATTTTGGTTTAATTTGCTTGGTGAAAAAGTCACTCAACAGTCTCCGACAGTTGGGTGTGCGTCTCCACCAGTGAGAACTATTGAACTACTGAGCAGGCGTCCCTCAGGGTTCATTTGTGGGGCCTACTGACGTTCTGTTCCTCGAGATGCTACTTTGTGTGGTGCTACAGTAAAGCGGGAGGTCGGAGATGTAACAATTCACTTCACTCTGCCGTGCTTTCTTTGCGCGCCTCTTTCTGCTGCTGCTCAAACTCTCGCTTCCGTAGCTTCTCGCGTTGTTTCTCCACTTTCTCTCGGTTCCTCTTGGCCTTCTCCATCAGAACTTTAAGGTCTTTGATTTTTTTCTTGATCAGGGCACGGTCCTGGGAAGAAGAAACTCCAAGAGCCTGAAACAAATAAACCCCCATAAGCATCTTTCCTCCTTTGTTCTAGAGCAGTGATTCTCAACTGGTGGGGACCCGTTTTCACGGGCCTTTGCCTGGGCAAAAAAAAATTGGATTAAAATATATATATTTTTTTATCCTGTGGTTTTATTTTGAAGGGGATTTTCTTATGCAGCGGAGTGTGGTCTATTCACACTTTTTTGCCGGCTCTGGTTTCGACTTGTTTTGCTCTTGTCCTCCATGTTTTCAGCAGCATTGCTGCTACTTCCACTTGGTTTGAGCTTTTCAAGGCGGCAGTGATTGACAGGTGATGACAGGGGGCGTGTGCCAGGTTGGGTCAAACCATCCTGATATGGGGGGAGACTCTGGGTTTTTAGGATAATGAAATTGATTAGCCTACTGAATATAAAATTCAGCTTATGAACTTACACTTATATTTTATTGAAAGTGTATTAAATAAATATTTTTAAACGATTTTTGAATCTATGCTAATTTTGAATATATATATTTTTAAATCTTCACGTACCCCCGCCATTTTACAGCATAGAAGAACACCGTGAGCCGCGAAATTAGTTTTCTAATCAAACATGGCAAAACGTAAGTACGAAAATGTTCCTCGATTTGGGTCGCGGCTTGTCATTAAGGGGTGATGGTGGGTCCCACAGCCAGACCAGTTGAGAACCACTGTTCTAGAGCATTGATTATTTGCTCTAATCCAATTCAGTTCTAATATATATACATATATATATATATACGTACGTATATATACGTATATATATATATATGTACGTATATATACGTATATACAGATACGTATATATGGTAAAATCTGTTAACAATATATCTGCTGATATTTTTTTTATACTTTGTTTTTGTTTTAAAACACATAACAGGAAGAAAGATTTTCCCTTCCATTTATTTTGTGACCTTTTACAGTTGAAGAATAAACTTGTCATTGCTCTCTCTAGGAGAAACCATGTAATGGCAGCACTGTTTCTAAATTCCCCCCGAACATATGTTTGGCATTGCTATACTGCAATCTTGCACTCATTGGCTCACATGTATACTGTTATATCCGTGTTCTCCAATATATATATATATATATATATATATATATATATATATATATATATATATATATATATATATGTGAGCATGTATGAATCACTTTGAACTCACCTTGAGCTCAGCACTCTCCAGCTGTAGCAGATGTTCTCCATCTATGTTTTTGGCAGTGAATTCTGGGATGTGGTGTTCTAAGTTGAGCCCCGTTAGCCAGCGGGCCACTTGCTGGGAGGTCCACTCTGTGATGCTGCGGTTCTGCCAGTGATGCTGCTTCTGCAACTGTCCCTCGTCTAGGATCTGGACACATACAACAGGAAGAGAGACCGACAGGGACAGAGAAAAAGAAGCAGATAAGATGCAAAAAAAACTCTAACATACACTATTTAACCATGGACTAAAAGTGTATCTCCTACAGAATGCTGAATGATAATGTTTAATGAACGCTGAAAGAGCTCAGATGAAATCAACGACACATTCAAGACATTTTCCAAGTAACTATATTCTGTAGCAACACATATTAGTTAGTGGGAAAATCCTTCTTCACCATCAATGATGTGTGGCAATGAAACACAGACAAATGGCTTATACGCAGACAGACACATAAAGACATGCATGCAGATAAACACAGGTCTCACCTCATCATCTATCATATCCAGACTCTGAATGTGGCAGCATTGAAATAAACAGAAGACGACTGGGTTGTTAACAGGGAAAACAATATAGCTTACACTACAGCCTCGACCAGCATTTGAATACAATAAGCCTAACATGGTGCATTGACTTAAAGCTTGTTGTTTTCTGCATGATGAATATGAGAGAAGCTTATTCCTGTAGGATAATGTTTTTTCTGTCTTTAAAGCCATTAAGATAATAAATAGGGGCACAGACACAATTGAAAAAGTTGTTGTTTGCATTTAAATGTATATTTTAAAACAGATGAAAAAAAAAAAAGTAGATGTCATAGTAAGAGCATTTTGCCCACATTTGAACTGACAAGTAATAGTAAAAAAGTAATAGTTTTGTTCATTTTGTAATGTATCTAGGGGGTGTTCCTTTGATGTGGTGAAATCCATCTCAGGTACATCATTTGTTTAACCATTTAGATAATTCATTTCATCTAGCAAACTACCATCACCTCATCCAACTTCCATTAAATAAGACAATATTTTGTGTTTCTATGTTTACCTCATCTGAGGAGAGCACCAGTGTGTGTGAGCGTCCCGACATCTTTGCTTCACTCAGCAGGCCGCTGATCTCCACTGAGCTGCTGCTGCTGGCACTCAGATCATCGCTCAGAGTGGGTGCCTGAGAAATCAAAAGCACACTTATAAGACTGGTGGTGAGAGCCAACTGGCTCCGAGGCTGAGTTTAGTTGATTAGATGGAGGGCTTCTCTATTTCTTAAACAGAGAGACCGGATGAGGAGTGAATGAATCAGAAGGATTAAGACTTTTCCTCTGAGCACGTACCAGAATGATCTATGTGCTTCTTCCTAATATTTGACAGTCAATAAAAAGTACATTCAACCAATATATTTAAGCTGTTTGATAGACTGAAGGACGGCAGGGTTGTGCACATCCCTCATTTTTAAGATGTTCCATTATAGTACAAACTGTGAATGTGATTAGTGGTTGGAAATGATGTAGCTGGATGCTATCCAATTTTAAAAAAGAATCTCTCTCTCTCTCTCTCTCTCGTTGTCCTTGTGAGTGTGCCAGAGTATGGACATTTATGGAGTTACAGTATTAAGATCCAAGATCTGTGCTCAAACATGCAAAGACAAGCTGCTGCTGAGAAATACGGACTAAAAAGAGGAGAAAAACTAATACTAATATAGAGAGAGCAATAGTTTTTCTTACAGGCCTCATTTTCTCCTCCTGGAATATACAGTATTTACATTGGTCCTCCGAATAAAAGAGCAAGTTTAACATTATATTTATATAATATTTTAAATAAAGTCTAGAATTTCATCTTACATTCAGCTTTATAGTGTAGCTCAAAGAGTTCTGTCTGAGGTAAAAGAGAAACTACTCTTAAGACTTTCCGCTCTTTGGGCTGAATCCTCACTTAAAAGATCCTCATAACTACTAATGGAATACATTCTGTATCGATTTATCTTCTGATGTGCACTCCTCTCAAGCTAAGAGCATGTCTTTGGAGAGAGAAAAGGATTTGATTGGTGCAGGATCAAAAAGAATCACCTTTTTAATCCTATGGTAACCACATCTGATATTACACAGGATTAGAAACAGTTTTCATGCAAGTGCCTACACTGCAACGAATGCCCATGTTAACAACTTTAATCTCATTGTATCAGTACGACATCGAACTGAATGAAGGTGCATTATGAAACAAACATATTTTTCTTTCTACTAAATTGTGATTTACTACTTCAAAACCAAATGCTAAAATGGACATTTTTTACAGCTGAAGGCAGAGTTAAGATTATAAAAGGATTAGTATTATTTAAGATGATGTAGGAATACACTTTGATTTTCTTGGAATTAATAATGCAATTACGCATTTTTTGAAGTATCCTAATTCCCTTTAGTACAAATACAAATACAAGTACAAACTCATTTCCATTTCAGTGGATTGAGGTATAACTGAACAAAACACAAAATAATACAATACCAAGTAATATGAATAGGAGAAGAAGTGGGGCCATGTAAGGGACGTCTGTTCAACAGAAATAACACAACACATCAAAGCTAAATGTCAAGAAAACTTGTCATTAAACTTACAGTATGAAGGTCTACATATACAGGTCTGGCAAAAAGCCTGCTCTGACTCAACTTATAATTACATTAAAACAAAGAGTCATTTGTTGTCCTCACTGTAAAGTATCTGAAAAGTGAATCATTATTTGCCCAATGTACAGTCACCAAACCTCATGTACCTTGAGTTTCTCTGGACTGTCCTCTGCTGACGGCTCTGAGGAGCTGAGAGACAGAGAGGAAAATATGACGTAGAGGTCAGTGGTGACGATTACTGTACCACACATTCATAAACAGTTGCTGGACTTCCATTTCTAATCACATTTGAATGTAAATAAGTCATCCATCTCCTCTAGTTACATTTCCTCATCACTGGTAACACTCTGACCATACCATACCTTAAAAATAAGTTGTTTATAAATGTAGGGAAAGAAAAATCCCTTTGAGTCCCAAATAATCAAAAACAAATTGAATCGTACGTTAGTTGGAATGTGTACAACTCAAAATGAAAACTTGGCATTCCAGTATTTATTCTTACCCCGGATCTAGAGCTTGTTTGTGTTGCTCCACACAGTGAGACGGGCTCGACATCGCAGGAGACTGAGAACCTGAGATCACAAACGCCCCACACTGAGATTACTCCTACTTCAAGTGATGAGTAGATACAGCTACAGATGCATTGGTGACCATTCGATCCCTCATTATGGGATGTGCTGTAGTGAGGGGTGCGGGAGTGCTAACCTGCAGTGGACGGACGGTGCGGTGTTCGTCGGGGGGAGCTTTCCGCGCTGCCAGGGGCCCTGAGGACTGCAGCTGCTCCATCACAAGAGGCCACACTACGAATCGAACCAGGCCGACTGTGGGCTGGACTGCCGTGTCCGTCTGGGAGCTGAAGCCAAGACGTAAAGGGACAAAAAGGGAACAAGAAATTAAGCAAATGGAGGAGACGGGAGAGAGAAATGTGAGGAAGGGTATGAGAGGGAGCGAGATGGAAAGAAAATTAATGAAAAATGTAAAAGGGAGGACAGCAAAGGCTCAGGAATGGTCACAGAAAAAAAAAAGGAATAATAAAGTGCAATCAAAGTAAAAGTTATGTGAACAGCCAAATGCTGAAGACTAATCTGAAAGAAGTCACTTGACATACTTTCAACATTTCTAATTCCTCGCCCCCTTTACCCCTGGAAGCCTCACACCGCCTGGTTTCTGTGTTCCTGCCAATTCTGATCCAGCTCTCGAAGTTGTTCATGCAATCTGAACTCATTCCTGCTCTAGCTGAGTTAAGTGACAGCATTAGCCAGACGAGAGCCTTTCTTCCAGAAAGAGACTGCGGCTGTTATTATCACACGGGGAGAGACAATAAGTTGTGACAGCGCCACAGCCTCAATTAGTGCCGCAGAGCAACACGTAGCCATTAATTCATTAAAAGGAATAGAGCGGAATGGACAGCGGTTAAACACAAATAAAGAGGCTGACGAACAAACACACATTACTTAAATATATATTAATCGTAAGAATAGTCAAATGAACACGCATCTGGTTGATATTTCAACAGATGCTGTACAATAATAAATCTGTAGGTGACTGAAAAAAGGAAAAATATGAAGGCGTATGTGTTTTAATACAAACCTCTCCCTCTGTAGAGCTGACGCTGTCTCGGCCGATTCCACCGGCGCTCTTCTTTTTGCTGGGTGAATGAGGAGAGGCCTCTCTCAGGTCTAGAGTCACACACACACACACACACACACACACACACACACACACACACACGCGCGCACACACACACACACACACACACACACACACAAAGAGTGAAAACAACTGTGATTTAGCTTCAGTAAAAAAAAAATTCATTAAGGGGCACTTCATTTGGCCTTGACACCCACATTAAATAATGAAAAAAAAAAAAATGCAGTTAAAATACCAAGTCTTCCCCAAAAAGTAACACCATTAATTAGGCAGGCAATTATAACGTTTCTGCTCATTTCCTGACTGCACGCGGAGAGGCTGTCAGAGCGGAGGAATCAAAGACTGAAATCAATTCAATTTAAAAGATTATTTCCGCAGATTCTGTCTGCTCCTCCCACATGCTCGCTCTCTCTTTCCTTTATGTCCTGATCCATCCGTCTCCCTCCGTCCCTCCTGTTTAATATTGCATAATAAGCTGCGTCTCTCGGCTCAGCGCAGATCCAATCACTCCGTTATCCCGTCTGCCCTGTACAGTATCATATATTGCACTTATCTGTGCACACAGCGTTCTGACAGATGCAGCCACTGAAATAAAGCCAGCACAGCTTTAAAAGACTTGAGGAGAACAGAACCAGACAGATGAGCTTAAAAGGGATTACGAGTTTGTTTTTGTTTGCAGAGATTCAAAGTGCAACGAGAGTCAGAGTTGAAAGTGAGTGTGAAGGTTGACGTAGCGGAGGAGAGGAGGATGTGTGTGTAAGAAATCCAGGCCTCGATCCGTGTGTGTGTGTGTGTATTGCATTTTGTGTGTGTGTCTTAGCCACAAGAGAGTCCAATCTTTTCAATGTCCTTCAAAGGGCAAGAGATGTCAATAAGGCAAAGAAAAGTGTACGACAATGTTATTGAGCAACATCATGGGTCATCTTTAGGACAAAAGCAAACAAACTAGGTACTTAGTTTTTTCTACATTTAAACAATAAATGCAAGACCCATTTGATCAAGACCATGTATCAGACATAAGTGCGAGGAGGTGGAGATGTCCATGTTAACACGTACTTTCCTATTTCAGCCATCACTGCATTCATTAAATGAACATTTCTACATTTTGTGAAACAAGCTTATTTGCTTTCTTGCTGAGTGTTATATGGTCAAATCAACACTTCTCTCATGTTTGTGCGTTCAATATGAAACTTGAGCCTGAAGACTTTTAGCTTAGCTTAGCCCAAAGACTTGGAACAGGGGGAAACAGCTAGCCTGACTCTATTGATATGTTAGGAAACAAATCCACCCACCGGCACCTCTACAGCTCAATAACATGTTTAATTTGTTCAGTGACATACATGAGAGTGGTATCGATCGTCTCCCCGAACTCTGTTCTATATTTGTAGATGTAGAACATTCCTTAAAATCCATATCATAATATTGAACCCAGCGGAGACTTGTCCCCTCACAAACACACCTCTGGCTTGTGCTGCAGCCCTTTTGGGGCTGTGCTGCTGAGCGCTGAGCCTCTCGGCATTGTTGCTGTTGTTGTTGTTGACCTGGATGCCGTTCTGCTTCATCAGCTGCATTAGCTCGGACTCCAATGTTGCAATCTGTAGAGGGAGAAGAACCGATGGATGTTTATCAGCCGTGAGCATCTACTTCTCAAAAAAGCTGCTTTAAAGCACTGAAATAAAAAGGGCCAACATGATGACGACTACATCCTTCATCTTTTGATTCCATTTTAAAATATGTATGTGTCTTACGGGTGTTGGCGTGGTGCACAAGTAAAGTCAGTTTAGTTAAAGCAGAACCCTCTTGTCTCGCTGTTGTCTTAAATTACAGATTATATGTTTTTTCCCACCACGCTCGTGCCACACTTCACCATTCACCTGGTACAATGCAGTGCAGTGGGAGAATGAATGAATGAATGCTCACTGTGCAGAATAATAGCAGGGGACAGTTGGGTTGACTGCCCACTCAACTGTGGGGCATGGCCTGAGACTTGAGCAGAAAACAACACAACTGTCATGTTTTAAGACTAGGAAAGCAGAAAATCAATACAGAGTTTGACAATGGAGCCAACCACAGGCCTCTGGACACCAAGTCCATCTGCAGACACTGTCTAAGGAGGAGAAAACCTTTATAATGTGGCAGAAGTGGCAAAGCAGTAGTGATGGGGGGATGTTACTGATCTTTTTTGATCGTGTTGATTATGAGATTTGGATTTCATTTCTCTTACATATTTACAGCATATGCTATGAAAGAAAAAGGTACGGCATAAATGTATGTAATGTGTCCTCAAGCACAGAGAAGAACTGAAGTGTTTATTAGTTTACTTTCGTTTTAGGGTTGTTTGGAGGCAGATATGCAGAATTGTGCAACTACAACACAGAGGGGCATAAGGGAAAGATGGAGATAGACAGAGTAGGCTTTACAGATCTGGTTTACCCTGACTTGCAGTCCCTGGATCTCAGCCAGGTGAGATTTCTCAGCCTCCTCCAGCCGCCTCCTCTCTGTATCCTCCTTCTGGATAAACTCCACCTCTCTGGAGAGACAAGAGGGAGGTGAGATTGTAATGTGGTGAGTAGGCGTGAGCTGACAAGATATAATTATGTGCGTGTGCATGTTTCACCATGAGTGACAGTGCCTGCCTCTCGCATGAGTGTGACTGCTCATAGTGAACACACACACACACACACACAGACACACAACACATATCTACACACAAAAACCACATTTGTTCCGTCATTTGTTTCCGTCTCTAAGAATACATAATTCAGCCGTTTTCCTCATGCCTAATTTGTCCTTGGTCTGTGAGCTCTCTGTCTCTGCTCAGCATAGAGCATTTGTTTCATCAGTTAACTTCCATTTGGCCTGCAGGGCTGGAGCCAATTAGAGGCAGTCAGACTGGAGCGGAGCCGGAGAGGTTGTGGTGGGACTGACCAAAGAGATCAACGTACTGAAAAGCAGGAGAGCTGTGCTGCATGAGAATGGATACTCGGCTCATACGAGTGAAATGTGGGTAGACATTTGGCTATAAAAAGAGGCCCACTGCCTCACAGATGAAAAGGCGGTAGATATTTTCTTTTTCTGTTCACTGAAACGAGACAAGCAGTAAGAAGGAAAAATAAAGGAAGTCATCAAATTTGATTTATAAAAGTGTACATTTAATGGAAGGATTATAACAGTGTATTGGGGCCATTGGAGGTATTAATCTCTGAGATTATAAAGTCATAAATATGAGACAAAAAACTGAGAAATTGTCTGAGATTAAAGTTACAAATTATAGAAAAAATTACTTTTTTTTGTCAAGGAACCACATCACTTGACCTTGCTCAACCTCATCACGCCACCGTTAAACACTGCCATAACATGAGCTGCAAAATAAATAAATGATATCAGTATTTACTCATGTTAAAAGAACACAGAAAGAATATGAAAGAAAACATATTTATCTTTCAGGAGTGGAATTCAAACAGCGTCTGGCGTCAAGTTTTTTTTCCAGAAAGTTTTTTCTGTATTAAAAGTATTGCCACCCTCCCCCGGCTCTGTAATTTATACATTTATTAACCTACAATGGGCCTAATGCTCTACGGATTGATGCAATAACCTAATTAAAGACATGTTTCATTTCAAGCTGTTAAGTGCCTCTTTCAGCGAGTTATGGAGACAGACTTAGTTATGGAGCAGAAGTTTCTGACTGCATTATCGTGCATTAAACTATGACGACCAGAGCAAAAGACTGGTCTGGTCTGAACTCAGAAGATAAAAGAAGACTAAAGACTCATCAATGGTCCGTTAAGGACAAGCTGCCTGGGATCCAAATCTAAACAGGTTAAAGAGATCAAGGAGGCTGTTCACATCAGAACAGAAAGTCCATCTTTAAACAGAACCAGGCTTTATGATCTTCCCCCTGGCCTACATATATGGCCACCTGTTATCACATGACCAAACTTGCAGCGCGTGATGACAGCTGAGCTATTTTAGGAATAAAATGTTATATAAATGAGGGTATGAATGATATAAAAACAACCCCCCTTGAGAAGACTTTCAGAGGACAGATTAGAATGAAATTGGGAAGTTTGGTGTATGTAAGTGCTACTGAAATGGAGATTTCTGGCTCAGAGTGTGAGAAAAAACACTACATTTGAGAAAAAGGCCTTTAAAGATGTTTTGTAAAATTACGTACATTTTACATTCACTTCAGGTGAATATGGTAAACATTTTTTGCAAATGAGGCATTATCTAAAACTAACTTTTGGTGCATTTTGGAGAAATCTACAGACACAAGTCAACAAATTAGTACTTTAATACACTTAAATGTGTATTTTGGATGTTTTCTTTCCACTGTTCTGATTGATAGAAGACTTATGGAAGCAAAATAGCCCAAAATCTCAAAATGCATTACTGCATGATAAACGATATTTTTGCCACTAGTGTCTCTAATGAATTTCACCAACCTTTTCTTAGTTTGTCAACACAGAAAAACACAGCGCCCCACAAACACACACATCTGACCACTTAAACAGCGGCCAAAAGAATAATCTGAAATATGCTATAAACACAAACAGATTCTTCACAAAGTGGCTTCATATTGTTTTTCTCTATGTCTGTTAGTACGTCATGATGAACTATACCGTTGGCAGTGTTTAGGGTAGTGGCGTTCAAAGTACAACTGGGGACTTTCTGTGGTACTTCTCTCAACAAAATTAGGAAATTTCAAGTTACCTCAATTAGAGAACTCTGGGCTCTAATCCCACATCTGTTGCATAGTACTATTAATTATACATTTTCAAACTGAACCAACAACCAAAATGCAGCTTAATTGAGGTGAATTTGGTCAGTCATTTTGGTAAAACTCTTCATCTAATTGTGATTTCTTGACTGTCTTGCTACAATCGTTCATACTCAGAATATTTTGCTCCCTCATTCCCTTAATCACAGATTAGGATGACCGGTTTCATCCAGGTTTACTCACTTCTGTTGGAAGTCTTTGATGAGTTTCTTGGCCTTGTTGTACTTCTTCTCTAGAGTTTGGTACTGGGCCTGGGCCTCCTTCAGGTGTTCGTTGACCGTGTGGCAGAGGGTCTGCGCTTCGATCCAGTAGCTTTCCAGCTTCAACATCCTCTCCTTGTTCTCCTCGATGCTGGCCTTCAGCTGGCTCTTCTCCTTCTCCCAGCGCTGCTTCTCCCTCTCCACCGACGTCAACTGGACGGGGACAAAAACAACTTTTCAAGAACTGTGCACATCACACAAAGCTAGTCAAAGGGAAATGCTACAGAACAAGTCTTTTCTTTTTTTTTTTAACAATGTTTGTATTCCAGAGTACAAATTGTGAGAATGTGTTTCTCTGTAAAAGGGGATCTTCTCTTATTCCTAAAACCAAAGCTTTTTAGGCACCGCTTCGCCGATGAATTTAAATCATCTCAACTTTCAACACATTAATCTGGGAATTATTTAAATTAGACCATTCACATTTGACAGAGCACATCAATTATACACTTCAGATGTGTGTATATAGGTAAAAATACACACATAGATAGAACTTCTAGAATCAAACAAAAGCTCTACAACATGCTCTCCCTTTCGTACTTAGTTAATATTTGTGAAGACGAGTAGTGCAGCCTCTTACAAGAAGCTTGATAAGATCCCTTAATAGCCACTGTATTAGCAAAATAATCAACTTCCTATTTCTAAAGAATCACATATATTCTTAAAGCTTTCCCATCAAACCTGAAACCCGGCCACTCTGTTGTCCTGACACTAGTCCCACGTCCATTTACAAATAGTTTGAATTCAGACAAACTTTTCACCCACAACAGCCTGCGCACTGAACGTTTGAATCTCTTACCTTGTTTTTGAGCTTCTGGATCTCGGCCTCGGTCACTGTGTGCTTGATCTGGAGCTGTTGAGAGCAGAGGCGGAGAAAAGAGAAGATAGGAAAGAAAAGAGAGGGCGGTCAGATGATCAAATGCACGGCCGCGCAGGCTCTCTCTGCTGTCGATACAGTGTGACGGACAGAGGCAGCCGACCCTGTCCTCCCCTGACAGCATCGCAGCTCTAGCACTGACACACACTCTCAGCACAGAGGAAACGCACAGATAGACGGAGAGAGATAAAAAGCAAGACCGTTTCAAAAGTAATTTAACATTGCATTAAATCTAAATAGCCTAAATAGTCGTTTTTGTTTTTTTTAAAGTCTGACACGTCAGATGGATGGAGTTGGAAATGGAGAGAGCGAAGAAAGGAGTTATGCATGGGAGTTGAGATGAGCAGTCATTTACAGGCAGATAGAGAGAGATAATGACTGAAAGAGAAGAGGAGATGGAGAGGAAGAAGTGGATACGGAACAAGAGATGTGGAAATGGGAACAAATGAGAGCTATAGTAAGTGAGGCAGAAATAGAGAAAAAAAAGTAGGAGGGACAATCAGAGCTATAGGAAAATTTAACAATCTTAACAATGACAATACTTTCTTTTACCCTTTGAAGCCTGAGTTTTATTTCACTTTAAATCATAGGTTCCCTCAAAGTCTACATTCAAACATTCACCAATATGTGCATTATGTACTACAGTTTTGGGTTGTTGCTCTTTACTGGCTGTTAATAGATCTCCTCCTAATACTCCTCCAATGTGAGAGAGGACAAAATCAAGTCGTTCTGTGGAGAAATACAAATACAAGTTCATCACCAGTTATTGTGAGGCAACTTAGACAAATCAAGTTGGTAACTTCTAAAGTTGCAGTCTTTTAAGAACCACATTCCTGCTTTGTGTTACTATCACTCCGCTGCAGGGAACCTGTCCTGAAATGACTTCAGAACAGGTTGATCCCACTTGATTCAATTTACTCAGACTGCTGACTTCTCATGTTAAGTTCAGACCTACTTAAGAAGTAGTTTAGTATTTTTGCACAGAAAACGGAGGATTTTGATCACTTCCATTGGAAGCACGTGAGGAGGGAATCTTTTATGTCCAGTATGAACAGGAGGAATGATTACAGCTATCCGCTGTACATATGGCCATGTTAGTATTGTGGACACATACTTGAAAAAATGTGAACCTACCCTTTAAATACCACTTATGTAAATGTACCATTGGAACATGATTTTACTTAGAGCATAACAAAGTAACACAGTAAAACAGTATCTATCTGCTTCTTCCAACGCTTAATTAAAGCTTTATGATGCTTAAAATTGTGAGCCATGTTTCTTATGGCTTACCTATTCAAAGAAATATAAATATTCTAGGTGCATTGGCATTGTTTCATAACATTTCATCACAGCTCAGCAGGGTATATATCTTTACTTCTCTTGACACCCAGCTTCTTTCCTCCGGCTGTGAGACCCCTAAAAATGTCCTCTACCCTCCAACATATAATATAGTTTTTGCTTTTTTGTGTTTTTCTTATGTAACAGAATGGTACTAATAAACTGCATTTTCAATGCGCGCATCCCTGTTCTACAATGACAATAAATGAAACCTTGAACACAATTTAAATAGATCTATGAATTTGAGAAATATTCGGCCATGCAATGGTCTACAGAGATGAAGCAATCACTCATGAAATTGAAATTTGGTAAAATGCTTGGAAAATATATGTACAACATAAATAACTTACTTAATTCAGTGCTTGTCATGATGCTGACGATGTTTTAAACATCTTGCTTTTATTTTACATCTGCTGATAATCAGACCAAGTTTTGTTGAGCATTCATCCACAGTTTTGAATTTTAAGTGCTTCTTATATTATCTTTCTGAGGTGAGCGAATTTAGACTTGGATTAAAAGAGAGCATTTAGTGGTGCGTGTGTATGTGTGTGCCTGCCTAGTAGAGTGTGAGTAAATAAGTCAATAATGCGTCTGTGTTGACCGAGGCATTAACAATTACTCTTGGCTCCAAGTTCAAAACATCATCAAAAAGTTAATGGACTCGAACCGCAGCCTGGTAGGGTATAATAATATTTCTAAAAAAGGACATTAAGATGATAAAAAAGTTGAAGAAAGATGTATTCACTGTACAAGAACAACCACAAGCATTTTTACTATCACGTCTTCTTTGAATTTTTTTTAAAAGGCTTATTTCTCAGCTGCCTGGCTTCTTTTTTCCGTGAGTGTGTAAAAGGCAGCAAAGAAAGAAAGGGGAGTCGTGGGAAATGGGAGAGCCCTTTTAACAAAAAAGGTAAAAGCTGCATTCTGGGAGACAGAGGTCAAGATACAGAGAAAATGTGAAACTGGAGCAGAAGTACATCCTGTGACCAGGGCTTGCATTATAGTTGTACTCGGTCTCCCCTGCGCTGCCTGCAGTGCAGCTGAAGCCATTTGTTAAATGTGTCATACAGCTATTGTGGCAGTCTACAGAAAGGCATCAAGTGTTTTAGTGCCAAAGCAGCAGTGGAGTCAATCAATATTAGCAGCTTCTCAGCAGCATTAAAAAGAAGAAACGAGTTAACAGCCAGTGAATTCATTTTCCATTTTATAGCTGTAGTTTTTAAGGTAAGTTCATTGACAAAATACGTTTATTTTCCCAGAGGCCGGCCGTGTGAAGGGTTGCCAAGATCAATATACAAATCATTTTAAATACAGGTTTAAAGTGTTAGCTCTAGTCTCTCTCTCTCTCTCTCTCTCTCTCTCTCTCTCTCTCTCTCTCTCTCTCTCTCTCTCTCTCTCTCTCTCTCTCTCCCTCTCTCCCTCTCTCTCTCTCTCTCTCTCTCCCTCTCCCTCTCCCTCTCTCTCTCCCTCTCTCCCTCTCCCTCTCCCTCTCCCTCTCCCTCTCTCATCTGTGGGTTTTAACCAAACACGGGTAATTAGAGATGTAATGAGCATTGGTCTTTCATCGCCATTGTATTCACGCCTCTAATCATCCAGATTAGGAATTAGTGGGAGGGGTGTAAGCGGATCTAAGATTTTGACAAAACTCTGCCAAGTAAAGTAGGGGTGCTAGGCTCCATTGTGTGGGTATCTTTTGTTGTTTTTATTGAATCACATTTTTTTCTTCTGTGGCTAAGTTATCCTAGTGGGTGTGTTGGATATATTCATTCTGTAAATGTATTATTTAAAGCATTGACAGAGAAAATGTGGTGAGTTTACCTCTCTGAACTTCTGGTAGAGTTTGTTGGCATCTAACTCGGAGGGAGACAAGATGTCTTCTGACTCTGGCAAATCAAACACCTCAATGCTTTTGTCCTCGCCTGCGACCCCAGTCCCCGCCTCCTCGTCATCTGTGGCATACTCTCCTGTCTGCTGTAAGAGGAAAAGCAAAGTCAGTCATGTGTCAGATCCACTTTATTGCAGGTACTCTTCATACAAACAGCACCGTGTACAGATGTGAATGACGTCTATTTCCTAATACAGGGAGCTGGAGACACATTTGTCCTTGTCCTTTTTGTTAAAATATGTACTAAATATATAACATACCACAGGCTCACACTGACCATGTACTTTTCCTGACCCCCATATATTTTGTCTTTTATCACAGTGACCAAGCACAAAATGTGAAGAGACCATATGTTTTACTACCCCTTTCAATACATTTTATGTCCCTGCAAATAGCAAGCTGTTAGTGCCTTCCGCAATGTTGAAGGACAGGACAAGATCAGACGACCTGAATTGCTGTCATCTTTTGAAGATGCGGTCTTTGCACCAGTTCAAGATAATGTGTTACTCACCCCCTCTCTGAGCTCATTGTTTGCCAGTGTGTATAAAAACTGACACCCCCTGTGCTCATCTGCTCATTCCCTCAGCTCATTTATTTGACTGTGTTGTGAGTCCATCTGCAGATGCTGAATTAAATTCACAGAAAGACATATCTCGACTTGATGTGCTTTGTTTACCAGAAATTGCCACCACAAATACTCACAAAATAATAACGTGTCATTTTGTATGAAAATATAAAATATTGGAAAGAAACCAATACTATCTTTGCTTGGATCAGGAAAATATATATGAAAAAATGGAATATATGGAAAAAAAAAAGGTTTATTTATGGTGCAGCAGACGGAATACTTATTCATCCAGATGGTTATAAAAGTCTTTGAGAGTTCTGGCAATAAGTATTATTAAACAATTGTGAGATGGTTATATCTGTGACTTTGTGTAATGGTAATACATGAAAGGCACAGACTGGAACTAGCCTTAGCCGCAGGCTCTTAGCACCATGTCATGCATGGAGCCATCAAATGCATTTAAGACCCGTTTTACAAGATGTATGTTTAAAAATGAATCAGCTGAAAACATTAAAAACCAACCAACTCATAAAGTTGGCACATGTTTATTTAATTAACTGCTTGCTAGCTAGCTACATGGCTACAGCTGATAAAATCTGCAAGTGACAGTTGTCATTTCAGCCGGGAAATTAAACAAAAAAAGCCTGTTTTTGTCTCCCCAGCAGCAGGTTCACTCATTAATACGGAGTCCAACAAGCTGCCAAACAGCCTGAACAGAGAAACCACCCAGTCAGACATCCATCTGTCCAGCTGCAGCATCCATTTGTCGGCTCTCTTACTCGCTCTGTCTATCTCCCATCTCTCCTCAAAGCTGCTCCAGTCAGAGTGCCTCCAATTTGCGTGTCAAGCACTTCCAGAAAATCCTACCCATTTTCCTCATGCCACCCCTTTTTTTCACATTCTTTTTTATATTAAGTAGTGCTATTTTAATGCTACCAGTTATATAAGAATGAGGTAACACAGTAAGTTGGCCAAAACTTTGTCAAAAATAAATTGGTTTGACAGCCTGGTCAGGCATTTCTATAACGATTAGTTGTACTGGACACATTTCAATGTCTCTTTTTATTATCTTCAAATATTAGTCACCATCTTGACTCATGTGTAAGGAGGTTATTGGTAAAAAACTAGTGAGGTTTGACCCTGTAAATGTTTCTAATGGAGACAATTCTTGATGTCAGCAATCTCTTGGATTTATAAAAAAAATCACCATATGTCAACATATTGTGGATCAACATTGATTACATGCCAATATGCTATATGTATTCTAGGCAGTTTTTTTCTTTTTTCCAATTCTCAAAATAGCCAATAATGAATGTTGGCATTGGCTATTAGGCATTGGATCTCAATGGATCAGTTGATTCACTATTTGGCTGATGACCAACAGAGGCAGATTTTTCAAGTGAAGCGATTATGCGAAAACGTCTCTCTCCCTCTTAACATCACACACGTGTTCGATCCTTTCTAACATCCTCTCCTCCTAGCCAAGTTGTTGAATACATTTTTTTTATCTACATATAAATATTTATGTCACGACTCTCTCTGTCTCTCCATCTTGTCTGGTCTATCCAGCTTTCCCTCGTTACTTGTCTTCTGACTTGATCTTTCACACGCATGTACCACACACACACACACACACACACACACACACACACACACACACACACACACACACACACACACACACACACACACACACACACACCTCCTCTCTCATCATCTTGGCCTATATATCTTCTCCTCATCTCGTTCCCTCCATCTATCTCCCTCCCAGATAACAGAGCTCAGGCCTGATTTGTTTCCATGCATGACCGACATAAGAGTTCTATTTCCATAATAGGCTTGCCTGTTGCCATGGTACCAGCATCCTACATTAACGTCCCATTCACTGAAGGTGGAGTTTACCAGTGAACACATGGCAGGTCAGTCAAACACCAATTTGCATATGATAAATGCACCACCTCCCACCACATGCGTGGAGAATCAGGAGAGGAAGAGACGATTGAAGGAGAAATGTTGCTAAGCGTGTGAAGAGCTGCACAATGAATGTCTATTATGAGTAGCATGCTGGCATAATGACAGAGGAAAAGGGCCAAGGGCTCCTTTGACTGGAGGAGGAGAGCACGTGAGCCACTGGGCACAGCTTTGACGTTGTGTGTGTGTGTGTGTGTGTGTGTGTGCATGCTGTGCATTATTGTTTCACTGGAACTAATTTTTGAATTTGATGATTTGTTGTATTTAATATTTTTGTATTTTTAAATTGAAGTCAATAAACTAAAAACTATGTTTGCGGCATTTTCTTATATCATGCGAGTTATCATTAAGTTAAGTAATTGTATGTACCGTTCACATCAACATCCAAGTCCTCATTACGATTGGCAAACTAAGCTCTGATATAACTCACTTGGAACTAAATAATATGGAAGAGCCTGAATAAGCAAATAACATGAATGCCTTACATCTGCCAAAATCAGTGGTTCAAGATAATGAAACCCAAATTTGATGGATGTAGTGTTGAAATGTCAGTACACTTTATATTTCCTCACAGCACCAGTGATGCAAACACTTAACCAGCCATCCTCGTATGTAAACGTACGTCCACGTGTGTGTGTGTGTGTGTGTGTGTGTGTGTGTGTGTGTGTGTGTGTTCACATGTCTCCATGTTGGTACTGGCATGAATTGATCTGTCAGCATGGTGATGCAAATCAGCTAGTTTTATTCATTCTTGATTGATGTGTTACTTTTTGTTGACTTCAGTGGAACAATGAGCCTTCTATTCTGCCTCTATACATGTTTGTGTAAATGAACAGCATATTAGTCAATGGCATAATGAACGATTGTTGTGTAGACTTTGTATTGACTTTTTTATAAAATATAATAAAACACAGAAAAATTATGACCACAATTTCAAAAGAGCCCAAGATTCAAACCCCAATTAATTTCATTTACAATCATAGCAATTAAAGTAGCAATTAAAGTGAATATGGGAATGTAAAGTGTGTGTGTTTGTGTCCATGCTGACAGATGGGCGTTCATGTGTGTTAGATTACATACAATCAAACCCACAAATGGACTGGCAAGTGTGTGTGGGATGTCTATTGCTAACTGAAGGAGTATCTCTTCCTCTTGGGATGGGAAGCCCAAGCATCAATAATGAGTTCTCTGTCAGATCAACCCAGGCAGCACGCACAGTGAGAAATAACCTCCCCCCCTGGTGAGAATTCATTCTAATATTTATAAAGATATTAATATTGATGAGTTTCTTTTATTGCCCCATAGATCTCTGTAATGGTTTTGTAACTGTTTACCCTATCGGCAGTTACGTAGGGAGTTATGGATGGCTTGGTGCTCAACAGTGGCAGATTTCACGTGTGTTTTACAGCGGTTAGTAATCTATGTATGGATTAACAATTTTAATACAATCATCATCCTTATGTTTATGTGTTCCTTCTGGGATCTGTGGCACAGGGTGTTCATTAAAAAAAAGAAACTCAAGTTGTTCTCCAAAGTTTTGTTTGAATCATCACATAACCTAGATGTGAAATGATGATGGGCAGAAGGACAAAAGTTTCTTGCTTGTTTAAATTAGGCTAACGGCTGAATTCTCAACTCTCTGAAAGAGATTTAATAAGAGCTGAAAGCGTTACATGTGTATGTTGCTTTGATAATGGGGCCGCTGGGATCTGCTCCCGGGGCCTGGCATAGAGTTTCTTATGCATGAAGGCTCTCAATCCACCAGTGAAGGAAAGACCTCAAACAACACCGATGAAGACAGCGAAAGAGGAGGAAAGAAATGCCTGGGTGAGTGTGTCTGCATGTAAATCTACGCATCACTGCAGCTGTTCCTCTGTGTGTTATCGAGGGTGCACTATGCATTGATTTATGTTACTTTAGTGTGCCATTACATGTGTATGTACAGTGAGAGTGGGCCTCCATACACACAGATAGCATGAGTTGCAGGGCCATGAGCTCAGTGTCTGGTGGCTTAAATGTGCTGTGAGTAAGCAGCAGAGAGGAGAAACACTGAGTGATGCTTTCTAGGACCAAAACCCACGCGGCGTTCTCTTAGTGTGTGCGTCTGTGAGAGAGTGTGTTTTTTGTGCCAGCTTCAAAGCCCACTGTCAGTCAGTTTTGTGGAGTTAATAAGCTAAATCTTCCAGTCAACTGTCATGAGAAGGGAGCTGATTTACATTAAGTGACAACTGGAAGCCTCAGTGTCATGTGTAAGAAGTGAGTTTACTGACAGCGGATGAACTTCAAATAAATATAGATATAATACGCTTTATTGGTATATGATAATCTTACCCTGTTGGCACATTGGAAATATGTATGTACAAGCAATCCTTTACTGCATCCTCCAAGACGCCCTGTACAATGGCCAGGGTTGTGTGTGGTCATTACCTCGTCATCATCCGCATCATAGTGGGCGTACTGCTGCTCCAGCAGCTCTCTCTGTCTCCTCTCTTGCTCCAGGGTCTGCTGGATGAGTGTGGCCACCTCACTCTGCTGGCCCGGACGCTCTCGTCCAATCACAAACCTGCAACAACACACACTGTTATAGACAGCCCTGGCAACACACACAGAGTCAACCAGCCTGTTATTACATAACAGTTACTGTACATTTTGAAAAAAACAAAAAAAATATGCGCATTTCATGAATAAACAATTGTAAGTACAGTTTTTAAAATCATCATTAAATCATCAGGTATACTGTGTGGAATCAATCTCTGGCTCTCACTTTATTTTTCAGAAAGTCTGCTTTTATAGCAAAACGGTTAAAATCCTAGACTGTATTGTTAGGTTGTAATAATATAATATGACTTACACTTGTAAATAAGGAATGTCTATGTATAAATTACGATACTTAAAAAGGATAATTAATAAGGAATAGCGAGCCTTATGGCAAGGCATAATGCGTGACATAGAAGGAAGCCACATTGAGTTTCTTACTTAGATTTAGTTCAGGTATGCATGGAATGAGATAGAGAGAGGGGGATGGAGATGAAGACACTGAAGTCTCCAAGATGAACACAAAGGGCAATAAAACAACTCCACTTGAGGGGTTGGTGCACTCAATTTTACGAGAGGGTGGCGAGATGACTTCAAGTGCCGGTAGGTCTGGGAGAGGCGATGCACCGACGTGACCAATCCGAATGCTGATTCTAGCCATGTGAAACTTTAGCCGAATATATGTTGCAAAACTGAGCCAATGAGAGGCGGCGATGCACATTTTCATTGGACTATATTACCAAATGTACTGGTCAGTTCGAGGCTCTCTTAGGTCAATGCGCGTAGACAGTAAACTCTCTTCAGGCTTCTGTTGAGTGTCTGTGGACCGCGGTTGGCTTATGAACCCTCAGCTGAGGATTATGCACTATATTGCCAACTTTTATTAAATTGATTTCCAAGTCCACCCAAAGATTTTGAACATTAACAGTATATAAGAAGTGGACGTAGTCACCGTGATGTCACTCATTGGTTTGTGGACTACTGTTTCTGAAGCCTTGAGTTTGTCATTTCGGCCGTCAGCCTGTTGTTTTTTTGCAACCAGATGTGACACGAAAGGGTGGAGCTAACTTGAACCCAACACTGAAGAAGACATTTTTAGGTGACCAAAATGTTTCAGTTGACTTTGATGAACGGAAAAAAATACTGTGAAAGGAATAAAGTTGTAAGATGAAAAATGGGAACATAATTGACTTAATGAACATCATGCTGTATTGAAGAAGACTTGAAACTAGCGATTGATACCATAAACTTATGTTTACAATGTTGGCTGAGTAAATAAAATTAAGTGAGAAGTAGTTTCTCATAGACTTCTACACAATCAGACGTCTTATTGCAAACAGGTTGCCCCCCTGATGGCCAGTAGAGAGAATGCAGGTTTAAGACACTTCTGCATTGGCTTCACTTTTCAGAGCCTGAGGTTGCCGCCTGGTTAAAATAAGGAGTGAAAGGCCTTATGGGAAATGTAGTCTCTTATAAATGCTCTTTACAAAACTCACAGATTAATAAGGGTTCCCAGTTTGTCTAAGCCTTACTTATGGTAACAATTAATTTCACAATGTGATACAGAAGATAGAAAGTTGGACAGAAAACATCTTTACATAAAGGAATAAAATACTTAGCAATGTTTTTCCTCTTTTTACAGATATTAAATTGACACAAACTGGTTTATTGCACCTCATACTTGATAGTTATGCCATTTTGAAAGGCATATATAGATATATTTACTATACTTCTGTTACAATGTATTGCGTCTTTTTCTCGTGGTGGTGTGTATTTGTGCAGTGAAATGACCACAGCAGGCACTGTGTGAGATCAGCAGAAGCCCACAGCCACATAGCAATGATGCCATATCTGCTGATGGATCAGGGCAGGGCTGGAAGACGGGACACACATAATAATACGAGAAGACAGTCAGCTCAGCCAGGAAGCCTGTTATTAGCCAGGCAAAGAACTAAATGGAGAAAGCCACAGGCTCTGCCTCCGAGCTACTGACTATACCGCAGTCACACATGGGACCTACCTACAATACATATCAAATTAACATGTAGACGGAGTGAGAAAGAAAAGGAGAAAGAGCACAAATGATGTTTGAAAGAAGTTTAGGTTTGTCACAAATATGAACTGCCTTCCTGCAAATTGCGTGTGTGTTTGTCGTAAGGCAGGGACAAAGTAGGATATAGTCATCTTAGATTCAAGAGCACATAGTTTACATGATTCTAAATAAAAATAAAAAATAAAAATTGGATTTACTCCTTCCTCCATTGTAATTTCACTGCATATAGAGATACTGCTACTCAAAAGAAAATTCATAAGAACATCTACAGTGTATTCCTCTCTTAACTGCGACTAAACCAAGCAACGTTGTATAAGAATTTCTCGGAGCTATTCTAGGAAACCTCCAACCCAGCCGGGGCGGAAAACACATTTTTTTGATCTGCACAAAGATACTGTTTTGGGAAAATATTTGGAAATCCTGCAGCAGACGTTTGGGCTGCAGATCTCATTGACATTTGTGTAACTTTCTTTGGATGATCTGCCAGAAGGAATAACAGGAAATGACAGATACTTACAATAAATATTTATAGTAGCTAGAAATTGAGATGGAAGACTTACTTTCATACTAAGATGAGAAATTATTTAGACAATGCAAAATGGACAACATGGATACTATATTTGTTGGAATTAAGAACATGTTTGGTGGTTTGCCCCGCCAGTCCTGTCTTCTACAAAATGACGTTCCCATACAACTAAACTGCACTCTCAAATACGTTTTAAGGGAAACAAAACAAAGCAAAGCCCCTACGAAACTACTTGATTGTTTCGTAAAAAACATCATGATTTGGCTTAAAATGACAAACAAAAATTAAGCTATACAAAACATAACCGTGTGTGTATCTGTGTGTATTACTCATGTAATCTATTTACACACATTGTGGGGGACTCGCCTTCCTTTTGGTTACAAAATGCAGGTCACCATTCAGGAAATAATGACATGTGTAAAGACTTGGTTTAAAGTTAGGGTAAGGTTTAGGATAAGGCTCAAGGAAATGAATGTAAGTTGATGTAATGTCCACTAAAGTGATGGAAACACAACTTTGTATATGTGTATGTGTGTGTGTGTGTGTGTGTGAAAGGCATGTTCCTAACTACTGTTTGTGTACAAGTAAGTGTGTTAGCGTGAGAGAGGGAGACAGACAGCAGGAGCGAGAAAGAGAGAGATGGAGAGTGGATTCGAGATAAGGCCTAACCAAGTGAATTCAGTTCCTCAGAGCGCTTTCATATATTTCCAAAGGCGATGTAGAAAAAGGCCTTACGCTCCAGCAGAGAGGCGTATTTGATCTGCATGTGAAGGAACAACTGAAGGACAGGACAGAGACAGAAAGTTATAAAAAAGAAAGAAAAGGAAAAGGAAAAGAGAGAAGGACCGGGCTAAGCTAAGTAGTGCACTGGAACAAGCCTTTGGACAGCAGGGAGGCCTGAGGAGCAGCTGACCTGGAAACAGCCTTCCTCCTCACGCATGGGGAGTCTGTCTTGGTTCCTCCTTACCGCTCACTGTTCTGGGGCCGCCACACACAGCAGTGCTACAAATCAACTGTAGAAACCTTCACTACTGATCTCATTTACTCAAATGAATACAGACATGGCTCTTGTTAAACATGCAGTATGGTGCAGGAACTTGAAGGGACTACAGTCTTCCTCATGAGGTAGCACTGAGTTGACAGGCATTTTGGGTTGTTAGCGTTCACACATAACAGATATAGGACTAGTCAGATCGAGGGGACATGTAGAGATTTCCTCTTTTTGTTAAACTTGTCTCTCTGTAGGTTGTAAAAATTGGGTGCATCATAACAGAATTAGTTAAATGATGGTGTTATTCTATACTTTTCACCAAATTCCAATAATAGAAAGTCCTTCCGTCAATATTTGTGACTCCCATGTCTGTGGCATTCAGCCTCATTTGTTGCATTAAAGATGTGAAAAAAAGGCCACAAATATATAGTTTCATTTTACAAAAAGCCTACTCGTAGTAGTAGCAAAGAAGAGTAAGAAGTGCATTTGTCGGTGGAGCCAGGGATCGAACCGCCGAATCTTCTGATCGAAAGACAACCCACTCTAACACTGAGCCAGTTGCCCACTCAGGTCTAAATTTAGCAACCGACTATCTCTCCACTTCCTCCCACCTACATCAAATTCACTTGCTAAAAGGAAACAAAACTGGCAGTAAAAAAAGTTAAAGCTGAATTTGACTAAGCATGGGACGATATAAAGATTTCATGTCACAATTATCCTCAACAAAATAATTGCATTTCATGATATTATCCCAATATTCATATACACAATATGCTTAAAAATTCTAAAATGAACTAAAACATAATAGAATCATTTTACCTTACTTTTTGTTAAGAAACAAATCACAAATGCATCACAAATATTACCTTTTTTTAGCGAAAAACAATGAAACAAGCTTTAATAAGGTCATCATAAGTCTTAAGGCCTCCTTCCTTAAATAAAGAATAAATAAATAAAATAGCAACATTGTGTGAGTCTTTTCTTTCAATGATCATTCCTGTTCTTTTAAAATCAGGCTCTATTTGACAGCTCTATCATGTTACCCAGTGCATATTACTCTAGTGTTTTCTCACAAGTGATCCATGAGACAGGGCCTTTAAGTCTGTGTTTTATACTGTCACACTGGGGGGAACTTCTGAAACCTGGATGATATAGTGCTGGAAGTCAGGGTTAAATATAGCTAAAACGGCAAATCTAGGACAGTTGGCCATAAAACCTCTGGTGATCAGAGAGTGAAGGATTTACCGAGGAGGAGGAGGAGGAGGAAGAGGAAGAGGAACAGGAACAGGAGGAGGAGGAGGAGGAGGAAGAGGAAGAGGAGGAGGAGGAGGAGGAGTGAGTGGGTGAGATATGATGGAGGAATATGGAAATAGAGACAGAGCAGTGAGGAAGAGAGTCTGGTGATTCTATGAGAAAAAGCAACAGCTGTAATAATCATTACAATTTGCTATGCGATTGTTACAGTGTTGTATTTTTTATACGGTAAATTTTAATTAAAAAAAATGTATATCTGTGTATAAGTCACTAATTCTAGATCTTCAATAGACTAATTAGACTATAAATCTTTCACCGCACACTTTAATCTATTTTATAATTGCTCGATAGATGGACAGGTGATAGATGGAACCTTCCAAGGCTGCCTCACCTATAGTGCCACATCCTGGTATGTGTAAAAAAAAAAACCATGTCAATATTAGTTCAGCAAACAGCATCTGTTCTGATACTGCTGGACATGTCTTTGTTCAACCACCAGCTTGTTCCCCTGGGCAAGGTACTCTCCACAGTGCACACATCTATATTTCCACAACTGCCTGAGTGAACATGAGGACGAAAATAGTTGAAAACCCCACTGAGGACATTGGATTATATACTAATCCATAATAATAATATGAAGGATATATGGATGGATGGATTTATGGATCAATTAATTTAGGCAAATTGATGCATGACAAAGTAAACAAAACCTCCTGGGAAGGAGGGGTGAAAACAGCCAACTCGTTCTCCCTCCCATCTCATCAAAGATGGACGCTCAAAGCAACTGAAGTAGTATAAAGTGATGGTGGGGGTGGTGGCAGATGGTTCACAGGACTTTCAACCGGACGACAGCTGTTTGTGTGCAGTGAGAATCTAAAAGCCAATGTTGAGTAATTTTATCCCGTCAGTCACGCAAGTCGTTCGTCAAATTAACTTCAACCAGGCTCTGCTCCTAAACCCAGCTCAGTGGTTTTGTTGCCTAAACCTAACTTCCTGTGAAGACAGGTTTATTTTGAAAGGACACTATGAATTTTAATGAGTGGAAGCTGACACGCCGTCCTTGACATGTCCAAAACTGACACCAGAGGGGTACGTAGAGCACCATAGTGTGACGCGTAGGACCACTGACCAAGCGTTGGTATATGACAAGTGGGAGTGAGAACGTGTTGAAACAGAAAATAAGATGAGACAGAGTGAAAGGAGTAGTCAGAGAGGAGGACGGGAAATACTCAATAAAAGATTATGGTGAGAAAAACAAAGTCAACAGAAAGAACCAACTGAAAGTAAGAGATGGCAGGCAAACAACATTGTGAAGGACAGCACTAGTTTTCCAAATCAGAGCCTTCCTGCTATGCTCCGTGTGAGTGTGTGTGAGTGTGTGTGTGTGTGTGTGTGAGAGTGTGTGTGAGTGTGGTCTGCTCCCCCACTGCTCTTAGTAAACCCCTGCCAAAAACTGCTCGACTGTCAAACACACCAGACTTTTGTCACATATTGTGTTCCCACATCCTCCAGTATCTCAGATATGGTAATGGCGTTAAGGGACCTGCCAAACTAAATCTCATGGCTGCTTCAGTGGCTGTTTTGCTACTTTTGCACCATGACAGCAGGACGAGCAGCGTTCAGAATTGTACCATGCAGTGGTAGTGAACAGCGAAGACTGTCCTCGCTGATCATTGCTGAGTTTAAAAGGAGGTTTTTAGAGGCTTCAGTTTGTTAGTAATTATGTCTGACACTGTACGATGGTACGTCTGGTTCTTGGGGCTGATAGCTGCTTGACACACTTCTATAATCTTATGGTAATCCAAAGATCCTCATCAGCGGGTGAAAACCTACAAATCTAATGTGTGAATGGAATAAATAAATAATGAAATTCAAAAAACAAAATGATCAAGCACTTAATCTTTACATCTTATTCTATATATAAGCTTCAACTGATGTTGGAGTACCATAGTAGAATATGTGTCCAATCTAGTTGACCTTGATATTTTTTTATTTTAATAATGAAATTTTAGTAATGAAATCACTGACATCACTCTGTTCTGTTTCTATAAAGTCCTGACTAAGTAGTAGAATTGTTTTTGTACTTAAATTATACATATATATATATGTGTATATATATATATACACATATATATATATATATACATATATATATATATATATACGTATATACATATATATACATATATATATATATATATACATATACGTATATATATACGTGTATATATATATATATATATATATACACGTATATATATATTACTATATCGATATATATACGTATATATATATATATATATATATATATATATATGTATATATATATATATATATATATATATATATATACGTATATATATGTACATATATATATATATATATATATATATATATATATATATATATATATATATATATATATATATATATATATATATATATATATATATATATACATGGTAAAAAGAATTACGTATGGGATTAATAATTTGCTGCGTGTTTCTTTGGGGGTCGTACCTGACGACTCCCGATGTGTTCCTGAGGACGGTGGCGGCGAAGCTCTGAGTGACGCCCACCAGACTGGTCCCATCCACCTCCACGATCTGGTCATTCACCTTGATCCTGTCGCACAAACACAGATGAAAGCATCAGTCAACACTTTGTGCAACAAATACTTTGTGTTCGATTAACCGGTGAGTCAGTTTGTGTTCACGATCTGTGTGTACGTGTGAGCTGAAGTCATCCTGATACAGCCCATACACAATGTCCCTGACTAGTCTACAAAAATAAACGTCAAACGTACATTACGACTTATGCAGCAAAACTACTACAAGACGCACAAGGGACAAACAAACTGGCCTGCATATTCACATTATTTTCAAGATTACAAGAGTGTCAGAGTTTCTTGCGGCCACAAATCTCCACTGCGATAGCTCCAGACTATTGCCTGACCAAGAGACGGAAGAGATGAGGCTCAAAACGAACTAGGAGGGCTAACGAGGTCGCGGAGGCTAGCGAGCCTTTCGCCCTGAGCTACAACACAGCCGGCAATTCTTCTCTCAAAACGATGAGAGGTCAGCTAAGTTCTTGATCTGAAATTAAACTCTTGATGATCCACTATTCATGATGAAAAAAAAATGAAAAATCACAAAATTAAAGAGACGTCCCTGCTAAATATTCCATTTAAACTCACTTGGAAATCTGCATAAAATCCAGACTGAGGATTATTCTGAAACATAGTTTTGAATAATTTCTTCGCCATATAAATAAAACAATAACTATCTCTCATTATTCTTTAAGAAAACAGCGTATAGTTCTAATACTTTACTGCTTGAAGGCACAACATGCACACAACATTATCATTTGCTTCTACAACGAACCCACTGTAGAGGTTCTGCTTTTATTTGGTCCAAGTCATAACAGCATGCAAATATGTAGGACTTCAATCTCGTCAATACTGTCGAATGTAGACAATTTAATTACACTTCAATCTAGTCCAATTATCACATTTTTATGATATAAAATGGTCCAATCAAACCAGAACAACTAGGCTGGAACCTAATCACGCTCAGGATAATTGAGAGGATAATGAGTTAGTGTTTCATGAGTTTTTTTCAGTTCTGCAGAGATCAATTAGTATGCACCAAACAAATTCTGCCTCGTGTACAATTTCTAAAAATACGGAGTTCATTCAAACAAGCTGACTCTACAGTATTTTGTGTAAATGTTTATGAATGCTGGAATCTGAGCACCACTGACCAGTGAAAGCCTCAAAATTAAATTTTTCTTAATTTGCATGATGGAACAAGAATTAAAGGGCCTAGTAAAAAAAAAAAAAGTAAAAGGTTCACTTTCTTAGGGACAGTTATTGTTGAAAGAGTACAGTGATTGATACTTCCTTAAAGTTCAGGGACTCACAAAAGACAGATTAATCAAAGAGTGGTCCTAGTCAAAGCAGCAGAGGCTGAGAATGGGTCAAGCTCCCAACTCAACACCGTTTACTTACTGCAAACCTCTGCAAATTGCAGTTGAATTTTTTTTAGCAAATTTCTTGCAAAGTCAAGATCTATATCAGGCAATGTTCTCTGATGGTTGCATCAGCAACTGCAGTTAACAATGTCCTTTCTGCTCCTTTCTCAGTTTGTCACAACATTCGGCAGCTGCAGAGCGGGATTTAATATAACCGGGACACCCAGCACATCAACCAGAGCTGTCATGTGGATGTAGAGAGACGCGTCAGCCTGACAGGTAGACAGAGAGAGTGCTGTTTGTCTGCCTGTCAGCAGCTAAGACACTTTTCTGGCCTTCACGGCATTTAATGTGTCAACTTGGCTTTAGGTGGCCGAGGCTGGTTGACATACAGCGGCAGAGCGCAGGCGACTGGAAAACAAATAAAAACAAATAAAAACAAATTGACAACAAAGTAAGATTCATACGAATATAACAAAACACACACACAGCTTCATCTCATAACCCCCATCTCACCCCGGGACACACACACACACACACAGGGTCATCTGCGCCAGACAATACAGTGGGCCACAGCCAAGCCTATCTATTTGTCTGCCTGTGAGTGTGTGTGTGCGAGAGAGAGAGAGCGAGAGAGAGAGAGAGAGAGAGAGAGAGAGAGAGAGAGAGCAAGAGAGAGAGAGAGCCCTTTAGCTGGAAAGGGTAATGATGGAAGGAAATTACATTCTGGCTAGTGACTCCTCCCCTAAATATGTGTGTGTGTGTGTGTGTGTGTGTGTGTGTGTGTGTGTGTGTGCGTGTGCGTGTGTGTGTGTGTGTGTGTGTGTGTGTGCGCGTGCGCGAGAGAGAGATAGCATTTAGAGAGCAAATGAATGTGCACAAGCTATCTAGTAATTATTACTAATATCTCGAGTCTTCGGTTTATTTCTCTGATATTGTGATGAAGGTTTATTGTGAAATCCATCACAGAGACCCAGGCAAAGCTGCAGATTCACATTAAAAGGATGATTCTGTTTCCACAGAGGCCCTTATCATGCAATTTAACGTTTGAACACTGCATTAAACTGACCTACGCTATTAAAACATGAGCCGTAAAGAGGAAGTATTGCTCCTCCATCTCCTGCTCTGTTTGTTGAAAGGTCAGCAGCAAATGGGATCAAAGTTTAAACCGGCTCAACTAAACCTTTTGTCTTTTGTTAGACGACAGATTTTGATTAGATGGCGAGATGGTCAACATTTGCACAATGGATTAGGGATATGTTGTATTCTATCAGGTTGGAGAAGATCAGGTATATTATAAGGGGTCCGCTGACAAGTTTGCATCGATATGGCAACATTTCTTAAGCCATGTTGATGCTTTAGATTCTGATAACTTTACGGCTGAGTAAAGTCATTGGTATATATGTGTATAACTAGGAGTGTAGCAAATAGGCTTTGGAAAGGCCCCTGGTTTGTCTTTGTGGTCACATTTTTCTACTTCCTTCCTGTGCTTGTTTTTAAGCATTGCAGTGCCCTCGATAAAAGGCTGTACTGCTCGAGACCCCTAACGATCTATCATTATTTATCTATTTTCTTTCTTTAACTAGGATTCTCTTATATTATTTGTATATTTATGTGTATTTTTTCCAATATATTTCCCTTGCATAGTTTAAGTTGTTATTATGGGTTGGGAGGGAGAAAAGCTATGAGTCCAAACTGTTACAAAGAGGATTGGAAGTTGTCCAAACAACAACTTTAAAGTCTGAATAGTGAACAATACTGAGAGCAACAACAACACCCTTGTCTGTTTTAATTTGTAAAATATAATACACACTGTTTTTAATACTGTATACATGTAAGTCCACAAATGTTTAATCCGACCACTTTTTTTGTTTTGTTATAAAAACCAGTATCGCCAGATAAAGGACACAAACATATTCATACACAAGGGTCCTGCTGTACAAGGCGAATGTCCAGTCTAATCCAAATATATAAAAATTGTGCATGTTTATGTATTTAGTCATTATTTAAAAAAAATATTCTATTAATAGATGATTTTTGCATTTTTGGATGGGTGACAGGAGGGGATCCAAACAGAACAATGTGGGGAGAGAAGGAGGAGTATGACATGCCACACAGGTCTCTGAAACCAAACTAGAGATATTGCAGCTATATCGTATCGTCTTAACCATCAGGACACCCATAAATGAATGTCATCGTGACAAATTTCATGGCAGCCGGGACCAAAAGCAGCGAACCAACCAACAGACCGACAGACAGACAGACAGACAGACAGACAGACAGACAGACAGACAGACCAAGTAAACATGCCACAAGCGTGGCTGAAAATGTAAGCAGGCATTGTTTCTCAAGACTCTTGATTTAAAGTATGTAAGAATTACTAACAACTGAGAACAGTAACATGAGTACTTTGTTCAGTTCAAATAAATGAGAAAAAGGATCAAATCTACAGGCTCAGAATTGAATTGAACCAGTGCTTTAGCAAAGCCTTCCTCTGATCTTTTTAACTTTTCATACTTCTTATTTCTCACAGTCACTGAGGGAAATGAGACTTTCTAGAGTGCAACTGTCATCTTAGAACAACTTCTCTCACTATCAAACAAGACGTTTCTCTTCCTCACTCGATACTTCTCTCCCCCGTCTCTCTGCTCGCTACATTTTAACTAATCTCACTCTCATGTGTTCCTAAAAATGGCAGCCTTGGCTGCTACATGAAAGAAAAAATTAATCCCCAAAGGAAACGCACCTACCTACCGCAAACAGCCCCAGTGCACTCGGTTTCCCAGTGTGTATTTGGAGCTTACAGTACTTACTGCTCTCATACTGCATGGAATGGAAGTGCCTATCAGTCTTTTAATCTGTTTATGGGGAACCTGAAGTACACAGACGCACTAATAGGTAGAAGCTGGTGGTTTAGAGGCAAATAACCACAGCTCTCCTGCTGGGGAGCAGTCATCTCCTTACAGTGCTTACTCTGCACTGTTCACACTTTATAGTGCACAAGTACACACAACGCATACACACTTCTCTCCCCTGCAACAGCAGCAACACACACACACATCATCTAGGGACATAGATAGAGACACACTGAATTGTGGAAGTCTCCACAAAACAGACTCTCGTTTTTTACAGACTAACTTTTGCAAACTTGCACAGAAAACAAGAAAGAAATATAACACACACACACACACACACACACACACACACACACACACACACACACACACACACACACACACACACGCACACACGCACACACACACACACACACACATAGTCCTGTGTGAGACTTCATGTTCCAGACTGCGCCTCTCCCAGTGGGTCAATCCTAACCCCTGCCACTAAATCTGACAGGAACAGAGTGTGACTGTGACTGTGTTCGTGTGCGTGTGCGTGTGCGTGTGTGAGGGAAAGAAGGTGGTGGGAAAGTGGAAACAAAACAGCTGATTAATTGTTGTGTGCCTTTTTGTACAATAGATGTTAAGTGCAACTTTGGTCACATGGGAGCTTTCCTGCCACTCTAATCTGCTTTGTGTGTCCCCAGACTCACCCTTCGCTCAGTGATATGTGTGACGTCCAATAGGAAAGCAGATCTCACCTGGTGTCCCTCTCAGCAGCTCCACCCTCGATGACGGTCTTGACGAAGATACCCAGTTTCTCCAGGCCTGCGTCAGCGCCGACACCCATCCCGATGATACTGATCCCCAGGCCATCTTCATCTAGGAACATACACACCACATAGTTAAAGTGTGTATGTTTGAGTCTCAATAAGTGTGTGATGGATTAAAAGCTTCTATTTTCTAACTTTCCAATAAGCTTGGATCAAATCCAAAATGGCTTCTAATAAACTGATATCAGGTAGACTGAGGGACACAAGGAAAACTGGATGGATGAATTCACTCAAACAGAAGAACAGTTGATTTATTAATGGAGAAGGGGAGGAGGCGTTTACTATAGGCAAGTTCACATGAATAGGAAATGTGCTGGATGGGAAATTCCCTAACAGTGTAGCATTCATCAGTTTCCATCCTGCATTAATTATTCATGAGTTGTTAGGGTTACGTAACAGCGAGTGGATGGTGATATCTTATGATGCAAAGTAATTGTATTTCAGGTCCTTGCCAATATTAAATTTCAACGCAGCAAAAGCTCAACAGGAAAAGACAAGAAGAAGCTCATGCTGGGGAGTTAGGAGAAGCTGTACACTACAATACCCTTTAATGTGAACTAATCAGATTTGAAGTGAACTACTGCATTGAAACAGGATGCTGAAAAAAGCAGAAAGATATATATATATATGTATATGTATATATTTTTTAAATAAGAAGCCTCATTGTTAATGGTTGGCCTAGAAATGCTAAATATTAATTCATAATGAGGGAGGGGGGGATGGATAAAGAAATACTGAAGAAAATAATGAGCAAACAACCCGGCTAGAAAGACGAAAATAGAAATATCACTCCTTTGATGAAAAAGAAGTGACATCCTGTATGTGGGTGATTCTGTCTACAGGGTAAAATGGGTAACTGACAGGATCCACCTCCTCGTTTTACGTTGTTCTTAGATTTTCTTTCCCACCTTTCTCCAGCTCCACGGGGAAGAGCTCCAGTTTCTCCACCCTCTTCTCCAGCTCGTACTCTGCGGAGGAGGCCACAGGATCCACCTCTTCGTTACGACGGTCATAGTCCTCGTTGGAGTATGTGTTGAACACCTGGAGAGGGAGCACAAGGAGTTAAAGAACATGGGCACACAATATCAAATGCAAATTTCCCTGCTGTGGGACTAATAACGGATAATCGTATCTTATCTTATCAAATAGAGCAGTTGGGTTACATTATAGAGATATAGTTCCACCACCTCAGCAGCATGATCCTGGATGTTTAATACAGTTTTATAAAGGAAATATTGTACCTACAAATATGACAAAATACTTCTATTCTTTGGTGATAAAAGTGATTGATGCTCCTTACTTAACAAGTTTATGAATGGCTGGAAGTAAATACGAGCTTTTGTATTCCCAAACATTGCATTATCTACACAACAAAGCTGACAAACCTGTAGTAAATAAAGGCCCTTATAGAAAAAAGCCTCAGCTACAACCACAAAATCAGCACATTGACCAAGAGATAACTGTGGCTTAGAGAAACATAATGTGGTGATGGAGGATAGGGAGGCCTTTCTCCTCCTCTAAGCAGTGTGGTCCTCGCAGGAGCCTCTCCGCACAGCAAGAGTCTGCCATCACTTCACATCTCATCCCGGCAAAGCGCTCCCGCTGCTCGCTGCAACCAAGAGGAGGGGAGAGAGCTGTGCATGAGCAGACTCGAAAGTGCTTTTTGTCTGTTGTGCGGCGTTCTGCAGAATGCTGGCTGCTGGTGCCAAATAAAGGGGCGCAAGGGTATGCAAAGTGTCTTTGCAGCTATGTGCACAGGCACGCTGGTCCGTTTCTCACTCAGACACACACCCACACTGATTGCGGCTGCTAATAGTAAAATCTGAGAAACTAAAGCCACATGGTGTTGTCTCCTACAAGTAAGGATTTCGGGATGGGGATATCACACATTTAGCTTGATGACGTCTATCAATCAAAGTTATTCACAACGCTGCATGCCCACAGACTTTTACCACAAACAGCCGGCTGTAGTGTCACTGATCAAGTCAGTCACTGCCTATTTCAGTGCCCTGACCTCTTTGAATTGGATGAAAGAGGAATATCTCAATAGAGAGATCGTTATGTCACATCACATCTATTGATCTGGCCTATAGCCTGGTTTATGTTTGTCAATAAGCAATGCTGTCTTCGGTCATCAACATTTTAGTAACGTTGGAACCGTGAAAGTTACCAATAATGAGGGAAAACAAGTTCAAAACATGCATGAATATCGTCAGTCAAGATATTTGTGTTTTTAGTCACACATTGTTCATGCCGTAGAGAATGTGGCATGTGTTTGACTAATACTCATCACATGATAAAGACACACCAAACGACAGTGAATAAATAAATGGCACCCTGTTCAAGAGACACTGTGCTGGTTGTATGCACAGCTTGGGCACATTGATGTAGCGGGATGTTGCCAGGGTTGGTTTTTATTCTTTCCCCTGTGTGAGCATGCGGGAGCTTTATCCATGACCCTGTCATCAATCATTCAGTGTGATCAACAGCCCTTCATTATTAACGCTTGCACGCACACACACACACACACACACACACACACACACACACACACACACACACACACCAATTTATACACCCCCACATATATACACATCATTTTATGCGTATTAATTTTAAGAGTAAAATAAAAATATATAGGCACAAACTCTCAGCAATCAATAAGAGACATACACACACACTCATAATAAATACCACTGCACAAACACACTGCTGACGAATGCTAACACCAGCACTGCCCGGGACGTCCTGTACGCGATGCTACCATTAAGTACACTCTCTAATGGCCTCTCTCAGTCACTGTGTGCTCTCTACAAACACATTAGCATGTGGCCATGCAGAGAGCCAGGGAGCAAGGGAGAGGTCACGGAGAGTGAGGACAGAGCAGTGATGGAGATTGATAACAAAAAGGTAGAAGAAGGAATCCAAAAAACCTGAGAGTCAGATGAACAGAGAAGACAAAGGATGGACAAGAGAGCATTGGTGAGAGAAAGAGAAAGTGAGAGAGAGAGAGAGAAAGAGAGAGAGAGAAGATAAATAAAAGAGCATGCACAGGGGAAATAAGAATAGGTAGGCAGAAATAGAGTGAAAGAGAAACAAAGAGACAGACTGCACCATCAAATGGAAAGCATTCACCCACGAGATAAAGAAACCTGCTGGTTTTCTCCAGATTGTCAGGCCATGTTCAGTCAATTTGGTACATATTGAGGCACCCAAAGGAAAAAATATCCTGGGTTAAAAGAGGATAAAAAAAGAGGTAGGCCAGCATGTTGAAACGTGAAGGTCAACCAGAGCAGACAGATTATGAGTCAAGCTAAGTTTTTACATTTCTCCTCTTAGAATAATCTTCATGTTCTAGGACAAGAACTGGATTTCATTAGGCCAAAAAAAACAGAGGAAAGATAAGGAAAAGACAGAAAGAGAATATGTGAGATGGGACAGTAATGTGTGTTTGACCTTGGCAGTATGGCAGGATACTGCTGCCTGCTGCATGTTTTACTATAGGGAGCTGAAAAATGGCCAGAGTACAGGACCAGGCCTGCAGCTGGAAAACACAAGTCTGACAGTTGTGGTCAGACAGTTAGGACTGCAGCCATTATACACACATGTATAATGGCTGTACTCAAACAAAATTGACAATTAAATTGCAAAATTGAATTGCTAAATTATATGTATATGTGTCTGCTGGCTGCATGGCTCTAGGCATGGCGCAGTATGACCAAATACATGCACAACTAATGAAATTCCCATCAGCTTCAACTACTTTGTTTAGTGCTAATTAGTAATTGCTAGCATGCGATTGCACTAAAAAGGGATGGTGAACATGGTAAAGATTAAACCTGCAAGACCCAACATGCTAGGATTGTTATTGTCAGCATGCTAGCATGCTAATATAAACACTCAAAGCACCATCAAGAACAGTCTCACAGAGCTGGTAGCGTTGCTTACTCGTTGTGTTTTTAAGTCCAGTTTGCTTTGATAAGGTTATTATTGGCCTTTCCAGGAATTACAACTTAAGGCCGACACAACCCAACACTGTCTTTATGCAGAGACAGACTCAAGAGACGAAATTAATCTTGACAGCCCCACCAAACTGAATATGACGCATATCAATGCGTTGACTCACATAATCCAATAAACAGATCCCTGGGAACAGCAATGTCAGAGCATTTCACCCTTATCTGCATTAATAACTGTGTGAAATCTATATCCCCATGACAAACGCCAACAAATTTCCATTTTCAAGTGTGTGCTGAGGCGGGTCATTATGCTCAGCTGAAATTCAGTTTGTATTGAAGAGACAGTGCACAAGGACAACCACTGAATATTGAAGTATACTGGGCCATCTCCCCATGTGGTGACTCCCTTGAATTGGAATAGTCTTTTTTTTTTACATATAAATATATTCCTTTAGACTGTCTCCGTTTTCTTTCAAGCTTAATACACCACTTTGGATGAAGAAAGCCTGTGTCAACAAAAAGTCAAGTTTTTTTTTTATTCCCTTCTTTGGAATAGCTGGCCATATATATTTAAAATCCTGAAAGAGGGTTTTAAATTGTTTTCTGGACTCTGTGGTGATAGTGCTTGCTGAATACATCATGCTGTCTAATCCTTAATCTAACACTTCTGTTCATAACATCCTTTTAAGATGGGAGCAAGTAAATGCAAACGTCTGAAAGCAACTCTTTCAGTGTAATAACACCTCTCATCCACCCACAAACAGTATAAACGCAAGCACACCTCTTTCTCTGAGCTCTAACATACACACTGTTAAGGCTGGCGTTGACTACCTCTCCGCTCTCGCTGTTTGTCATTCCTCACGATTTAAACCAATATCTCTTCTCTTCCTCAGCTTATCCTCATCTCTAATCCATACAACACGCTGACTAATGCCGCTGACACCAAACACACTGACACGCGTACATTTTGCGTTTTGTCAGTAATCAAAAAACCCTTACAATGGAGATACTAGCAGTTCTGCTTGGGTATACACAGATTGGCAGTGTTGTCATCTGATATCCAGGACTCGCAGGAGGATGGAGGGAGTTTGGTTTGATTCTTCTGAAATGCAATTTTACTGTCATTTATGGATGCTGCTGCAGCTGCGGTGACTCTGCAAATGCCTGCGGACGACCTCAGCCACCAACTTCAATAAAGCTGAGCCCTTTCACTCGGCACAAGTAACAGTACGAGTGTGCATGAAGGCTTTGCGTGCATGAGTGTTTCATCGCAGATACATGTCTGAATAAGCATGCGTGCATGTACATGCCAAGCTGGTGTCCTGATTCAAGATTCATCTCACGATGACAACCCCTCAGAAAAATAATGTCTGTCAGTCAGTCTGAATAGCTGTTGGGTTGGCGTCAGGGAGAGAGGAGCAAGGATTAACCAAGAGCTCACTAATCCACAGGGGAGGAGAGAGGAAGAGGGAGCAACAGAGCATGGGGGTAAATCTGAATGAGAAAAAGGTGAAAAAAAAGAGGCAATAACATCTGAATGGGGAGGAAAATGAGAGATGGGGGCGGTGTACTGGGACAAAAATAGGAGGACAAATGAGGGGACACAAGAAGAGATGCAGGAAGCTTTAAAGTGATGACAAAATGATGAGTAGTAAATGAACAGGAAGAATCGAGTTTACAGAGGATGGGACGCAATATCAACAGAGACTCATATGATTCATGGGTTAGAGCAGCAGCAGGCAGTAAGGCTATTGAAGAGTGAAACAGTCGGTAAGAGAGAAATAAAGAAAAGAAAATGGGGAAAAAAGAAAAGCAGAGGAACGAGAGGGGCTTGGGGTAATTTGCTCCAGGGTTGTTTGAGTCCCTGCCTAAGATGTCACAGCATGGTGCCAATGCCCAGCCAACCGCCTCTGATGGTATTAAACCGGGCCATTGGTGTGTCGGTGCCAGTGCCGTCGACTGCCCCTGCGCCTTACAGACAGTGGACGCTGCCCAGGGCAATAAGAGGCTAGAAAGCCCAGGAGAAATGTTCCTACTGCTGTGGCACGAGCCCAACAAACCCTGCAGTGGATTAAATACAGCCTGGCACACTCACACACACATAGACACACACACACACACACACACACACACAGTCTGCTCTGCAGCGACAGCTCAGTCCATTTGCATTCCATTACTTCTACCTTTGGCCACCCACCCACACCCCCACACACACACACACACACACACACACACACACACACACACACACACACACACACACAATACCGTGCCGGAGAGCTGACAGCTGCTGAAGAAAGTGTCTGGATGCTGAAGGACGAGACAGTTGCTGATGATGGAAATAATTTCATGTCTTGAGATAGCAGACCGAGAGAGACTGACAGATAAAAAAGGTGGTGCAGACGGGAAGAAGTGAGATTGAGAAAAGAGAGACAAACAGAAACATTCAGTAACCCGTTCTGTATAAAGATAAGGGAGAACGTACATATTTTACAGTCAATTGAGGGCCAACCTTTCTGTCATCTTGACAAACATCATCAGGAAGTGACATTGACTTTTGACATGTCCGGGAACGCCAAAATCTTAGTCAGCATTTCTTTTTTTAACTGGAGTACCTTCTGCATACAGAGTAGATACACATACTACTCACACAAGTGGAGATCTTTGAGAGAAATACACTGCTAATGTGTACCATTTTTCAAAATGTAAAGAAGATTTAATTTCCGGGTAGCTTTAGAGTTTTTCCAGCTCCTGTTTCTGTAGCTGGCTGGTTTTTATCCCTCAAAAATGCACTTTAGTCCGCTGTTTATGGCACAATACCACTGGGTGCCATGACTCCCACCGACAAACCAAGCCACTGGCCAACTACAGGGCGAGAGAGTGAGGGAGAGAGCGAGGGGCCAGCTTTAAACAAGGGCAGAGCATAGTAAACAACTCTGAATGGCTGCAGATTAGACAATGTCCCGCTTTATTTCATGTCTTGGTCATATACAGTGAGTGGGAGGCTGGGATCAGAGAAAACACAACAACAACATGTTGCTTGTTACAGTACTGCTGGTCTACTGCCTACTATCTACGCTATGCACTTCATTATGCCGCAACAATGACTTGGCAGAGTTTGGGACCACACAGCATAATAACCGCTCTGTGTGATCTGGAATAATTCTGCTTGTGGCACAGATCTCAGGATAGAAAGCAGTCGAAAGGGTTGAATTTTCAGCATTTGAATAAGTTTAAATCCGGACCGTTCGCCTTAATCATGTTCCTGACTCACTATAAACGAGGACATGGGGACAGTGCAGCAATCTGAACTGTCCTCAGCACCAGCTTAGCAAACACTGAGAACATTGTGTCACTGAGACACTCTGTTCTGTGCCGTTCTTTACTGCAATAAAAAACTGGCAGCACGCTGATGATATCATTAGCAGGGGACCAGATTGAATTGGGTTGGATGGCGGTCCATGACACAGTCCACAGTATGGCAACGAACCAGCCTCAAAAACCACAAGGCACGTCTCGCCTTTCCTGGATCGTTAAAAATGCATCCCTAAGGGAGGATTGGGTTGCACCGAAACAAGCAAACAAAAAACCACTGCATTAATAATGGAGGGACTAAGCTACATGCACGCACAAATACGCATATACCCAACACCTGAGTTGAGAGTAGTTGTACCTGTCAGAGATAAGAGAGGAAGGAAACATCCTTCCAGTCCCGATGATGGGCTTTTCCAAATATAGCTGGACTACAAATTAAAAACACAACATTTGTGGGCTGAATTTTCATCTCTGATACCTACGAATAAGTCACCACACAAGTTTTTCCTACTCCACTACTACACGATTTGTAAGAAGACTATTTCAATTTAGCCTCCCCAAAAGAAGCTGAATCAAAATACCTGACTGAGCTCAGCTGCCGTTTTTGGTAGTCTAACCAAAATGTCAGCCGTTATATCGCTGCTGTACCAGTGTTGGAACTCTCTCCCAACAAAACCCCACTCTCTCCCATTATACCCAGCCACAGATTGCATAATTAGGCTGACAGCCAGCTTCACTCATCCCGCAAAAGGAAAACACCAGAATTCAGGGCAGAAGGGAGAAGATGCGATGATAAAATATGATGAAATAATATATCAACGCCATTTATGGGCAGTCAATCTGCATTATGAGTTGTTCTTTATTGAGAATGACTGGAACAGTCTTAAATGTCTGCGTAATAAAGGATTTTTAGCTGAAAAGGCATCCACTGCAGCACTAGACTATATTGAAGGTGGCTAAGCCGTAGCAACGCAGCTGGAGGCCTTAAATACTATTTACAAATGACATTGCCAACATCCATGTCAATGCTGTTTCACATATACGATCATCCAGAAAGACAGACTGCCCTTAAGTAGAGTAATCTTTCCATAAAAAACACGGTCAGAATGTCCCTGGCTAGAAGCCATCTCATTTGAGCTTGTGAAGCATAAGACCAGTTGATGCTCCAGATAAGGATGATCACATATGTTTTCGGTTGATGCATGTACTTTGGATTTAAACAGTCATGTACAATAGGGAGGCTCTGTCATGTACTGTATTAAGGGCAGTCAAATGAGCTCCCAAATATCCAAAACCGTCTGGTAAGGTGGGTGCTCGTTGGCATTTTCTCTGTTTTAAAACATCAGCGACTTTCTCTTCATGTTCGTTTGTGCTCCAGTACAAGTACAAGATGAGTCTCTGAACTGCTTTGATGTATTGTAGCCTGAGTTTCAAACCGGCATACAGCAAACGGATATCAGTCTGAGGCGGTAGAGGTTTTAGAAAGTTTAGCCAGACTGAGGGCACAGTAAAGCAATTATAGCAATAATTCACTGTACATTATTAATAGTTACATTGTTTATTCAGTACATAATGAATACCAAGTAAACAACTTTGTATATTATAGTGTGAATTAAGCCTATAGCCATGGAGAGATTTTGAGACAATGGGTCTGTGGATACAGACATGTAAAATGTCCCCCACTCCATCTTTATAAGAGGAAGGCACCCAGACTGACAGAGTTTGTGGTAATTTTGAGTCTCTTTGTAGTTTTTATTTGTCTCTTTGTGGTCATTTGATTGACTCTCCAACAATAAATGTGAATCACTTCATATTGAAGCTCTGGTCACGTATCTAGCAGGCTTGTGCAGGAAGATATCCATGATAGAAACAAGCCAACAACCTATCAATTTCTGACCCTTGTAGGGGAGGCCAATCAGACTCCTGGTGGGGGGCCTGTGACACTGCTCTGATTCCCGCCCCTGGTCTGAGGCAAATGAGTCATCAAAGTGACCTCTTATTCCCCTGTTGACCTCACATCCCTTTAAATACATTAACTAAATCTCCAACTACAGCAGTATTTACAAGAAATAGATGTTTATACATCATAGAAAGAGAATGAACACAACCATCCCCGTTACAGAACAACACAACCGTCAAAACATCTATTAAAAGACATGCAAAATAATGACTTGCGGCTCAAAAACCACTGCCACAGAGAAGAGGAGCAACACAGATCTATCATATTGATTATGGCTCGGAGCTCAGCTCCATGCTACTCAGCGTTCCACAACGGTGCAGCAGCAGAATCGTATGGACAAAACGCCAGTCTCGTTGATACAGCGTGAAAAGTGAAGGGGCTGATTACAGTGACCTGTAAACTGGTGCTCCGCTCATCACGTCTGCTTAATTCCATAAAGAAATCACGGTGTCTCGAGTGAGGAAAATGCAGCTGCTTTACAGGCACTAAAAGCATCATTAAAAAGACGATCTAAATGCCGTTCACGTAGAGAGTGAGAGAGGAAAACAAGAGGAGACTGACACAGCAGACTGCGTGCAGAGGGAGTAGACTTCTTCTGTCAAACTCCTGGGGTGCGGTTCAACAAAGAGAGAAAGACAACACATTGCTTGCAAAGAAATCTGCAACAAGTGTGAGATGGCTTCTGGGATTTGTTTGCAGTCACGGCTGAATGTTTTTTTAAACCGTGAGAGAACTAGACAGCGGAAGTGAAGATATGTGCCATACCTTCACATTAAACAATGTATTCTCAATGTCATATCAGCTGCACAGAACATACTTTGACAACAGGACATCAACGATGCGATAGAAGACTGAATCTACTTCAACACATGAGTCTATATGCCTCAGACTGAACAACCAAACTAGAGGTTCTAATGTCAACGATAAGACGGTTGCTTGAATGAACATGAGATCTGATTCTGCTCTGTAGGTCAGTGCCTTCGGGAGAGTTGACTGCATTTGCCTCGGGCAGCTCAAAGCAGTCACTTCCCACTGGGTCAGTCAGGATGTTACGGCTGAGTGAAAGGATGTGGAAGTAATTATTAGTAAAAAAAAACTTGTATTAACAAGAGTTTACAGCCTCTGTGAGGGTGTACAAATACTATAGACACAGCAATAGTAAATGCTCACAATGACATTATTGTCAAGCATAATGTTAAGCATGTTCACCATCTTAGTTTAGCGTGATAGCATGCTAACACTTGCTAATTAGCACAAACTCAAAGTACAGCTGACGTTGATGGGAATGTCATTAGTTTTGCAGGTTGTTCATAAACCAATCTGACTGTTTTTTGGCCGTTGCATTCTTGGTGAACGCTGAATAAGACATTTTTAGGCATACAAAAAGTTACTATTAACTTTCATGAACTGAAAACACACTATGAAAGGCTTAATATTCAAGACAAATACACAGACCAGACAATACTGTGGTAGCGACCTGTCAATCATAAGGTAGCCGCACCCGAAAGCATACCCTGCTTCATTGTCTATTTTACTCTAAATGGGACCACAATTTACTAAAAGACTATCAAGCTGTATTGAAAAAGACTTGAAACTAGCGATTGATACCGTAAACTCATGTTTACTGAGGTAATAAATCAGGTGAGAAGTAGGGTCCTTTTGTCATAGACTTCTATATAATCAGATTTATTTTTGCAACCAGAGGAGTCGCCCGCTGCTGGATATTAGAAATAATGCATGTTTAAGGCTCTGGCTTCCACATTGGCTTCACCTTTCTGACCTGGAGGTTGCCGCCTGGAAAAAGTCATTAGGATTAATCATCTGAGAACCATGAACGTCTGTACAAAATTCCGTGCCAATCCATCTTGTAGATTGAGTACGTAGCGATATTTCACAATGTAATTGAAAACTCTGACCTGTTAGTGGCGCTAGAGGAAAGGTCAGAGGATCCCGGAAGTGATTACGCTTTGTCCCCTGGGCAAAGCAAAATAAATGTTTGAACCAAATTTCATGGGAATCCCATCCAATAGTTGTAAAGACCCTACCTTTAAAGCCCAAAAATATCAACCCATGGTGGTGCTAGATGTAAAGTCAAAGGATCACCAGTCAGTAGGATTTATCCTCCGAGGACCACAATTATACAGAAAATCCATCCAGTGATTGATATTCTATGCTGGACCAAAGTGGTGGATAACTATACCACCCCATCCACAGACCCAAGCTGCTAATATGGCTAAAGAAAAATAGATGTATAAACTCAACACTAGTGAAGTCAACACAATAACAGGCTTCTTTGAGCATCTAGATCTGTGAATCGTCTTCTCAAACAGAAGTCAGTGTGCATGTTAACAAAAAGGATGCCAAAGCTGTATGTCATGTTCTCCCTGTGGCTGCCATGATGATTTCTAAAATTAATTAAGCTTTTAAAGCTGGAATGTCAAAATTATTTATCCGCTTTACGGGGCAGGACCAAGAAATATTACATGAAGGGGAGAGAACGTTAAGTATTAGATGATAACATGGCAGGTTTTTTTTCAAGGTCTCCTCTGCCAGCTCCTCCCACAGGGGTCAAGTTGGACTCGTGCAGGGCCGAGGGCTGAGAAAATAGCTTTGTCTCTTTCACTACATAGACGAACAAAAGACAGAACCCTGTTTGTTCCTCATGTGCTGAGAGAAGGGGGGCGTGTGCTGAAGAAGTGGGAGGGGTGCATGTCTAATTGTGCATGTGCGTAAAGGGGAGGGGGAAGGGGGCAGTGCCTCTCTTGAATATTCCATATGATGAACGAGCGTCTGTCCTTTTCATAGAAAACCGAAGGCTTGAAACGACAGACAACAACAGAGGAGCATATTCCCCCCGCCTGTTCGACCTAAATGGGACAACATGCTTTGTTGTGCTCACTTTCACTGGATGATGAATATAAAATTTGCTAAATTGATCTCAAGAAAAGACATATTTCAAATGAGCAAAAGCAGATTTTGTATTTTTGTTAAATATATTATCAGAAAACAAATTGCATTACATATGATGCTATGTTATATAATGTAAGAACTGCGATTGTGTGTGTTTTCATGCACGTGTGTGTTGAGTCCTGAGGAGGAGGAAAAGAGAAAGATGCAAAAGGACATACTGCATAGACAGCGCAGGATAATTAGTGAGCAAACATCACGTTTTCGCCTCAGAATAACTGGGCTAATTGTTCTGGTTTGTTACAGCATGTTAATAGGATTGATCCTCAACTTGTGGAACGTTTGTGTTAGCTTCAAATCTCTCATACATAAATCGCACACAAATTGCTTGATTGTCAAGAACCAGAAAATCTCAAAAACAAAAATAGATTTTACTGACAAATTAAAGATATAGGATAAAGTCAAAGGTTAACCTAAAGCATGTTGTTTATTACTGCAAATGTTAAGCTTATTGATGCTAATGCTTAAGTATAAGACTGAAAAATATTTCCCATAATCTTCCAAATCCACAAACACTGGCTGCATTGTGTCCAACTTAGCACAGCAAACAGTATCAAAATACTTTAAGTCAGATGATGCAACAAATACTATGGTACTTTTCTTTCTATTACTTAAAAAAAAGAAGTTAACAGGGAAATTAATATCTGTGGGAACTGGGTGTTGTAGATGTATTTTTACTGGAGAAACAAAGACATTTTTTCATAAGTGAAACCTTATTGTGGTGTAATTACAGTGGGAAATCTCTGTGGGACGGATGGTAAAAACACATGTAATCTCTTGCCATGAATCTGCTGATATCACTGAGCGTAACGGACAAAACAAGGTTACCTAATCGTAACACACATACACACTATGTTGGCTATATTCTGTATACAATATACAGTATTTGACAGATTAATTTAGACTCTGCCATATCCTCATTTAAATAGTTCAATGATGGCTCCCTCATTTAAAAGACAGAGATGGGACTGTTTGAGAAAAACAAACACAGCATCATGTGTGAAAACTGTGTGGGTGCGGAACCAGCATGACTAACACATGCACAGATGTTCTGCTCATGAACACGTCAATTTCCCAGAGGGCGACGCTTTGACCCTCACGCTCTGCATCAAAAAATAGCTGCAACAATTTGCTATTTTATCTACCGTATCACAGACCGTATTATAGGAAGACAATGTGAAATGACTATAAAAGGTCTAATGAGAATAAAGATTCCTGACTTCATCAAATGTATGCGAAAACAAAAACACCTACCTACAATGAGTGGTTCAAAAGTAACTATGAATACGAGTCTGTAAAAAGGGAGCTCTGAGTACAATATTAGCTTTCTGTTGTTTTAACCTACTTTTGATAAGAGCTGCACAAAGCCTTTTATGTTGGATTGTTTACACAATTAAGGCGTCCACAACAGTTTTGTTCAGTACCCAACTTACTGTGATGGGGGCAGTGCTGAAACGAATCTTCCTCTTTGGAGGGACGTCCTCTTTGTTTTCGTGTGACAGACCAGGGATCTCCGTCAGATCAGAGCCCGGGTCGTAGACAATATCCTCATCGTCTCCGTAGAGGTCATCCTCAGGATCGGTGCAGCTCTCCCCCCAACCCTGGTAACAGGCGTCCCCGTCTGCGTTAAAAATCACCCGCTCATTCCCAAGGTATTCCTCATCAGCTTCTTCCGCCTGGTCTTTGGGAAACTCGGAGGACTTGTCTTCTCTTGAGCCGTCCCCATCCTCCTGGCTTTCTCCAGCTGGTGTAGTTGGGGTCGGCAATGGCTCAGGGGTTGTGTCTTCAAACGCGTTGTCGGTAATCACAGGACCATCTGTAGGTTTTGAAGCTTTGGACACCCCTAGATCCTCAATCGGTTTTCTTGTTTCTGAAGGTTTCTCTTCTTCTTCACATGAACCGTTCACCTGGCCTCCGTTGGTGGTGACCCCAGAAAGACGCCGCCTATCTCTGCCCGTGGGCTCAAACTGGTCTGCTTTGTCTTGGGCTTCTTCCTCTTGTGGTACTGGTTTCAGCTCCGTCCCAGTCTCTGTCCCAGGACTGGCGCTCAGAAGGTCCTCAGAAGACGAGGATGTGGGAAACTTCCTACCTGTCCCGCTCTGGTTGCTCCCACGAACTGGAGATTGTCTTGAATCATCTTCGCTGACATCACCTCCAGGGCGGTGGGAACCGTCTGGTGAGTAGAGGGCCCGTCTGCTGACTCCTTTGAGGTGCGCACCATGGTTGTGGTGGTCGGCATTTTCAAAAACAGCACTCAGTTGACTGACAGTTGGCGAGGACGCCTCTGTTCTTGAGCAAAGTGAATCCAAGGAGTCTGTGCTGCCTCGATTAGACCTAGAACCTCGCCAGTCATCTAGATGCTCATGGGAACCCCGTTTATCACGTCCGTATGGAAAGACTGGTGATTGGGACTGGTCACGTAACTGCTGTTCAAACAGCTTCCTGGTTTCAGAGAACTTTGCTCCAGCACCTCCAACCTTGTCAGCTGATGCGGAATGCTGGAGTTTTATCACTGATCCGTCGGCCTTGTTGATGAAGTTGGTGGGCTTGACCATCTTTTGTGGCGAGGATTCATCACAACTCTTGGCCTTTTCCGGCACAGTTTCTGAGCCCATCTGCATGAACATGTCCTTAATGCGACTGACATGGCCGCCATACTGGCGGCCCCTTGGCTGCTTCACACGATCTAGGTTCTTGGGCTTGGATTCTCCATCTATCCGAGGCTGGTCAAAAGCCCTCTTGAGTGCCTGAAACTCAGCCCGGTAGGCATTACGGTGGGGGGAGGCACTCCGGAGGCTGGTCCTCTCCCCTGAGGCCTCCGTCTTCAGCATGATGATTTCTTAAGATTCAAAGAGGATGTCAGCATCGCCGTGGTCTCATTAGAATGTGGAAGTGAGGAGTCTAGTGTGACCTACCGCAACGCTGCCTTATCAGATCCACCCGTTGTTATCGTTCCTTGAGGTCCATTCATACCTTCAGAGACAAAAAGAGGTGTTATAAAAATAGAAACATTTTGTATGACACTGCATGATTTAGTGAGTTCAAGAGAGATAACTATTTAAACATGCACACAGCAATATCACAGAAGCTGAAAGTGGCTCTTACTAATCTAAATTATGATTACAAAGCTTGAAAAGAGATAATTTCCTCCTTCCATCAATAACACTATTCAGAAGCATGGGAGCCAAAGATGTTGATTTATGAAAAGTTCTTAGTACAAGAGGACTAGATATGAGAGCCTATTGGACTCTAAAAGCACTCTGATTATGTTGTCTTTTCAGCACTGCTGCACTGTTTACCTTCTCAAATCAATACATATCGGCGTTGGAGCTATTTATGTTTCAACTGGTACTGCAGGGAATATTATTTTTAATGTTTTCTTCTGCTCTTTTCTCTCTCCCACTCCCTCTGTTTTCTACAGTGAGCTGTGACCCTTGTACGCTGCCACATCCTACAGCTCTCTAAACCATCACTGACATTATGCTGCTTCTTACTAAATGCCAGCCCTAAAGAAAGCATTGCAAGGTATTTACAACCTTTACTGCACAGAGGAAATGCTGTTGAATGCACCAAAAATGTGTTGATATTATTCAAAAGAGAAAATAACAAAAGATTTCGTGGACTGAAAGACTTGCATTTTACCGACCATTTCAACAGCACTGCGAAAGAGCAGAGGAGCAGGCTAGGATAGTAGTTAAATATTCCATACCTACAGCCATTAATGTTTAATCTTGTTTGGAAATTCATTCCACAGAGAGGAAGATGAAATATGACACACACAAAAACATTCATCTGGGACATAGAGAATCCATTAATCTCAGTTGTGCTGAATTAGATGCAGCAGCGGTTTAAATCCAAATGCCCTGGTTCAATATTCATTATTCACCACGCTGGACTCTGGCTGGTTCATGACAACACCTATGTGAAATCCTCGAGCAAAGAAAACATCCGTTTGAACTTGACTAGCATCCTATGCTGCCTCGGAGGACATCGCACAGAGACAAATAAAGTTAGAGGTTAAAAGATGAAAGATGAAACCGAGTCTTTAACATTGTGTCAGTGGGATTAGATGAAGAGCCAGAGCCGCACATCAGCCTCACCGCCCGCACACAACATGACAGCTCAGGTTCCCCCTTCCTGACACCGTGAAACATACATTCACCTACATCTGTGTCCTCCCGTGCAGATGTATGCATGGGCAGGAATATAAATGACTGACCTTCCTTTAGGAATAATAAAAAAAAAAAAAAAGACTAAGTTAACCACAAACCACAGCGACGCTGCTTCAATGTTACAAAAACAAAAGAGTCAGACTTACATCCATGGCTCCGGCTTCGTCTGACGCGTGACACAAACAAACTGAAAATCCAGAGGCTAAACTCGTGCAAAAAAACGGACGCTGTTGATGCAAAATCTCTCGAAAACAAACATATTTTTCTATCCCACGCTGGTGAATTGTCCCCGGACGGTATCGCCACTCACAGAAACGCTTGGACACACTAGAGCCGCGTCAACGCCATTGCAGGCAGCGGGCGACGCAGCCGGGTCGCGCCGTGGGGGTGTCGCTGCGCGTCGGCCGCTCGTCTCACCGGGAGCTGCGCTGTGGCGGCGTCCGCTGAGGGGGGAGGGGCGGGGGGGGGGGGGGCAGCTCCGGTATACGTCCGCAGCGCTGAGAGGTAAACACACCAAGCTGTGATGGTGGCCGGGGATTTGCAGATGTAAAGCCTCATGTGACAGGTGCTGAAACCTGAACTGCGGCAATGGTTTGGTCCGATAATCTGCGCTGCGCGGAGGGAGGGGAGGGTGAGGGGGGGGTGAGTGAGCTGCAGTCTGGCATAAATACCAGCACACAGGGACTGTAACTTCACTCGTTGCTCATTGTTCATCACTGGGGTTTGGGGCGGGGATGAGAGAGAGAGAGAGAGAGAGTCAAGGACCACTCCGGCTGTGCCATGGGCGTTCAAATTGAGGCGTCTCAAAATGTGGTGTGAGGACCACCAGGGGGCCTGAAGAGGTTTATGGGGAGGTAGAGCCACAAAATGTACAACTGATTTACAACTTTGGCTCCTTCCTCCTCTGTTTTATCAATCTATATGCACAGATGCAACTGAGCATTCATTTAGTCTGGAGGGCGAGGCATGTTTTTAGGAGACTTAATTTAAGGAAAAGAAAGGCCCTGAATATCAAAGTTGGCCACTGAAGACCATCTAGACCAGCTAAATGTGTCTCAAAGATACTCTGATTCCTAAAGTTTAAAGTCCCTCTCCTCAATTACTCTGTTTGCATTGATATTTTAACAGTCTTATAATAAAGAAGATAAGAGGGTAACAATTCTAGCTGGCTGGGTCACACGGGAGCCAGCAGGACCGGCCTCAAGCGTGAGACTGAATTCATGAAAGGAAGCTTTGTCAATGTACGAATGTGTGATTATCTTATCAAACGGCAATGATGCCTAATAGGTGGCATTGTTGCTTACATACATACTTTGTATGCACACATTACAATCTTTATTTTATAAATTACAGAATTAATTCTAATGTAATTTAGTAGATTGAAACATGCTCAGTCTGCACAAATGCGTATTTATGAGTTTATTTGTCACTTTCTGAAGTAAATCTAATTTATAAATGTGTGCAGTCATATACTCTGCCAAAATATGTGATTTACATTATTATGTCACTATTTCAGTCAATACTGAACTCACTCACAGCAGCATATTTGTTATTTTTTTATACCGTATACCGTATACTTGTGACCCTTCACATTTTCAGTACCAGCAGCTTGAATTTAAATCGAAAAAATGATATGAAAGAGTGTCTTTGCCATGAGGTGTGTTGCATCTGCTGCACCACAAGAAGCACATGAGCTACAGTTTATCCCAATTTAGCAACAGCCCTCACTTCTGAGGAGAGTGGGAAATGTTGCATTTTGCCTCACTGCTCAAATCCATGTCAACAACAGTGCAATTAGAAACTTTCTGCATACCATACTGAAACAGAATTGGACTGATATCAATCCATATCAGTACACATTAATCACATCACATATCAGACACATTTGGCTGCTATCTTAAGCTTGTGAGAAGAGGGAATGCTGTGATTTCCAGATCGTCCTTACCACGCATCTTAGCGCATGCATTGCCATACAGTGATTGTTGTGATACACTCATACGCAGTCCAATCATTGGCTATGTGAAGATGTTGCTAAGCAACCTAAAAATAATCTTATGGGGATAAAAGGGAGGGTGAGAGAACAGAACAGCCTCGCGCTGCAGAGCTCAGAGGATGGATGGCATCGTGTTTATCACCACAGAGGGAAGCCATGAATCCTGCAGTTTCAAATACGCCTTTATCAAACAAGAGCCGTGCAGAGGCCACCGTCAGAGCGTTAGACAGAATTAGGATCCTTTTTCTGCAGGATCAAAGTGCTCTCTTAGCTGTAGCCGACATCAAGGGTGCATGAGGGGTGAATGAAGGGTCCCACAGCCCTTTAACAGGCCTGACTTGGTGCCAAAGGGCCAAAACATGGCCATCTGTCTATACTGGGACTGTCTCTGCAGGGGGTCTGGACAGATTGGAGTAGACTTCTCAAAACATGTCTCTGTCCACTAACAGCTGGGCTTTGGAGGTCATGCTCTGGTGAGGCGATGGTTTGTGTGTAGGCCGCGTGCGTGTGAGTAAGATGCTGAGTCCGTCTTTACTTTACTCGTGATCCAAATTATGGAGGCGTTATCAACAAATCACCAAGCCGATAGACCGAATGGTAATAAAAGAAGCCTCTATGGTAAACGTGTGAATTTAGCAAGCGATGAAAAGATGCTTTCAGAGAATAACAATGTGACAATGACACGACGTGTTATCCTAGATCAGAAATACAGAGGTCAACAGAAAAGCAGCAGTGACTTGTTGTGTTTGAGATGAACTCTACCACCATCATGCAGAAGCACATTTTGTAGGCGTATCGCTCCTATTCTGAATCACACCGTGTTTTTGCCCCTTTTTTTCTTTTTCTTTTTTATACCAAACAACCATCTTTTTCCATCCAGATGTTCAGCCAATGAGAAGCCGTGCGGTTCCCAGCGAAGGGAAGAAGGAGGCGGAGGGAAGAAGGAAGGAGGGAAGGAATGCTGCAGGATGCTTATTATCATGGTTGTCAAACCCAGTGGCGATTAGATGAAACATCCTTTTTAATGCGAGATTTACGAGGATGATGTGCACCATGTCCGCTGCAGCTGTCGCGCTGCTGCTCGCTACGGGTACGTATCGATTAAAGCCCGGTGGGGGGAAAGAGATCCGGGGGTCTTTCACGCGCTATTCGCGCTGGTTAGCTCGCTGGTTAGCTCGCTGCTGTGGAGCTACTGGGCTCATTTTTTCCAAGAGGCTGAGGAGGAGACACGGAAAACATGGCTCACAGTAGTCTCCTGCCCCGCTACACGTCAACACATTCAACGTGAGACGTGTGTTCGTGCTGCTCGTTACGTCTGAATGTAACACCGCTATACGTTGTGTCGCTTCATTCATTGAGCTTTAATCAACGTGACGTCACCTTTTGAGTAAACAGCACATTTCCCTCCTGTCTAAAGACCCGCAGGTGTGCTATGAAATGCCCAGTTGAGGAGCTAATGCTAGTAGCTCAGGTGACCATGTGATAATATGACAGTGCCCCGTTTGTTTCTGCTGTTTATCTCTGGTGACGTCACACACAATGTGTGTATCTTCAGTTGCCAGTTTATTAGGTACACGCAGTATTGCATTGACTCCTACCTTTATAAAGGTTGTAGTGTTAGAGTCGTGGTGTCATAATTGTAACATCCATTAACAATAAAATACAGCAGGAATTAAAAGACTCACGTAAATGAGTCTAAATAATTCGTCAACGCTTTGATTTTGGGGTACAACTAACAATTACTCTGATCACCAGTTATTCTGTTGATCGTTTTCTTGATTAATCTGTTATTTGTTTGGTATATAAAATGTCAGAATATTTATTTTTATAAATGCTCATTATTTTTTCCCACAGACCCAAGAAAAGATTTCCATGTCTTGTTTTATTTGACCAACAGTCCAAAACTAAAATATATTGACTTTACTGTCATATAAGACAAAGAGAAACATCAAATCCTCACATTTGAGAAGCTCTCAGTTTCTTTGCACCACATAACATAAAATTGAGTTCTTTCAGGCTGAACTTAACTTTTCTGTTTGCCACTGCTTTTTATTAAGTTATTAACTCAGACTTTAACGTCTGAGCTTGGATGAACTTGAATATGAAAACATTCATGAAAAGAAGACTTTGTAGCACAGTTGATGTCTTAGACTGCATTAGTTTTAGCTGGTACCTAATAAACTGGCAACACATTGAATGTATAGCTCAGAACGCCCTTGAAACACACACTTGTTCCATTCATGCTTTTATTCATTGCTCCAATAGTTTACATTGTGCATGCCTATGATGTCGAACACTCCGCGTTTCATGAGAGAAATGCCCATATGGAGCGATCCATGGGCTTGAAGCAGAGAACGGCCGTGAACGGAGATGGTGAGTGGGTGTGTGCAGTGGTGCACTTCATGTGTTGACCCGCTGTCCCCTCCCCCCTGTCATAACACAGTGACCTGCTCAACTGGTTCCCCATTAATACTGGCATTATTGTTTTCAATTGTCTGCTGTCCCACAGACGTGGCCCACTTACATTTGCTGTAGCAGCAGTTTACCGGATTTAAATTGTGTCTTAACTTTGTCCGAGCTAGAAGTAGAATTTATCCTCAATCATTAACTGTGAGACAAAGATCTATATCTTCTATTTAACATGATGCTGGCACTTTATGGCACTGAGTCAACATTGTGTGGCAAACAATCGGTTTGGACAAATGAGTGATTTACTTACCTTTTTATAGAGCAGTAGAAGACTGAGCTGGCTGTCTTGTCCTTAACTACAGCCTTCTGCTTTTTGTGACACCGACTACTTTCACTTCCAGGTCTGCATTTAGAACAACGGGGCTCAAACTCATCCGTGGTGGAATACCAAAGCTGCATATCCAAACAGTAGCAATCCTTGTTGCCCGTGCTTCCCCGCTAAACACCAAAGGAGCGCATGCATCCTCCTGACACGGACAACATGCACACACAAAGCTGATTCGACAGAACTAAAGGAGATCCCTCCCTTGCTTCTGCCTCAGCTAGCTAGAGGCTTCTGTTAGCTCGAGCCATTCGAGGGACAAGGGTTGTTTATTCTCTCTGCGTTGCCACGGGCATTTTAAGGCATCACTCCTGAGACTTCAGCCAGTCCAAGGTCAACCCAGAAAAGCATAAAATCTGGTTAGGCATTTCCACCTCCCCCAAGGCCTGCCAGTGATCTACTGACCAATCCAAGTGTGCCAGTTTTTTTTATGATTAGGTGTAATGTATAGATAATACTTGAATGCTAGTTTGTATGTGAGCCCACTAATTATGAAAGTGTAGCTTGTTATGGGTATCCGCATGCACATGTATGTCTCTACATTTGTTAGGCTGTCGTGGACGGTCTGGTATTAACTTTAATTGGTGATGTATTATGTGCTGCAGTCTATCATCTCGAGAAGGCCTGGCAGAAAGTCAGCCCGCCGCAAATAAGCAGATCCGATGCTATTAGCAGAGCCTCAGCGTAGCTTAGTTAGTGATCTTTACTTACACCGGCTGCTGTTTGAATGGAAGTGAGTGCATTCAAAGGTGAGGGTTGAACACAGGCGAGGCCGGCTAACATAAGGCTGCCGGGAGCGGGTGTTAGGCCTAAACGCTTGCTGTTGAATCCAAGCTTTAATGTTGATAGGCCAAAAACGCATTTCAAATCCCATAGGTCATTTCCTATTCCTCAGACCATTAGGTGGGACCAGGCCATCTGGGCTCCCTTGTGTGTATCATCTGTGGACGTTGCACAAATGCTTCTCCCACATCCAGTCGGTCTCTGAGCAGAACAGAAGAGCCAGCACTTGACCTTGACCGGGACTGTGTGACTGTGGTCCTTTGTGCGGGGAAGAATTGACGAGGCCCATAATAATAGAAAAACGAGCGAGCGCATTCAGAGTGGGATTTGCAGGCCGACTCAAGTCCTCACCGAGGGCGCCACTGGTGTGCTGAACCTGAATGAGGTTGTTTTTTTCCTCAGTCTCTGAAAAACCTAGATCCTCATGTCATGGGGTGCAGCTACAGAAGGTGTGAGAAGCTACGGCGTGGATTAGTCATGCTCAGGCGGTTCCCTTATTCTGCTTTCGGAAAGAGATGCGGTGGATATTATAACCTCAGGTTTCTTTAAGTAACACCACATTCAGTGGCTGCTAAATTCTATTGATTGTATCTAGCTGTGACGGAGCCCTCGGGGATATCTGACATATGGCCAGTTCAGCGTCTCTGTTCGTGGCCACAGATGTAGCCCAGTGTAACATACAAGGACTGTTTTATAACACTTCCTGCAGCTCAGCAGCGAGCTTTGATTGCAGTTAGGCAATTTTTCCTTGTAGATGTGGACTTCCTTAGTAATCTGCAGCTTACTGTGTCACCTAATCTTTTATGACCCCTTTGAGCACCCTAGTAATAGATAACGCGTAACAACCAAAGATCACACACTGACTTCCTCTTTCATGGACACGGATTAAAATGTAAATCCTGCTTTATTACTCTGTGCAGCAGAGAGACTCTCCTTGGAAGTCAGCTTCTATTCAAGGAGAGGATTCACAGTACAGCAAAAGAGACCAGCTGTATGTTGTGATGCTGAAGATGGTTATATAGGTTTGATGGATGCTACTAGGAAGATAAAGCAGGAGATAAACAGTGGTGAAAACCTGCGACATTTTGCTCGCGGGAAGTCACACACACACACACACACACACACACACACACACACACACACACACACACACACACACACACAGCTTTCGCACGCCGAGCTGCTTGATGTGTCTCGAGTTATGTGTCTGCAGGCGAAAGCAGTTCAAACTCTCTCGCTATTTCTCATCTCCCTCCCTCTTCTCTGTCTCCACGTACACTCAGTCTCTCATGGTGATTAAAAACTGAGTGCTCACCCACTGAGGGGAAGAGAGAGAGAGAGAGAGAGAAAAACGCTGCGCAAAAATACTTAAAGGGTGGATTAAGACAAGTGGGCAAAGAGAAGGAGAGGGCTTTTGCAAAATCACATCCAGCCTCACGTTGTGTAAACTTTTGTTAACGGGCTGCCATTTTGTTGGCGATGCCCTTCACAAATAAAGACTAAATGTTTGTGTTTGAAATGGAGCGGGGCTAAACAAAGAGCACAATGGAGACCGAGTGGGAGGAGGGCACGGAAACAACTCTGTACCGTCTCATTGCTGCTGGTCGTACTCAGAGTACCGCGGCTCCTTGCCCCTAAAAGTCATTGTTTTTCCTTCGGGGCCTGCTCTTATCGAAGCAAATGCATTTACATTCAAGAGACTGCAGAAGCAAAGCAAGCGTAGTAGACAAATCTGTTATTGTGAGCGGTATTGATTCGCAAAGCGTGAAGTAGGGTGAGCAGGTGCTTGTAACAAATGTTTGCTTTATTAACGCCTTCTCTGCTTCTCTCATTAGTGCTGCTGGCAGGTCGTTAATGATGACCAAAACACAGGAAAACAATTCAAAATAAACGTTCTGCATTCAGGAGCTTAATTCTGTTCTTTTTTTTTTTCTTTCTAACAATCTGCGTTTCAGTGGTCACAATCTTGTCGAGGTCACATGCAGATCGTAACGTGTACCCATCAGCAGGCGTGCTGTTCGTCCATGTTCTGGAGAGAGAGCACTTCAGAGGAGAGTTTCCTCCCTACCCCAAATCAGGTATAACACCGTCACATCTGGAAAAAAAACCCCATTTGATTAAAAGTGTTGACACTTCTGATTACCCAAATGAGTAAAACATGAGTACAGTTACGCTGTTGGCGCGGTCATTGTATAAATGCAGCAGTCCGTTGTCCATTTATCATATTTCACGAGCAGAAAATGCTTCGCCGCTGTTGGCAACACATCCACAATCCAGCTAATGGCTCTGGATGCACATTACTAAATTGGTTCTGAACCGCAACAGATCTTTGGGTCAGCCCTCATTAAACAGCCCTGTCTCCAGGTGATGCCAGCAGTGACCCCATCACTTTCAACACCAACCTAATGGGCTACCCCGACCGGCCGGGCTGGCTGCGCTACATCCAGAGGACCCAGCACAGCGACGGAGTGCTCTACGGCTCCCCCACCGCAACGCATGTTGGCAAGCCCTCCGTCATCGAGGTGGGTGGTTGGACCGCTTTCAAAGGGAGGAGAAGGAAGATGAAGGCATTTGTGCTCTTGTTTTTAATATGGCAAGGAAGGACAAGTGTTGCTCAAAGAACAGAAAAAGGGAAGACGGTGTCACACATTTGTGGTCTTAACCAAAAGGCACACGTAAAGGTGACGGAGCAGTAACACGTTTCAATTGATTTTACTCAGCCCAGCTGTTTTGTATGCATTTAAGATAAGATAAGATAATCCTTTATTAGTGCCGCAGTGGGGAAATTTACAGGATTACAGCAGCATAGGGTAAAGTGCAGAGATAGTAATATTAAAACAAGTATTATAAATAAGCATAAAATAGTAGTAAAAACAATTTAGTAGTAGCATAGTCCAATGTTACGCTATTGGTCTTCAGACTTAAATTTCATTATGTTATCATGCTTTCTTTGCCCCCCCCCATAAGCTACTGTGGAAATTCTTTTCCCAGAAAGCTTAGCATTTGCAGCGGCGCGCCCTCTTTACGGTGTCTCAGTTGGGCACGTAGCCCGCATAGTGTATCTAGCTCAGCCTTGGCCAAAGGGCTGCTGCCATATAAGCTGCACTGATCTGGGTTTAAACTTTCACCCCTGTGTGTTGCAGATTACTGCCTATAACAGACGCACTTTCGAGACGGCACGGCACAACTTGATCATAAACATCATGGCCACAGAAGGTAAGATGTGCCGGCGTGAGAGCTTAGAGCAAACAGACATCAGACTGTGCAACTTCCCTGATTACATCCCGAGGGCGCATTCAGTACTTGAAGGGTGCAAATGACTTCCCTGAGGAGAAAATGCTCTCTGATTACTTTAGTCAACATATATTGTATAGATCTAACCATGTGTTCCATAAATACAATTATAGACAATTAACTATTGGCTGAGGACCCAGAGTTGAGTGTATATATATATATATATCTATCTCTATCTCTCTATCTATCTATCTATCACTCTCATAAATCAATATGATATGTTATGGCTTCTGTAAACACACAGTCCTGTTTTAGTACATTAGGTAAGTTAGTAAGGTTATCAATTACTAGATATCTGCAGGAAGCAGCTGTTCCTTTGCATCTGAGTGACAGCATGCATCTGTATGTTCGCTCAACATGGCTTGTTGACCAGTCACGGTACATGCAGTTCAATATGAACTGAATTGGTGGATCGCTCGGCAGATTTTCGCTGCACTAACGTGACATCACTCTACCTTTTTGTATGATGTCATCTGCCATCTGGGCCCAGAAGGAAACCAAGTCATAACAGAGCACAGCAGACTGGTGAAATCAGTGTCGACTATGCAGCAGTAGCAGAGTAGCCATGATGTCTCAGTCAGCAGGACACCACTGTAGCTGCCCTCACGTCTTCTTCTTCTTCCCTCATTCACTTTTTTCTCTTCTTCATCCCTTCACACAGAGTTCCCTCTGCCCTACCAGGCGGAGTTTTACATCAGAAACATGAACGTGGAAGAGATGCTGGCCAGCGAGGTGCTGGGAGACTTCCTGGGAGCGGTGAAGAACATATGGCAGCCTGAGCGCCTCAACGCCATAAACATCACCTCGGCGCTGGACCGCGGCGGCCGCGTGCCCCTGCCCATCAACAACCTCAAGGAAGGGTGAGGATTTTGAAGGTTTGGCTAGACTTGTATTGCAACGGCTGTAAATTCACGGAGTGCTTTTCATACTGAGTGAAAGATGATCCGGTTACAGCTAAATCAAATTATTTTTTTATTTTTTTTTAATAATTTAGATATAATTCCTCTTAATAACTCATGCACAATAAGCATGAGGTTTAAGAGCCTTAAAGAGTCTCTCCACCTCTTCACCTCTCTCTCAATCAAACAAATTGCTTATATTTTCAGCCCACTCACATCATGCTGACATTTTATTTAATTGGGGCCCTGGGGATCCACAGTTCGCTGTGAATTAGATGAGTTGACTTGGCCGTCAGCACTGACAGATACTGTCAGTTGGACTCGTTCAGAGGGGAATAGCCCACATGAACTGCCATAAGTTGTGCATCAAAGATTCATGCTGACGTTTTGGAAGATGAAAGCACGTAGTCGGTGGAGGAGAAAATGCTTTGACTATAACAAGCCTCAGCGCAAACATGTAAAATGAGGCTCCATCTTCTCTTCTCATCTCTCACCGCCTCCTCCTCTCCCTAGAGTGTATGTGATGGTTGGCGCTGATGTTCCCTTCTCGTCGTGCCTGCGAGAGGTGGAAAGCCCACACAACCAGCTGCGCTGCAGTCAGGAGATGGAGCCCGCCATCAGCTGTGACAAGAAGTTCCGAGCTCAGTTTCACATTGATTGGTGCAAGATCTCTCTGGTGAGGCTTGTCTTGTACAGAGTTCCCTGAATCTAAAATCGCTTTAATGTTGAGGCAACGCGTGAAGACGTACACCGCTCTTCTTTGCGCTCCATCAGCAATGTTTTCCACTTAACGCTGTCAATGAATGAACATATGTCTCACAAATGCTGAATTAACTACGACCTATTCCTTCAGGTTGACATCAAGAAAGTGGCCCCGGTGTACATTACCCGTCCCGACCCGGGAACCGGGATCCTGCCTGAGTTTGGGGAATACAACCCCCCCTCTGAGTCTCTGATGGGCCGGAACTACTTTTCAGATTTCCTAATCACACTGGCTGTCCCCTCCGCTGTGGCACTAGTCCTCTTCTTCATCCTCGGCTACACTATGTGCTGCCGACGGGAAGGGGTGTAAGTGTGCTTGGTCTTGTATTTTTAATGCAAATATTACACCAGACGCCCCAACAAACATTTGAGGAAAGTACAGAAACTGTTACTTAATTATATGAGAACCAAATGGGAGACAGGATGGATAGTGCAGGGTTTTCAGATAACGGCAAAAATCTGGACTGGAATTGCAGCTTGTCATTACCATCTAGTTGTACGGTCCATTTATATTAAGTTCCTCATGAATATCTGTCACAGCTTTTTGTTAATTCCGTCACGTACATCTTGATGTTTTGAAGCATAGCCATGGCGTGCGTAGCCATTCGTCCACGATAAATCCTTTCATCATTCTCCATCATTTACAGGCTGGGAGAGACGTGCCCCCTTGTTCGCTCCATGTTCCACTCCCCATCACCATTTCCATTCTGTCTTTACCCAACAATCCATTCACGTGTGTGTGTGTGTGTGTGTGTGTGTAGATGTCTCTTTAACTATTAATATTAGTATTTAATTCATCCATTTTGTTTTGTTTCTAGGGAAAAAAGAAACATGCAAACACCAGAGTAAGTGTTTTACCTCTCCTGTGTTTTTTTTAATTTTATTTTGGGTCTGTTTCTGTCCCCCCCCCCCCTCCTCTCTTTGGTTTGCAGTTTTGTCATCTATGTTGTCATTGACGGCTTTCTCACAACCATTCATGTGCTCATCTGTGTGTTGACATCCATTCATCCAATGGGCTGCTCAAAAACTCAAAGGCCAGATGTAGGTTATGAAAGCTGTAGCAGTAACACATTGTTTCAAACGCATACATCTTGAAGACTAAGAACATATCGTACACTCTAAGTCAGACGAGGTCAGGAAGTCAGCGATGGGTAAGGGTGGAGGTTACATTGCTGTTGTGCATGCATGAATTGAGTGCAGAGCTCACCATAACTGATACAAGTTGATTGCATATTCAAATATTTTGAGTGTGTTTCAGGTCTCAGACACAATAACGCCACCAACCATGAAAACACAGGCTACAATACATGTTGTCTTCACTGCCTCTGCCCTCTCCAGCATCCAGCTGGTTCACCACGGCTCCATCCAGAAGTCCACCAAGGAGCTGCGCAGCATGTCTAAGAACCGGGAGATCTCCTGGCCCCTCTCCACGCTGCCCGTCTTCAACCCAGTCAGCGGCGAGGTGGTGCCGCCCATTCACCCAGACAACTACGAGACCACCAGCATGCCCCTCATGCAGACGCAGACGTGAGTTCGGGGGTTGTTTGGTTTCGGGGTGGAGGGAAAGGCGCGTGTGTAACGCGGCGCGTGTGTAACGGACATTTGTGTGCACATGAAACGCACACATGCTCCATCAGCAGGCACGCAGCTGTATGGCTCATAGGCGTCAATATATATGGGAAATATAAGTAAAAACAATACCGTTATTGTTTTCCAGTGCTTCTAACAGAACTATGTTTACAGCTAAAGCTGCAGCAAGCCAGTCAGTCTTTTAGAAAATAAATACGGCGACAGCTTAAGAGGTTCAGGCTGTCCCATGATTTTTCCTAATGGGCTTGAAATGTAGAAAAATGTGCTAATATAAGTACAACACATGATACTAAAGACTCTTGTAATGCATGTGAATGCCTGTTTACCATAATATCTTTGTTAATAATTTCAGGAATCTACAAAACCAGATTACGATACCACAGCAACGGCCATCAGGTTGGTACTCCCGTCAACATTTCTATAGTGGTCGAGCACGCTGAATGTGTAACGATGCGAGTGTTTAATGAATAACTATAGATGCTTGCATAGGCTTTAGTTACAGGAGCAGATGTCAGAACAACATTGAAGCGATGACTAGATATTAGTGTTCTGACATAATTCCACATTGAATAAGATGACTACACAGACAATAACAATAATACATTTTGGAGTCAATAGTTGTTTTTTTGTTTTGTTGCTGTGTTGCTCCCAACCTCCGTCTGACCTGATCTACATCACTGTGAAAACACAAGCATCCAGACCTTATTCAAAAAGACACAGATTATTGAGAGCAAATCATTTTTTGGTACGGCTCCAGGTGAAATCGGGCGTGAGAGCTTTACTTCTCGTCGAGTGGCGTCTAAACGCCTGCCGTTCAGGCGTTGGTGTGTGATCGCCCTCCTGTGTACATGGTGTTCAGCTGCATGACTGTTCAAGCACTAACCTGCTGCTCTCTCTGTTCACTGCTAACAAAGGAGATAATTATGTCATGTCGACATTTCGAAGGCTGGAGGTAGGTGCTGCAGTCTGTTTTATGAAGTTATTTCAGCTCATCTCTTCTGCTAAAAAAAAAAAAAAAAGGACTAACAGTTTATCAAAACTTCAATGCGAGTGCTTGTCCATGAGGTTTAATATATATTTTCTCTTCATATTCATTGTAGGTAAATGGTATTCCTGAGGAGAGAAAGGTGGCCGAAGCACTGGATTTGTGACCAGAGACGACGGGAGTCGGAGCTGACTTTAATTTTATATCTATATCTTTGTTTTTTTCTAACACTTGTGCCAATCTGCATGCCTCAGACGTGTCTTTACAAAGATGTATCGTTCATATGCATTTACACATTGTGAAGAGTGTGTAAGAGATCAAAAGAGCTTCGCTGACTATAAAACCATATTAGAATATTTTGTATTTGTAAATGTTAAAACTATGTTTGGATTTCTACTTGCTTTGCACAATGGACCTCCTAGAGGAAAAGGGAGTTTTACATGGAAATGCTTTTGTCATGTGTTATTAATTATATGTATAGTGTCACATGATAACAATAAATTCTTTCAAAATACATTATTTTCACTGTAAAGTATCTTTGTCCCCAAAATGAACAAGACAATTGTATTGTCTGAATGACATGAAAGGTATATTTTTGTCCAAAAAAGAAGCCCAAAAAGCACATTTTATGAAGGTATTATTAACAATGTACAACAGAATAAAGGCATTTATAAATAATATGGATACATTTCACATTTTTAAGACATCACAAAAAAATGTACATGTAACATATTTCAAAGAGGCCCTGCACAGGGGTATAAATAGTTGTTGCTTTTATGTGACCAAAAAGATCTATTAAGGCCTGAAACAATTACCAAGTTTATAGCTGTTGATCAGTAATAGACAAAAAACAGATCAGTAAACTTCACATATCAACGGAAATTGCAACATGGAAATGCCGTTTTCATCAATACAATGAGGTGATAACTGGTTATAGAAATTACAAATTTACTTCCCTCTTATTCAGAGAACACAACCGAGGCTGCACATTATCAGACAAATGACAAGAAGATGTGAACACTGGAGACAAATCGTTCCACTGTAAAGAAGAAATTCATTCTTTGTGTATTTCTTTTAATCAGAAGCTACATAAATGTGTAAAAAAACGATTGACAAAGCAATCTTTTACTACCCCATGGTGAATGAAATGAATGTTTAGCTTAGATCGTATAATATACATTTGCCAAGTGACCGTGACAAAACATTTTACCTAATAAAAATGTGCTAAAGTACAGAACGTATCTGCACTGGTACCTTGTTAAACATTGTATTTTAATGCAAAGATTAAAAGAAAATTGCAGGTCTTAAAATGAAAGTGCTAATATCTCTTAAACGTCTGTGAGGATATATAGGCAAAGAGACCACCTAGTTGTCAGCTGACAAACTATACACTAGTTTCCTTGACGTGACAGTTATACGTCCTTCTCCGCTCGTTCAGCGCATCACTTAGTAGTCGTTTTAAAAGTTGAGCTAGCCCTGAAAAGTGCCTCCAGGCTACATCACAGATGTTGTGTGTGTTTAAGCCACTGAGAGGAACCACATGTTCAAAAGGCATTCAATCTAAGAAACCACTTTTTAATTCACCGACAGAGGGAGGATGTATATTTAGCGGTTATTCCTATTGTACAATAATATGTGCAAGCCAGTGCATTTTCCGACAGAGCTAGTGAGGCATGTTTTTAATGACCATGAAAGGAGGACTAAAAACCCTGCCGAAGCATTGCTGTACAAAATAAAGTCTCTCACTCTGTCGTACAAATATACACAGACTATGAAGTGAGCTTATAGGAGTGTCAGACTGTAAAGGCTCAACCTCCGCAATGCGTCTCTGAGGCAAGTGATCATCTATGAGATGCTGGGATGGGTACAAAATTATCCATGTAATACTTCCTTCACAAACAGCAGTCATGAGCGCAAAGTACAAAATTAAACAAAGCCAAAAAAAACAACAAAAAAACCTGTATAAAATATAAGCTTAATTTAAATCATTAAATACTGTACATATCACATAGAATTTCAGCGCTACTGCAGGTGACGACGGTACCTTTCAGCACAAGGCAAACATTTCTAAAATCACTCACAAAAACATTAGCAAAAATATGTCGAGGGATAATCAAAGTTTTCAACGATTGCACTCCAAATTTTCATTTTAGTCTCGACAGTTTTGAGATCACCCAAGCCGGTTGTTGGTCCATATTTTGCATATTTAGATACCTACACTATTTTATAGTCACCAGAAATACTGTACAAAAGAAATTGATAGTAAAATGCAGCACAGTTTATTTTTTTAATTATTTTTTTTTAAGATATCTGAATATGTAGATTATGGATCCTGAGTGAAAACACCTTCAACTGTCACTGCCATGTGGACGGAGTGTGTGCCTACTGATCCCTTCCCGAGTGAGGTTATGATAGGAAGTTCTGTATGTGACAAAATAAACTTCTTATTAGTGTTTGGCTAAATAATTTAGAAGCAACGCTGCAAATATCCACAGCAAGCACGAGGTCTTGAAATGAGAACCTCTTTTTGTTTTACATAACATTCCACACCTCCAAATGTCTCCTCTGCTCTTCTATTGAATCCAGATAATGTAAACGTTTTGCGCGTTTTGTTTTCTCTCTTGCAATTTGCACTTTGCCCTGAAAGGAGCAACCGCTTTTTTGAGCATTTTTCTTTTATTCAGTGTGCGACTTTCACAGCAGTCAAATAGTACAGACTCTGCTCAAACATGGCCAGCAGAGAGACACCGTTCTCCCACAGGTCCCCGTGTTGTCACTCAACACAGTCGAGGTCGTCTCCTGTGGCCACCGGTAAGCTAAAACACCGGGCCTGCTTCTGGCTTGGATCTGGACCTCATGGACCTCACCTCAACCTCAGCAGGGGCTTGGCAGGTCTGTTGTGTTCCCCTCCCTCCCTCCCTCCCGCCCTCCCTCCCCCATCAAGAGGTGTCCATCAGGCACCGGCTGTGGGCTGGCTGCCCCTGGCCAGCAGTAATACAACTAGACTGAGGAGCCCAACGGCCCCCAGTCTTTTCAGCAGGGCCACGCTGTCTTTGGGGATGACCACCTGGGCCAGATCATTGGTGATGAGGGAAATCTCATGAGCCACACAAACAAAGATGAAGGTGCTGACCATGATGTTAAGTGAAGGGTTTCCTGGGATCAGGACCAAAATCCCCTTGGTGTCTGCTGCCAGCCAGATGTGGTACTGGCATATGAACAGCTGGGGGAGACAAAGCATATTAAACAGTACGAATATAATATGTGGTGGCCTGCAGGGCGCTACGGAACATAAGACACAGAGCTGCTAAGGGCTAGTTTTTGTTATTAGTGTTGCTTCCATACACATTTTATTATTGTGACATTTTCCCGAAATTACTGATTTCTCTTATTGTTTCATGGTACCCTTTGCAAAGCCCTTTGTAATAGATTTTTATGTAGGACTACATAAAAACAAGCTTTTAATACATCACAACTTTACTGCCAGGCCATGTCTTACCTCCAAGGAGATCTTTCCGAACCATGCAAAGAATGAGCTGTATACAGAGCGAGCGTAGCCAGGAATGTTTCTGATGAGAATGAAGGCCAAAATCTGAGGACAAGAGAGTGAGGACTAATGAGACTCTTATCATTTGAAGTAGCAGGCTGAAGTCAAGGAGTCATTAACACTCAAGTTAGAGTGATAAGCAGTCACTAAGTCACATATGAGGAGTAAAGTGTGCAATCTGGACCATTTTGGGGGAAATAAGCTGTTCTTAATTATCTATTGCACTACTTCCCCGAGTTTTTGGGTGGGGACTGGCTTTATATAATACAAGTACTATCTTTAGCAATAAAGAAAGGCAACTCCCTTGTTGTTACACTCACATTATCCTGTCATGTGACTAAGATAATGACCTTTCAAGGCAACTCTTAAAATAAATGACCACTGGGTATTAACTACAAAACAACAGAAGACATATTTGCTGTAAAACCATACCAGAACGAAAAAAAGAAAGGAGGAGGAGGAAAAATAGAGATAGACATAAAGAAAATGATAATACCTGGACCACAGAGATGTAAGGATGCATCTCGTTGCACTCGGTTTTGGTTTTGCAGCTGCTGGCCCATATTGAGTAGGTCTGGAGACAGAGGGAAAAGGATAATTTAGCATGTTTTAATCTTCATCTGCAAACAAAGACAAGGAGGTGGATAACTTAGAATAGACCTGGACCAAAACAGATGTGCAATATACGGGATTCAGATCATTAATACGGCATCAAATTGCTATGAGTAATGTTTACCTGACCAGAGAATAAAGTCGCTCCCCCTGTGTGTGTGTGTGAATGTGTGTGTGTGTGTGTGAATGTATGTGTGTGTGTGTGTGTGTGTGTGTGTGTGTGTGTGTGCTGTTGTCCGACCCTTTCCTCGTTTTGTTGACATAGGTGCGTCGTCCATGCGTGCTTTTAGTTAATGCTTGTGCATTTTAGTGTTCCTCACTGCTGTCATACGGCGGTTACAGCTGATAATATTGTTGCAGAAGCGTAGCGCCCACCCTCCAGTTTCCCCTCAGGTAAACACTGTTAGCTGGCTCAGCCGTCGCCATGTTGAGAGGCAATAGAAATCCTCCCAATCTTGTATAAGCACCTTTAATGTAATCCCCAACTGTTTTGGAGGAATCAAAAACAAACAGAGAGCTGCCCCAGTGCTACACAGTATGTCATCCATGCGAGGTGAATAGATTGTCACTTTACTAAGTTTATGTTACATTCTGCAGACCTTTCTCAATACAAACAAGAATTTCCTTAAGACATACCTAAAACCATTAAGAGCAGACGATTGTGCAAGCACGGACAGTAAGTAGCTGCTTTTGTCAGTAAACATTTTGTTCATTTAGTAAAATAAGATTTGGAAAAAAAAGGACCTTGAAAGATGACAGCAATCTAAAATAATGAGCCTAAAGCCCGGTGCTGGCAGAAACCCAAGTGTGAAGAGTCTTACTATGAAGGAGACGACAGAGAGGAAGAGGAGCAGGTTGGAAATCTTGGCAGAGAAGAGCGCCTCTCCTTTGCCCTCCGACAGCACCTGGTGCTTCTGAAGCACCAGATAGATGAAGGCAAATAACATGCCGTGTACCACCGCCTGCAAAAAGAGCCATTACCACATTAAAACTATTTTTACACAGTGCGGAGAATTTGGTTCCACTTAAAAAGCTTCTGATGTACTCTGCATTAACACAGTATTTGAAATGTGATACGTGGCAAAGACTGACAACTAAAATGGGGTGCAAGTGGAGTGAAAGACATTGGACTTACAAATCGGTCCAGCTTCCATCTGAACCACCACTCGTGGATGCTTCCGTTCAGCTCAAAGAGTGTAGAGATGGGCCAAACAGAGAAGATTTGCTCAAAGAAACCCTGCAGTAAAAACACCCAAACATGAAGCACGGCTAGGGAGCAAACTATAAATCTGAGTAAAAACTATGACAGAGGTTGCATATGCATATTATATGCATATTTGGCCATTTTGCTTCAGTCGGGCTAAAAATCATAAATGCTATCAAAAAACAATCTTGTATTTGAAAGTATGTTACATTTTCTCTCAAATTGTGCTGTGCAAAGACATAACTATGGAAAAAGTTCAGATGAAATTAAAAACATTAAGTTAGATTTTTATATTGAAGTTTTACGAACTCAAAATTAAAGTGAGGTTGCAATTCTGACTGGTGGGATTAAAATATGTTCAATTCACCAACCTGTGAAAAGGCAAAGATGCAGATGAACAGCAAGAGGCCCAGTAACTTGGTCAAGACCCCAAGGTGCCACAAGCCACTACCTGTACAGAAAACAAGACAGCCATTGGTGAAAAGGGTTTTCTAAAGGCAACACTGCTGCTAACATCTATGACAGGTATCACAATTATTGTGTAGAACTAATCTTGGATATTGATTGACCTAGTCTGGGACTTTTTCCAAGGATATGACGCATGTGATTGAAACAAATGAGGCAATCTTTTTTTTATATATATATAAATTGCATCAAATCTGACACCTACTGTTGGCCTTCTTCTGAAGGATCTGAGGCCACATGGCCAAGGTGGAGTAGATGACGACAAACCAGAAGGTGACCAACGGGACAAAGTAATAGAACTGGTATGGTCTGTCCATTACTACACACAGCACCAAGACCAGGAAGTTTAGACGGAAAAGTACCTGGAGTGAAACAAACATGAAAACAGAAACGTACACAGATCAATCAATAATAGCATCACATTGATAATAGTCCAAACTAAATAACTGTATTTGTTTTGTTATCAATAATATGATGGGATTTTATTCTAAAGTACAAAAATATTAGTAAGTGTAGTCCAACTCCTGAAAAACTTAAAAAGGACAGTCTGCAATGGAAGCTTAAACAGTGAAAACATTCCAAATATAGCGCACACTTAAACTGACATTTATTTATTTAGGTGGCTAAAATACGTTTTGCTGCTGCCCCCGTCCACAGCACAGCACTATGGATAAGTACCACATGAAACCCGACTTGGGAAAATCAGAACTACGCCTGTAAGTCTCTTATATAAAATAAGTGTACTACAATAAAGAGTGGTCGCAAGAGCCTGGTTAAAGTATAACTAACTGTATCCTCACCTGGCATACTCTATACAGTCCAAAGTCTCCTTTGAGCCAGAAAAAGGAAAAGTGTCCATAGCCGGTCTGAAAGAGGTACGCTGCCACCAGTACTCGCACATGCATGTACACTGGAAGGAACTGAAAGACAGAAAAAAAAGAAAAGAAAAGTTCTATGCCTTGACATCAAATATAAATGTACAGTGCTTCAAAGCAGATTACTCTCAAATGTTTGTGTGATGACATGATTACTGTGGGACTCACAGCGCTGGCTCCAGATATGTGATAGATGAGGATGACCAACTGCATCCAGCCTTTCCACTCGTCTGTTTGCTCACGGTTCAGTAATTTGGTCTGTTTGAAAAAGACAATAACGTGAAATAAATATAAATATATATAATATAAATTATATTATTATGTTTCCTATTTTAAAAGCTCATGGATGCCCTTCTTATATTATTACACACAGTTAAAAGGTTTGTTAAACTCGGGGCTTAGAGGAAAATTAGACTTTATAATAATGTCAATCATAGCAGATGGAACAATTAGACATCCAGCAATCAACCGAACTGGTCTAAGCTCACCATACCATCAAACTACATTCACACATGAAAACATCCAGCTGATGGATGAATTTACCTTGTAGACAGATACATTTTAAATTTCGTAAAACACATCTTCTTTTTTAAACACCAAGTTAGAATGCACTGGACTTAATGTTATGTTGAAGTGAGACTGTGTTGTTTAAAGCTGTAAGTATGCTTCCCCAAAATAAAACATTAAAGAAATACTGCATTCAACAGTGCCGTCTCACCTCCTTGCTGTTTTCATTGTAGAACACTCCCAGGACAAATATATAGATAAGAGGGATGAAGAACGTGGAGTGAGTGTAGAACTTCTGCTCCTTCATGAACACGTCTGCTCTGTCACAAAGGTAAAAATAGCTCATGATGATGCCCATCCTGCAGAGGGCCTGGAACGGCGCCTTCGGACCCAGAGGGGCAGCTGCAGTCGCCGGCTTCTTCTCCTCGAGGCTCTCTAGGTCTGGAGGCACAGGTCGGCGGTGGCGGTTGTTGCCGAGGACATGGAAGACCAGAAAGACCAGCGCCGAGCCCACGAAGAAACATGCTGACAGTTTCTGCAGGAGGTTTGGGGGGGGCAACGTCTGGCAGCAGGAGCCGTCAATGGGCCTGAGTAGCTTGTTGCACAGAGAGTTCATGAGGACCATGGCTCCCTAACAAGAGGATCACACAGGGCGGTAGTGGTGAGTGAGGTAAAGTTATCCTTTACTTAAGTACAAAAACACAAACACACTATAAATATTATTCTCTATTACAAGTCAAAATCCTGCATTGAAAAAAAATGCAAGTAAAACTAAAAAGTGTTCTCAACTAAATTAACTTAAGGTAACTTAAGTATATAATAGGCAGCAGAATGGCCCCTTCCCTGTTTTATATTATTGGATCGGTATTTTAGATTCATTCATGTGTAAGAAGCATTTTAATGTTGTAGTCATCAAGGTGAAGCTAATTTAACTGCTTTATAGACTGCTTGGTGGTTTGGTTGCCATCATTGGCAACAACATTTAAACATATAAAAAGTAGGGACAACAAATGGCAAAACGTGCACCCCAAAATAATATTTCTTTAAATATTTGTTGCATTGGTGATATTTAAATATTGCTGTTCCAGTCAGAACTGGAACCAGACAACCCTGCACATGAATTGGTGAATTTACTCGCAAGCTCAAGGGCATCTGTTTTAGAGACAATGGCAAGGCAAATTAGGTTGTTTGACTGTGGGCTGAAAAGTCTCGACTAAATACAGTGTGATGGCCAATGTCCACTGTGCTAGTACCTTTTCGATATGTGACTTATCTTGAGTGCCTTACTCAATAACAAGACCATATATGTTAGTCATGCTTGTGTGCCTTGCTGAATGGTAACAAGACCATATGTGGTTCTTCTCTTCAGCAGAATGTTTGCCTTAGGAACTGTTGTACAGATGTCTTAGTGAGGACTCTCCCTACCCCCCATCCTCATACACGGCTCCTTTATAAGATGGACACACCCTGCCGTTTGAGATCCTGTTTGCAGATTGTCCCCACATTGTTGTGGCACATCAAAAAGAACCACCTCCCTCTACAACCGTTTGTGAAATTGCAATGCTAACTTACTGTGTTAACCTCTCTTGTGCCCTCTCTAACATCAGACAATAGGTAGCAGCTGCCCCACCCCCTCCTGCCTCCAACCACTCCACTCTGTTGTGGTGAAGGACTTCAGGAGAAAGCACTGGCACGCTAAGCGTTGGAAAGGACCGTTCCAGATTCTCCTCACCACCCATACGGCTGTAAAGGTGGCTGAGCGAGTTACCTGGATCCACGCCAGTCACCGTAAGAAGGTGCCTGCACCTACAGATTCACCAGAACATTCTGACAGTGATGCACACACAGAGTCCTACATAGGAAATCTGACACTGACTCAACACAACAGCTGAGCGAGAGCCATGCGCCACTTCTGTCGTTATGTTGAAAAACAAGTACACAATACACGGAACACCTGAGTACACACTGACATAGGACAGCGATGCAACGCCCAGGACCATACCATCCTTTCAGGAAACCAGGACTATGTGGCCTCAGAGGCACAATGTGTCGTCTACTGTTTGGTGAATTGTTAATGCTGATGTTCCAAATGGATACTAGTGTATTGTATATCAATGATGTGATCAAAAGGGGGGAGTGTGATGGCAAAGTATCACGACATCTTTGAGCTGGACGGAAATTTGTACTGCAAAGCATGTACAACATACACATGACGTGTATATGTGTCACATTTCATTATTAAGCTGATGTTTAACTGCATAGTATCTAAGTCCTTCAAAATATAAAAGGTGACCAAACCAGCTAGCATAGATTCAGGTTCAGCAAGCAAAAGCTGATGCCTGGTTGCCAGCTTGGCAAACATTTTCAAAAGTTAGTGTTGAGCCCTGTGTGTCTTCATATCAAAAGTAATTGGGCTCAACATAAACTCCAGGATACTTAAAAACAATTTCTACGTACAGAAATTGACCCTCCTGAGATGACATACAGTACACTTTAGAAAGAGCTAAACAGGTGGGGCTGGAAGAGCAGGCTCCTCAGGTATCTCACTGGAATGTTGACGTTGCTCATGTTAGATAATCTGTGTCTTTAAACCACACGCACTCGGCCAGTTGCAATCGTGGAAGAAGTACTCAGATCTTTTACAAAATTTAAAGAAGCAATACCACAGTGTGGATATACTCTGTCACAAGTAAAATCATGGTTGAGCGCCAATTCAGCATGATAATTTAAGCTTCACCAGGTGGTTATTTCACATACACACATATACAAAATGCCATATTGTGATATATATTGTTGTGATATGAAAATATATATAGTCATGGCGGATTAGGGTCAAGTCACCCAGCTCTAATTCAAAAGATATTTTTTTATACATGTAGAGGAACCCCGTGTATTTGGAATCGATCAATCTGAGCTTGCATTATGAAATTACAAGAGTTTGGGTGCGTCATCTCCCATTGGTTGTGCTGTGTTCTACCCCCGGTAGGGGCATCTCAAAAACTAAAGCACTTTGGGGGTCTCCCGTCTAGCCCATAGGTGTCAAACTCAAGGCGTCATTTTATGTGGGGCGCAAGAGCTCGAAAGGAATATGATTGTCTTCAAATTAAAGTCTATGTTGCTTTACAATGTACAGAGACCATAAACTACATCTCCCACAATGCATGTTGTTTTTGTGACCAGCAAATGAACGGCATCCTACCTGCCGTTAGAAAGAAGTGTTTCCATATCGGCGTTTAACTAAAGCGATTTTAGTTGAAAAAGAGCGACAAATAATCCCTAAATGTCCAAGAAGAGAAAGATTGATGCAGAGGGAAGGCGAATACATGTTTGTGCTTCAAGGAGAAACAACGGTATGTCTTCTGTGTTATGAGGCAGTGTCGGTGATGAAGGAATACAATTTACGTCCAAACACGGAGCCAAGTATGCAAAATTTTAGCCTGTAAGAAAAACATAAAATTGTCCAAGAATTAAAAAGGCAGACTGCAATCGCAGCAGAATATATATATTCACAAAAGCTAGAGACCAAAACGCTACTGCTGTGAAAGCTAGTTTCATTGTGGTGGAAGAAATCGCCCGAGCTTCCAAGTGTTTTTCAGAGGGAACATTTTTGAAACAGTGCATTGTAATTATTATATATTATTATTATTATTATTATTATTATTATTATTATGCTGCGTTCACACCAAAAGCTTGTTTACTCGCCGGACTATTTGTGGTTATTTTGTGTCTGGGTTCATTATATTATCCGTCGCCGCACACAGCTTCTCCAGGACCTGCGTCTGGAGGACTACCGCTTCCAGACTATCAACTTATCCTCCATGGTTTCTGATTCAACGGCAGGACGTCAGTGATGACGGGTTGGCTTTCGCAACACAGTGTCACGCAAATTTTTCACGTTTAAAAGGTATGTGAGTAGGTGTGCCATATAAAGGTTTGTGAGCAGATGTGCTATTTAATGGTATGTGAGCAGGTGTGCCATTTAACGGTATGTGAGCAGGTGTGCCATTTAAAGGTATGTGAGCAGGTGTGCCCAGACCACACCTGTCCCACATGTTTTTAGCAGCTCACAATTATTTGTTGTACCAGAGTTATGTCCCTCTCAACTGTGACAAAAAAAAAGCTTTGAACAAAGTTAATGTAATATTGTCTTTGTTATTTTCTTTAAAAGTTTGATCTTTGGTAGAGTAATGTGGGTTTCTTAATACTACATTAAAAGGATTTATGTTATAATAGAAGAGAAATTAGCTTACATACATTTTTACATTTATATAAATGCATGTACTATATTTTTACACTTGAATAAACAATCATCAAATGCAGAGCCAGTCATTTAACAATATGTTAGGGAGTAGTTACATCTATACAGTCTTACAGTTACAACCGGCCCTTTGAGGTCAAACATAATGCTGATGTGGCCCAGGGTGAAGATGAGTTTGACACCCCTGCTCTAGCCAGTGTTGTAGTCAAGACCACCAAAACCGAGACCAAGTCTGTATCAAGACCGAGACAAGACCAAGACCTTGCGGGGTTGAGACCAAGTCAAAACCAAGACCAAACCAGCGTGAGTCCCACACTGTTTGACACACTTACAATAATAAGCGGACCATGCTAACCAGAGGCACTCGTCAAATTGATCTAAAATATCCACATTCTAATAAAATCACCCACAGAAAATAAATGAAGATTCACATAATTAATTGCCATATATACTATGTGTGTATGTATAAGTGTACCACGAGAAATGTCTTGATAAAATATTCAAAAAGCATCGCAGAGGTGAATTTTGTGTGTGGGGAAAACTTCCTTTTTTTCCCTGTGATCAATCATAATAATGATGTTAACAAATAAATCAGACAATGCACAGGCAATTTAGTGATATCTTGGCAGTTGTGGTCTTGACCAGTCTTGAAATAAAACCTGGGTCATCTTTATCCGAGGGTAAAAATGTGGTCGATTGAGAGATGAGACCTTCAAAAAGGTGGTCTTGAGACCAAGAGCGATCTTGAGTACTACCTCTCGTCTAGATGAACAGATGTGAGTAATATTCTAAAATAAAATGCAAAGACTGTGCTGCCACAATAGCTGAAACTAAACCATTGAATAGAACAATCTAATACCCAACAAATAATCTTAAATCCTGCCTACCACATTCCTGGTGCTCTCAGGGAGGTGCAAGCCGTCGTCTGACTGGGTGATGGTTTCCAGTGCAGCCTGGCGGGACGCAGCCAACAGCTTGACCCGGGACCTGCCGTTACGCTTGCTGCTGTTGAGCACGTCCACCGCCGCTTCATTGTACAGCTCCAGCTGTTGATTGGTGATCATTTTCCTGTTCTCACTCAACACCTCCTCATTAACTGGGTCTAGAGAGACAGAGGTATGATGGTGTTTTGCACAGTGTGAAGAGGTAGAGAGATTTGGTTTAGACGGTGCATGTAAAAGTTGATATTCACAAAATCCTAAAATCTTGTGTGAAATCCCCAATTATGTTAACTTTTTGTTCAAAAATACTACTCTGGAAATTAGGATTTAGTGATGACATTGTAGTGCCTAAAATACCCTGAAGCCCCCCACCATTATATCGGTGTAAACAATGCTTTGAACCGTCAAGTCGTTACTAATGGTAATGCGGTTTGACATGAATGCGATGATCATATCAGAGACTTTTTACTGTGGTGACAGGGGACAGGCAGTAATACTTTACTAACCCAACTGAGACGACAGATCATAAAAAGCTTGAAGCACAGTTTACCTTGCAGGACCCAATAGACCTCTCCATGGTCAGCCAGCTTCTCCAGGTGCACAGCAATGGCTGTCAGGTTGACTTTGTACTGCTGCAGCGTCTCGCTGCTGCCACTGTGCAACTTGATGGACCACTGTCGAAAATAGATTCATGGATGAGATTAAGATTGACATAACTCAGCCACCACCTTGTCATGAAATGAGCCAGCATTGCAAAGCACTCATTTATCCAGCTTACTGTTGCAGCTCCAAGGATGACAACATCTGGCTTTGCTGAACCTTCCTACAACACATGAGATAAGTTACAATTACAAAAGTAAATCCATATCTTAACCACGAGACAATGTCAAGTTTATGAAACTTCCTCTATTAATAATGCTCCTTACTTGTTAACAGCAGAACTTAACCTTTATACTCACGTGTGTCCATGATATCAAGCGCTCCTTCATTGAATTATTTGCCTCTGGATACCACAGAAAGTCCTACACACAAAGAGTATGTAGATGTTTTATCAGAGTATGTTATTACACACTGAGAAAAGGAGATAAAAACACATCCATAAATAGCTTACCACATTGACAGAGGGACTCTCAACTTCAAAGGAAATGTCCTCATGCTTCAGACATTACATGTGGACAGACAGAGAGAAAGTCTGTTAGGCAAATAGCGTTCATCTTTTTTTTTCCTGCTTGAGATCAGACCAAAAATAGTTACAGCTGCTGCATGATTGCAGTGCATTCTAGTGATGCATTTTTTTTTTGTTGGGGATTTTTGTGCAAACCACTTCATGTTATGTTGTATTTTTTGTTACAGCACATTTTCTCAATGCTACCTATTGAAAGCCTCAAGATATTCAATGACATCACATCTATATAGATATATAGTGTGAAGAAAAGATCACTGGGGCTATTTCTCACATTAAAAGCCATAAGTTAAGGTTGAAGTGTCAGGCTTTAGAGAATCAAGTAACAGTAAATCGATTACAAATGATGTGACATTCTTAGATGTAAAGGACAGTGAGGTATTCGTAACATCTACAATTTGTCATTCTGGTTTCAGTTTTTCCCAGTCAGAAAATGTTTGAGGCAATTCTCAATCGGTCATAATTAACTTCAGAAAGTGTTCGAGGAAAAAACTTTTCTTAGTAGCAGCCCTGCCTACAAAGCTGTTGTGAGTGTCACATGCAGCTGTACCTGTCTGTCTGCTCTTTGGTTGGAATCAAATATATATATGGCTGACTATATATAAAGTTGATAAAAAAAAAAAAGCATATGGATTTTTATAACCACTCATTTTCAGACAGACATGTTTAGTTTATAGACTGTTCAGGACGCATGAGCAAAGCGTAAAAGTAGGAATATTTTTTAATGTCTGCACTATATTTGTATACAGGTGTGCTTCACATCTGTAGATTTTCATGCCGTACATCATCAACTCTCGCTACCTCTGCTGAACAATTTCCAAAGAAAAACCCTGGGTTTACACAGCGCTTCTTCTCATAATTACCTTGTTTCCATCTTCTCTTCGCTCAGGGTCGATAATTTTGATGAAGGAGTAAAAGAGCTGCCTGATTCGCGAATCACCGACAAAGGCCACGCGCTTTTCAGCAAGGCAGGTTTTGGCTTCACTGTAAGACAAAAATGACGGTGAGGAATCTGAAAACTGTAAATCCCAACAACTGCAGATAACAATCATTCATGTGTTGGGTAGTTCTTAGCATTTTCTAACCTCAGCAAAAGCAGATTTTATTACCCCTGCACCCTTACAGACACTCAGACACACACATCTAATCTATCACTGCGACACCCTTCTTCGTTCATCTGTGTCCCAAACACACTGTACATATAGTGACCATGCACACATGCACACATGTTACTGTGACTTACATGCTTTTGTATTTGTGCATCATGCAGCCATACGGCTGCCATACGTTCTCCCCCAAGTAACGTCCTCTGGACAGCAGCCGTTCACATGAGTCTCCGCCTGGAGACAGAGAAACACCCCCCAGTAAGACCAAACAAAAAAGATACTGGTCTTGTTTTCACACATAGTTTTTCTGTGACTGAAACCTGCTGTCTCGATAGTACCCTTGCTTTTCATTCAGTACTGTCAAAAGACTAGGAAACAATACAGGGCTCTGCCAGGGGCCATAGGACAATATAAAGCCATCAGCAATTTAGCTCAACCATAAATCTCTCCAGCTATTCATGTGTGTGCAAAATGAATGGAGCCATCAGCAACTCAACCAATCCATAGAAACATGAAGGCTGGCGAGGTACGTGGACAAAGAAGCTGCTCTGTGTGCACACAGAGATATCTGTTGTTCCTTCTCATGAACAAAGTCCAGTCGAAGATGGGAGGAGTGTGTAAACCACTCTTTCAAAATAATCAAACTCTGGGATTTGTGCAAATCGCTGTCATTGACAGTAGTTTAGGGTGTGGGACAAGTTGACACATACAAATCAGTGTGGATGCAGCTACAGTTACTAATCTTTAAGCGACAAGCAGAAGCAAACTTGTCAAAGTCCCCGAGGCAGGACGCAGGCTGCTCACATTCACTAAAGCTCGAGTTTGTTAGTGTTACTACACCACATTACTATAATTGAGAATCCAGCTTGCAGCTGTAGTAATGTCAGTTAACTTGCATGCGCGTTAAACAGCAGTGAACTCCTAATAGACCACTAAAACCCTCTTTATGTCAGTTGATGGCTGCAGCAGCCTCACCAGCAGTAACCAAGCGTGTCCTGACAGGAGCACATAAACACAGCTAACTAAACGCAGCGTTAGCTTCAGCTAAGCTAAGCTAGCCGCACAAAGCCGATGTAAGTCCGTGCACTTGGGTAACCTTTAGTGAATTTAGTCACTATAACACCTCCGTCTATCGAGCTACATTGCCCGAGGCTCGCCACCTGTGACGGTATGCCCCACGTTTAAAAAAGCATCCCCGGATAACGGCACTGTACTGACCCGCGAAGCGACACACATAGGTAGCAGCTGCAACTAGCTAGCTAGCGTTAGCATTAGCTGGTTAACTCCGATATAAAAACAAAAGGGGGCAGAGACCACTTACCTCCATAGTACCGCGAAGCCGTGTGAAACACGAGGAGTAAGACGACGAGTACTAGAGATATCAGTTTGGCATTTTTGATGGTGAAATGGTGATTTATTTCTCGTTTGCCCAGGCTATAGGCCAGGACCGCCATCTTTGCTCCTCCATGACAACAAGCACCTGTGCGGTCTAACATCGGCGCTCCTCCCTGAGCCCCATCCGCCGGCTCGGCCCCGCGCGACACCGCCCCCTGCGCCTCCATCACCACTGCTCCTTCATTACTGCTGCTCCATCCATGCTCATCCATCACTGCTGCTCAAAGTAGCTGCAGATCAAAATAAGTTAAAATAAAAACACTTAAGAGTGTCCCAGTTCATCAATTAATCCAACAATTTGACTTCAAGAGTTTGAATATGCAAAACTATTAAGACCTGACATGATGGAGAGCTGAAGCTCAGATGGGATGTAGTTTTGCGAGTCTTTTATATACTCAGGTAATCATCAGGTATTCACAGTTGACTTGCTGAACCTGTTTAGAGCTGAACGAGCCTGGTGAATCATACCAACTGTGTTTACCTCCCGAGCAAAGTGTAACTTTTAATATTTGCATAGATGTACCAGACTGGAAAGCTGTGCATCTAACACCCCTTAATAAAAAACAGCAATCTGATGGCTTGAGTTTTAAATTGCAGTATTTTTTTCTAATTAATTTTTTCTTTGTTTTTAAATAAAAATGTCTCTTATGGAAACGATTCACATTCAGTCTATGTTGGAATGGAGGAGTGCCAAGTATTTATGTTTTTGGAGTGCCAAGTATATTAGTTTTGTCGATGTACAGTAGATCTGCTCCTGTACTTGCACTCTTTTTCCATTAAAATCTGTGTAAACTTTCACATTACATTTCCAGGCTTAGGTTTTAAATGACTGGGAAACTTTTCAGGGTCTCCATGATGTACAATCGGTGATTTTTAAAAACTCAACAGTTTATATTAGCACTGCTAGGCAGCATGAAAACAATTCAAAGCACCAACTGTGATCTGCCACTCTGCACTCTCCTGTCACATTGTTTAATTATTCTTAGTTGCTTTACTTGTATTTCTTCTCCTTCACCTGCTTGATTTGTTTTTTTCATCAGACAAAAGCCACTTTTAGATGTACGCCCATGATAAACCTGAATGGAAATGATAGAATTACCACTCTACTGTGCAAACCTGGTGCAAACATAAAGTAAGTGTCTGTAAAAGACTGTGGAAGCACAAATCATTCTGCATGATATTATTTGATTATTAGAAAGAAAGAGCCAATTGTGACTACTTCATAGTGTTGAGCAAGGCTGGATTACCAACTGGGCAGCGATTACATCTGCCCTAGACCCCCAGCAGCCCCAGGTTCACTGTGTGCCAATGGGTTGTATGTAATTTGAATAATTACAAATTTTGATAAGGAATACTACTAAAGTACAATAAAGGGGGGTCCTGCATTATTACCTAATAATAGTGACCCTGTCTTGTAGAGGTCTCCTGTCACGCACCAATCACCGTGGCAAATTCCTTGTATGTGCCAACGTACTTGGCAATAAACCGTTTCTGATTCTGATTCTGAAATGTAGTAATAGTAGTAGTAGATTTAAATGTGGAGTAAAGGTATATTTTAAAATCTCACTTTAGCAAAGTGGTTGAGTAAATGCACTTGTATTTTTCCACCACCGCTATTGAAAAAATACTTCATACATCATCAAAATTAACAAAAGTGTCACTTTAGCTGTCATTTGAATTAATGTAATGTAAAAAATAAATAAGATACAGAGTATGTTTGTAGCATGATGTCTGCATGATTAAAGGTTCCATCTGTAGTTTAATATCACAAGTTTTATGCATAATAGATGCTGTAGACCTGTAGTTGCAACAGGCATCCGAGTCTTTGCTGCTCCGTGGTCAAAGATACTCTATATCTATTTGATAAAATACATTGCACTTCCAGCTGGGGTGTTAATAACAACATCCCATACTGTCCTCTAGTGGTTATATGAAGTGCTGCATGTTAAGTTTTATGTATTGATGCCTCCATATTCAGCAGAGCAGTACTGCTTCTTCATGAAGAGGTGTAATTAAATCCAAATGTTCAGAAATATTGCATATCCCAATTCCCTCAACACACTGAACTCACTCAGATTCTCAGCTGATTCTCTGTGACAAATCAAGTCATTTCTGAAGGAATGTCATGTCCCCGCATTGAATCTATATCAAATATCGGTGTGTATTTATCACTGCAATTCAAGCCTTGATCCAAACCACAGAAATTTATTTGGATGCAAAAGCTGTATTATGCAAGGAAAAGCAACATCAGAGGATGCATATTTACAAGACACAATGCACGTTAGTAATCACACATTGGCATGGACAGTGTCAACAGAAATTTTCTGTACATTAAAATCGGATGTACCGTTGAAAAGCATGAAAGAGGGGGAAGGTAAATAAGATATGGCTGTGCTTCCACAGTAGAAAGATGTTTAAGTTATTGATGATTTGTTACCATCAGCCAAACTAGAACCAAAATACAGTGACAAACCTTCAATGGTGTCATTAAAACATGAAAGCACTTAAGTCACTGAGTTGTGTGTTTTGGAACATTGGACATGCTTTATTTCAGAACTTTTCACAATTTATTTAAACATCTCACATATACAAAATAGGTACAATAGACTTTGTGGTTTCATTTTTTGAGAGAAAGAGAGGCCGCCTAAACCATTCAGAATTGGATGAAATATGTGCTGTCAGTATGAACACTCGATGTGGGATTTTGAGTAAAAAAAGCCTGAACAAAAAACCAAAACAAAAAAAAAACCTTCTAGACAAAACAAAAAAAGAGCAAAACAAAACAAAAACCAGACATCAGAATTAGAAACATTCCACCTGCTTAAAGTGGGGGAGCATCAGGGGACGAATGCAAGACTCCTCACATGTCAATACAAAGTAATACAGTAAAAGTGGTTAGCTCCACAGCTGCATATTAGCACCATAGATCTCTGCTTCAAGTAACTGAGCACCTTCCGATACAGCTTGAAGCATTAGAAGTCTTAACATCTCGGTTGTGGACCCAGGTTTTGTCAAAAGTATTTTCTTTAGGTACAGGCATGAGGTAGCTTAAACCTTTTTTTCATGGAAATTGTGGTTTTAAACCTCCTCTTTGGAAGATATACAAAGACCACAAAGTGATGCATACTTTCAGCGTTTTTATTACACTTCTTTTATTTTTTACAAAAGGATGACATGATGACCCACAACAAGCTGTTTCCCCGCGTCCCTTTGGGTTGCTGTATTAATTTGCATTGCACAAACGCTCCGTTCAGTCCGTTCAGTCCTCTCAGATAGTTGCCCATCTTAAGCAAGTGGATGCGCAGAGAGAAATCAGCATTCAGTATAAAAAAACAACACAGAAAGAAGGGCAAGGATTTTGTTTTTTCGTTCTTTCTCTCTTTTTGGTTTTTAATTTATCATGAGTCTATTTATTTGAAACAGACTGGGCCAATGTCCAAACCAAACTCCTGATCAGCTCCACCAATGTCCAAAGGTGCAATGTCGAGGATGGGCAGGCGAGATGGTTTATTTGTTCTGTACTCAATCACTGTCTTGCTCCATTCACCAGTGTGTCTCTGCGGGTGTAAAGGAGAAAAGGAGAGACCAAACGTTAGAATAGCGGCAACATAATACAAATCACACGGCTGCTCTGTCTCATGACACCAACAACTGCATGAATGTAGCAATTAATAAACAGAGTCATTTCTTTCTCCTGAGGAAGAATGAAACTGAATTGATGAAGGTAACAGTAATGACCAAAGAGCAACTCACAGTGCAGCCATCCTCCAGCACGGAGAAGGTGAAACGGCTGTTGCCCTCGGCTCTGAGCTCAACATCGTTGGAGCCCTGGATCACCACGGCCTTCTTCAGGTTACCGGTCTCATCACTCATGTAGGCATTGCTGTTCTTGCAGTGGTAGGTGATGTTCTGGCTGGCGTGGTTGGACAGCAGGCGCATGAAGGCAAGCTGGGTGGCCATGCTCTGGGAGCTGATCATCTCATCGTTGTAGGTGAACTGCACGAAGGAAAGAATAGAAAATATTAAATCTGTTGTGACTGTTATTTCCTGGTCTTGTGTGCTTCTGTGGTGTTTAAACCCCTTTTATTTCAAATAAATATCTCTGTAGACGCTCACCTCAGTACCACCGTTGATGGTCTCTCCGAACCAGACGTGCTTCTTGCCCTCGGTGCTTCTGTACCAGTTCTTGCGGGCGATGCTCTCAGGGTGGGCGTGGATGCAGGTCTCACGGGTGGTGAAGTCGCAGAAGACCTTGATGGCGTCATTGATGCATCCCTGGTTGGGGTCAATCCAGTAGAATCCTACAGAGCAGGATAAAGAGTGTTTTACTCTCCTACATATGAGCTCCAAAAGACATCGAAACCTTACTAAATGTAAGTGGTGTTTGGCCAACAGTGCTGTCAGATTAAGTTGATCTTACCGTTGCTCCATTCGGGGTGGCTGAGCTTGATGTCACGGCAGGTGCGGGCAGGGTTCTTCCTGGATCCCTCAGGGGTGAGCATGTTCTCGATCTGACTGTTGAGGGACTTGATGGTGGCATCGACCTCGTAGTCCTTGGCTCTCAGAGCGGGCTGATCAGCTCTGTACTCATCGTATCCAGAAACATCATATCCACCACCAGCGGGGCCGGGAGGTCCGGGCAGACCGGGAGATCCAGCAGGACCCTGATATGAGTAAAAGAGAGGATTGATATGTGGATCACAGTAGCAGTTGTCAACTGCCTGGTTTACAAGACTCTAGATGTGCTTACAGAAGGTCCAACGTATCCAGGGGGTCCACGAGCACCAGGAGAGCCAATGGTTCCATGGCCGCCGGCTCTTCCATCCTTGCCAGGGGGTCCATGGGGTCCAGCAGGTCCCTGAAGAGGAGATTATCACATGTCAAACATTTTTGGAAATCCTGGATTACCTATAACTGTACGTTACTGTATGTAACAGAGAATATTGAGATAGCTATTAATGGCATGTCACCTTTACAAATGTTACTAGCTCTTAATGTGGTTCATCACATTACAATGAACACTCTCTCTGTCAGGGTATCTGCCACCTGACCTTAACTCGCTCTGCTAATTACGAGCTCACATATAAGCCTTTGATGTTGATTTGATTTGAGGACATGGTGCCTCTATGGAAGAAGGTGGAAAAAGAAAACCACAGGTGTATTGTGGGTTATTAAGATTCCACTCACTCTAGGTCCAGAACCTCCATTGGGTCCGGCAGATCCAGAGTCACCGGAAGGTCCCTGAGGGGAGACAAAGTGCATCACTGAGTGACATCATAGTAGACGTTGTAGATAAGGTAAATATCAGCACATGTTTTGTGTGCATTACGACGGTATGGGTCACTCACAGAAGGTCCAGGCATTCCCTGGAGACCAGCATGTCCACGCAGACCCTTCATGCCTCTCTCTCCCTTGTCTCCAGCAACTCCCTTCTCACCACGGGTTCCAGCGGCTCCCTATAACACACACACACACATACACACGCGCGTGATACATCCGTGTACTTTTAGGCAATTAACTATTCTATGTACTATTTCTATGACTATACGGATTCATTATACTTACGGCGCCACCTCTAGCTCCAGCTGCTCCAACAGGTCCAGAGGGACCTCCTGGGCCCTAGAGACAAGAAGAGACAGGAGTGAAAGGATGAGAACGCAGATGAATGTAGATGTTGTGTAACCTGCAAATTGTTCTGTTTGGAAATGGTCTAGCAGTGAATTCATTGCTGTTTATACGTACAGACTCTCCACGGTTTCCAGGTCTGCCAGCAGCTCCAGAGGGTCCAGCAGGTCCTGGGGAACCAGAAAGTCCCATGGAACCAGCAGATCCGGGCTCACCACGGTCTCCCTAAACATGGTGGAAAAGAGTAGATATGGGTCAAAGCACAGCATATGCGTGTGCACAAAATTGCTTCAATGTGTATGAACAGGTATTACCTTGAATCCAGCAGTGCCAGGACGGCCAGGGGGTCCATCGTTACCAGGGTTACCCTGCAGATGGCAAAGAATATTACAGTTTACAATAAAGTTTCTATCTTGTTATCAGGCTATCGTGTCAGGTTCTTGTGAGTCCATGTTTTTGTTTAATCTACAAAAGTAAATTTTAACCAAGAAATCGTAGTTCCATTTGCAACAAGTCATATTTCGATCAACTAAGAATACTTCTACTTTGATACTCTCGCCACATTTGGTTACTACTACCAGGTAATTGCAGTACTTGTTATTGGCCAGATCAATCCTTACCTCACGTCCAGCCTCTCCCTGGGGTCCGGTCATACCGGGCAGACCAATGTTGCCAGAGGGACCACGAGCTCCAGAGGAACCAGGAGGTCCAGCTCTACCAGGCTCTCCCTATGATAGGATGCAGAGAAAACCACCGGGTCAAATACAGTCACAGGCTTCATACTGTATCTGATACAATAGGTATGGAATTCATGTTTGACCCTCTGGTAGATCTTTTCTTTAGCAAAGGTGCAGTTGTTAATTCAAACCATCCTGCAAAATGGGCATGGTGACTGAAAACTATCCACAAATTTACCAATCCACCAGCACCGCCGGGTGTACCACGATCTCCTCTAGCACCAGGCAGACCAACGAATCCCTGAAGTCCAAGAGGACCACCGGTTCCAGCAGTACCAGGAGCACCCTAAACACACACAAGCCACATATTAATGTATTGCCGATGGATCTCTATGGATCTATATGCCCATGATACAAATGTATACTCAGTAATATTTATCTATCAAACAGTTGATATTGTCAACATTTCAGTGTTCCATGGTCTCATAATTTTGATCTAACTTACAGGGGGACCAGACTCTCCAGAGGGTCCTTTCTCTCCGGCGAGACCAGCTGGTCCAACCATACCCTGCTCTCCAGAAGGACCACCGGGACCAGAATCACCACGAAGACCACGAGGACCATCCTTACCAGCGGGACCGGAGAGGCCTGGGGGTCCAACAATACCCTGTGAGGAGAAGAGGAGCAGAATGTGTTAATGTCAAGCGCTCTGTTTCACTCATATGAGAAGCAGCAAAACGAGAAGATGATTTTGAAAATGTTACTTAATTAATCCAATGCATTGAATGTGGGCTTGCATATGTGTTAACTAATGTTATGCAATATAAGAGCAATACTCACAGCGGGACCAGAACCTCCAACTCTGCCAGCAGCACCAGGGAAACCAGTCAGACCCTGACATTGGAAACACACACCATCAAAGGTTACACAGCGGCCATCAAGAATGTGTGGTGTGTCTGTTTGTGTGTGTCTATGTGTGTGTGTGAGTGGACATCAGAGAGGTAAGATATGGAATTTTTCTGGCACAGATGAATAAATAAAAAAATGAACAGAAAGAACACAAAATGTTCAATTTGGCTTACTTGAATTTTAAAAACATGGTTTTCAGTTCTGCTGCAGCTACGATACATTTTCCTAAAACCTCATTTATTGTCAATCTTAAAGTCAAGGATTTGTGAGTTTGTGGCTCAAGTGCTGCAGGAAAAAGCATTTTCATGGTAAACTGAAACTTTGAACTGAAAACCTTTTAGAATAAACTGTCTCTTTAGTTTAATGATGTTGATTTCCAGTCCCTAAATGCTCTAGTAGCCTTCACTTGAGTTGAAGGGGCCATAGAGCTGAAGTGAGTGTGTGACTGTAACAGGTAAAACAGTGATTATATATGTGTTTTTGTATACTTTAATGTTTTTAAGGATCTTAGATGCAATAAATGCATTCAGGAGGAATTCTTTTTAATGTTTTTGTACTCACAGAAGGTCCGTTGTCTCCACGAGCACCAGTAGGTCCAGCAGGTCCAGAAGCACCCTAGATAAACAGAAATCGGACACCATTCACATTACTCATATCTCATTTGAGTTTTTAAATTGTCAATGTAAGTGCTTGTATGTCCACTGTAAATGGTACTAACAGGAGGTCCAGACTGTCCAGCGGGTCCAGATGGTCCAGATGGGCCAACTTCTCCCTTTACTCCACCAGGTCCACGCTCTCCTCTTGCTCCGGTCTGACCGTCAGAACCCTGCAAACAGGAAGAGTAATGGGGCTGGGTCAATATCTGGGCAATTGTGTGTGTGTATGTATTTGTGTCATCGTATATAGTATTTTGTATTGTAAGATGATTGGCTGTTGGCTTACAGGGGGTCCAGCGAATCCGGGAGCTCCAGCAGGTCCAACCTCTCCACGCTCTCCCTGTGGAGAACAAGCAGTGGGTCAGAAAGACAATTTATTCTGCACATAAAAGCTGTACGTTGTACTCAGGTTTTTGTCTGATATTTATATCAACAGGTAATTTATGGTGAAACCGGTTATAATGAAGGAAGTCAGCCACAGCTACAGTACTTACAGAGGATCCACGAGCTCCAGCGGGGCCGGAAGCTCCGAAGCCACCGCTCTCACCCTGGAGGAGAGAACAGTGAGTGTTTCATTAGCTTAGCATAGATCCAGCAATCTATCCATCCATCCATTATCATCCGTCTATAAATCTATACACACATGAGAAATATTTTGGCAGCAGCAGCATTGTTATAAACCAACTTTTGTATTATAGAATAGCTAATGAATTTGAAAACTTGATATGAATGAAATAAAAGATGATTATTTGTTTTTTCTTCTTTTACGACATAATGCAAATGTGGTGTCATTGTTTTTTTTGGTCCAAAAATATAAGCAAACGTGCAGTAAACAGTTAGGGAAAATGCTTCTGCAAAAGTTGTGCATCTGCCTGCTGCATTTATTTTGTTACCACCTATGCCATCCTAGATTAAGCTGTGGTTGAGCCATTGCTGTAATATTATAAATCAGCCATCAGGTGGCAGTGTTGAGGTTCTAGCATCAGATTCAATGCAAAAGTGAAGGTTCTCCTACAGAGGAATGCGATGATCAAGGATATGGATTTGGGTTGGTCAGCCAAGAGATAATTTCTGACTGTGATTTGATCTCAAAAACACATCTTGATGGTTTTCTTGGTACTGGTACGAGAGTCTGCCATCCATTTTGATTAATGTTGGAGGCAGCCATTTTTTAGCTCGTTACAAAGCTCCATAACATTAATTAATCTGTGTTACGGTTTTCTTCCTCAATATCCTCATTCTAATAGTTTATCTCAATATTTGTTTTGTGGTAAATAATATCCACACATCACCAACTTACCTTATCACCATTGGCTCCAGTGGGTCCAGGAGGTCCAGCGGGTCCAGCCATACCCTAGAATGAGAGATGAGAGGACACTCAAACCAGGGCTCTGGTTATTACACTCAAACATTTTTATATCAAGTGCCTCAAGAAGAATTATAGTTGAACTTACACGGCTACCATCTCTGCCAGCATTGCCGTCAAGTCCTCTGTGTCCACTCTCTCCCTAAAGGAGCGAGAGGAGGAGGGAATAATAGAGAGGAAATTTATGTTTATTATTTCTGCAAGTTCTTTTTAACAGGGACCATGTATAACAAACACAAACTTTAATACTTGAAATCTGATGCAATATACAGAGATATAGTTAAACGCTAATTTCCACGCAGGTGATCAATAATCCAAACAGCATATACATTACATAAAACAAAATAAAATAACAAAATAAATACTGTTCACTATATACATGGTCTGATTATTAACAAATCTCATGAACAAATTTGTGTTATTTTGAGGGTTGACATTCCGCTATATTTGCAGGTGGTAGATTTCTGGAGTTTACCTTCTCTCCCTTGCCTCCAGGGCCACCAGCGGCTCCACGCTCTCCGGGCATGCCACCAGGTCCTTGGTGTCCAGGTCCACCTGCAGCTCCAGCAGCACCAGGCTCTCCCTGGAAACAGACATGACAAACTATGGTTTATTTTTGCATAAAACACACATGATTGTATAAATACATTACCTCATATATGAGCTTGGCACCAACATATTCTGATTCTACAGGATCATATTACTCAGAAGAGCAGATAAACAACCATTATATGGCAACATTTTACCTTGCCACCATCGGCTCCTGGGGCTCCAGCGGGTCCACGGGGTCCAATTGGTCCCTGAGCTCCATTAGCTCCGGTAGCACCGGGGTTACCACGCTCTCCCTGTAGGAACACACAGAGGGAGTCAGTGTATTGTCTTCAGCTGGTTGTTTTATTATATGAATGCAAAGGTAATCTGCCACAATGACGGAGATATACTGTTCTCTATAGTAATGTGAACACTGCATGTGCTCTGGAAAACAAAGGCATGAACAGGTAAACTTACCTTGGCACCTGCAGGTCCAGCAACTCCATGGTCTCCTGGGATTCCCTATATAGAGACAAGAATGGTGGGTTAGAGATGTACTGCTTATTCTACAATACGTGGTTCGACTGTACAACATGTTGGAAGTCAGTGTGTGTTACTTACTCTTTCTCCGGCCTTGCCAGCCTCGCCAGCACCTCCAGCGGGACCGGGCAGACCCTGAAAACATCAAGCTGCAACATCAGGACCAATGGACTCAACAGTGCCATTTATGCAGATACTGCTATCTCAAAAGTACACCTGAGGTGCATGTTATATATCACATGTTTTCTTAAACCTCTCAGGAAAATAGGTAGTGAAGCAACCAAGATGATATTGTAATTAGACTTAAATTGCTCTGATAAATGCACTTTTATGTTTTTGAATATGTTTTTTTTTATTTCATTTTCTTCGCTCTGTTTACAATGAGCAGGGAATAGAATCAGATGATGGATCCGAACCTGGAAGCCAGGAGCTCCAGAAGATCCCTGCTCTCCCTTATCACCATGACCGCCCTGTAGCAAAAGACAAAGAGAGACGAACGGTGTTAAAAACGGCATACATAAATGGTGTAGGTATTTGTCTGAAAGGGTGATTTATATATATATATATATTTATATATATATATATATTTATATATACAAAAGGATACTTACAGCAGGTCCAGTGGCACCAGTGGCTCCATTGTTGCCATCAGCTCCAGGGGTTCCCTAGATAGGAATATGATGACATGTTATAACAACTGACAATGGAGCTGACAAACCACGATAAAAGGTTTTATCAGTGAGTTACTGTGTTAAACACTCGCAGGTTTTTTTTTACTTACTCTCAGTCCAGTGGGGCCAGATGATCCCTTATCTCCAGGCTTGCCACCCTCACCCTGACAGAGGTAAGAGGTAGGTTAAGCACAGGTTACAATAAACTTGAAAATTAAAATCAAAATAGAGATGGAGCTCCAAATGCTTATCGTTCAGTCTTGGCTTTGTTCCTACTTACAGAAGGTCCCTTAGGTCCAGGGAAACCGATGTTTCCGGGCTGGCCTCTAGACCCAGTTGGGCCGGGAGGTCCAGAGCGGCCATCTTGTCCAGCGGGGCCCTGGAGAAGGAAACAGAAAGTGCAGCATGATGTTAATAATGAATATCAAAAACATTACATAATGAGATTGTGTCCTGAAGTAAAATGTGGGGATATTATCAATAGCAGAGTCATAAGTTTCAGTGTAAAATTCAGATTTACTCACAGCGATTCCCTCCTTTCCTGGGGGTCCGGAGCTTCCAGGGCTTCCTGGCATACCCTGTACACAATAAACATCAATCAATCAATCGTTCGATAAATCAATCAATCAATTAATCAAACTACATTTGATCCCTTGAACCAACTACCTTTCAACAAAGTATTGGGCTTAATCATGCACACAAGGCAAATTAATTTCACACAATAGCCTTTCACTAAAATCATTACAGCACTGCTGCTCCAAGCTAGAGGCCTTTTCTCTCTTTAACCTAGACTCAGAGAACTAACATGGAGACCAAATGAAAAACTTAGCTCACCCTGGAACCAGCTGGGCCAGACTCTCCGGCGCGGCCAGCATCTCCAGGGGCTCCACGAGGTCCAGCGTTACCAGTGGAACCACGGGCACCAGGCATGCCCTATGAGAAGGAGACAAAGGGGTCCAAGAGGAATGAGGAGGCAGTTCCACCTTAGGACTGAATGTTGACTATATTTGGAAGCAAAACAGAACTTTATTTCTGGCTTCTCATCAGTGTAATTAAATATAGATGTGCGCTATCAAAATTGCATGTTGGTGGAAGGAGATTTGTTCATTGGACACTTACAATTGGGCCAGTTCTTCCCTCACTACCACCCATACCACGGGTGCCAGGGGTGCCCTGTAAGAAATACACAGGCATCAGCAGGAGATCCAAGAAACGTGGCTCTGAATATGGAATTATATGGGTGCAACGCCACCCATCAGAAATGGTCTGGCACTCACTCTAGCTCCACGGTTTCCAGCAGGTCCAGTGGCACCGAGCTCACCATTGGGTCCTCTCTTGCCCTCCTCACCCTGAGGTCCGGGGGATCCCTGAGGTCCAGAGTTACCCTGAGGAAGACAACAGAGAAGTTTGAGAGACAACAGTCTTCACATTTGGTGAACTTTTTAAACTAAAAGATCAGGATGTGAACTTACAGGCTCTCCTTTGGGTCCGCCATCTCCCTTAATACCCTGAGCACCAGGATCTCCCTAAAACAGATAAACAGATACTATTTTACTATTTACACAATTATGTGTACATCTGCATACTTTCAAAAAGAATACGTGTGTTTTTTTTTCATTATTTGTGTGTTGGTTGTGTACTCACAGAAAGACCTCTCTGTCCAGCTGCACCCTGAGGGCCCTGGGGTCCAGGTCCTCCTCTTGGTCCGGGGAAGCCAGGAGCTCCAGAAACACCAGGGGCACCCTAAATAACAGCCATGACGGACAGGTGAGCATCACTAGGGCCTATCTTGGAACATTGCCTACATTTGATCGTTATCTACTTTTTAATAAAATAGAGACTATATTATTTTCAGTTGTAATAGAAAAAATTAAAACTGCATCCTGCAATTGACCAAATTAAATCATGTCAAATAAAACAACCACATTATTTATGTGCTATTTGTGCAACATGGGTTGCATTGGTTGTAACCTCTGGGTGACCCTAACTGACCTTTGACCTTCGTATGCCCTAATAGTACAACTTGAGTACTTACAGCAGGTCCCTTGGCTCCATTCAGGCCATTAGTACCAGGGTTTCCCTGTAGGAAAAGAACAAGAAATTAGGGAATCTTATTAAAACACTAAAATATTCTGATTATAAACATCTTGTTAGAAAAATCAGTACATTTTACTTTTTCAAAGATTTAACAAGTGCACTCTAAAGATATGGAATATGTCATAATATCACACAAGGTAACTAAGTAAATGACAATTAAACTGCTCTGTAAATGCTTACATTAATTGAAATGTGGCAAAGACAAATCAATACAAATCATAGAATTATAATTTAGAATAAATGTCCAGATTTATATTTAATGGAGTTTAGGAATTAATCAATATAGTCTGGAGCAACACAACAATCAAGACAAAATCAAGGACTAAATAAAAGACATGTTTTTGCTTATGATTTTTTCAAGAAGGTGACTTGGGAGTCTGAGTGGTAACAGCTTTGTATACGTACAATGGGACCGCTGGGGCCAACAGCGCCATTGACACCGGGCTCTCCTCTTGCTCCCTGGCCTCCAGTTGGGCCATTAGCTCCACCAGGTCCAATCTCTCCCTGTTAAAGACATAAATACATTCATAATCAATTAATGAAATTATAATAAGGCTGTTTCTTAAGGATGTGTTGGGATTATGAAAATAAATGGTCAGAGTGACTGAGGCTGTTATATGTCTGAACTATTCCCATGGGGATAATACACAAGAAGCTATTGGGATAGTGAAGATTGACAAATGGTCACGTTGAGTTAATTTGTTTCATAGATGCTGATACTGTCACTGATGAGAACTCTCTCCGTTTGTGGCCCTACACATGAACATCTCTGGGAGTATGTGTGGCCAAAGGATAGTTAATGCCACAGGAAGTGACATCACAATTACCTTGGGTCCGGGGCCACCGGGGAAACCTGGGGGACCAGCAGATCCGAGAGGACCCTGTGTAGAAGAACAGCAGATATGACATCAATATATATGTAATATAGGTCAAAGCTCACATTAAGTTTGTCTAATATGGGTGCAATAATATTCATATAATAATATTTAGTAGCATATTTTATCCTTCCTCTGATATTAAATTACACATTATCATTTATATGTTAAGATATCAATCACCAAGTACAATCTGGATTTGTATCTTGAGTTCAATATACACAAAATACATTAATCTTACAAGGGTTTAAAAGGCCAATACTCACAGCAGGGCCAGAGGGTCCAACATTGCCATCAGCACCACGAGAACCAGCAGGGCCAGCAGGGCCGGGGCGGCCTCTCTCACCAGTCATACCACGAGATCCCTAAAGAGAGAATACACAAAAAATAGAAGTCATGAGAAATGTGTCTTTACTGCAGTCGTGTAATGGCAAATGATGAATGATGGCTAACTTATTATTATGGCAGGGTTTACTAAGGTAACTAAGGTTTTGTGCATAAATGGTGAACTCGATCAAAGACTTACAGCCAGTCCAGGACTTCCGGAAGTTCCGTGGGCACCATTCTCACCCTATAAGAGAGACAGGAGAGGAGATTAGGTATCTGGAGTGAAGGGACTCAATGTCAGAGGTGAAAACCCTGACAAAGTATTGGTAACACTAAACTGAATTTTGGTTTGTGTGTGAGCATTTTATATCTACTTACACTAAATAAACTATGTTAAATAAATGCATCCTTGCAGAAACTACAATGGATTACTCTAAAGGCTAACCATAAACTTATCAGTAGCCTGACATCGACATTAATACAAGATAAACTGGGATCCAACATGAATTAAAGTACTCATTGGGTGCCCTCCTTACCTTGGCACCGGCACCACCGTTCTCTCCCTTGCGTCCATCCAAACCAGTGTAACCCTGTAACACAGAAAGTTGTTTATAAGGGCAAACAGACAGCACATGACAGCCTGTGGGCTATATAAAGGGATAAAGAGTGCTATTATTACCATTCATATTAATTTGAACTAAACTTCAGAAACAATTGAGAAGAGATAAAGGATGAAGTGAGGAGACAAGGATCCTCATTAGATGAATCTATAAATGATTAAATCTACACCAGGAGGCAGGAAAAAGGAAGTTAGTTCAATAATCACTCCCAGCGTGGCTTGTTATGAGGCACGATGCTCCAAAATAATTTTGTCCACACAGCACAGGTGTAGGTCTTCCATCATTATTTTGTTTTGGAGCAGTTTTGGCTATTTGCCGGCAAGCCAGTGGGCTTCAGGTGATTAGGTAAACCACGGAGTCAAGTAGAGGACAAGATCAACACTCACTCTGTGTCCCTTCATTCCTGGAAGTCCGGGGGTTCCGGGGAATCCACGAGCTCCCTGCCATTCAAAATAGAGAAAATATTACTGATCATGCTCCATATTTATCGTTCAGATGTCTGTTTTCTATCTGTTTGTTTTTATTCTCCTTGTTTCGGAGAACATCTCTTACCTGTGGGCCGGGGGTACCTCTGTCTCCAGGCTTGCCAGGTCTGCCGTTGTTACCCTGTGAGTCAGCAAAACAGACGTTTCCATTTGACATTGTTGCTGTTTTAGTCTTTACAAAACTTGTAAACCAAAGTAGTGCCTGAAAAGTGCCTTTAGAAACCCAAATGTATACGTACATCCTCTCCAGATTTGCCAGGGGGTCCAGAGGGTCCACTGGAACCAACATGACCCTTGGGAAGGAAAACCAGAACATTTAGGATCTCAAAGACAACAAATACGTTTAGGATTGTGGAATCACATGGATGAGTCTGACAAAGAAATGTGCCCAAAGCAGTTCTAAACACATGATCATTTGAAGAATTGTGAGTATTTTGGAGGATAATCTTACAGTCTGTCCAGGCTCTCCGGGCTCACCAGGGTGTCCAGTGTGTCCCTGAGCTCCCTGTTGAATGACAAGAGGCAGTTATAGATAGTATAGAGTAATATATACATTATGGCAAGTGCAGATTGAATTTAGATTAGCAGTAGGTGTGTGAACTTACAGGGGGTCCAGGAGGTCCAGCAGGGCCTCTAGCGCCCATTAAACCCTGAAAAGGAGAAATTAATTAATTGTACACATCATTCATCAACAATACATTAATCTACACTGGTGTGCTTTGTCATGTGTGTGAGGACTGGGATCAGAATTCAAAGGTGTGAGATAGGTATCCTACCATGGACTAAGTATTTATGTGAAGGCAAGAATTTAAAGACAAACATAGAAGTAACAGCTCAGGTCCACTGAAGTCTGGATCTATTTAAATAAAGGTTGGTTTGTAGGAATATAAAGATGTGTGTTTATTTGTGTGTGTATGTGGTAGAAAGAGAGGGTCCCTCACCATGGGTCCAGGACCGGCATCGGGACCTTTTACACCATCGTATTGAGCAGCAAAGTTCTGATAAACAGAAGAAAAAAACATGACAGATTAATCAGTCATATTGTCACTATTGAACAAGCATCGATCCAGTTCCAAGCAATAGCACTTGTCCCTGTTTCCAGGAGTCCATGTCTATTTTATTGGCATGACACAACAATCAGCCATGAAAAAATATTGTTGTAACATACAACAGCTGAATGTGCTTTTTTTATATTTGTCCTTTTTGCAACTATAAACTGATTTACCATAAAATGGAAGTGAGCATCCTCTATAGTTCAGGGGTTGAAATCTTAAAAGAGATTTAACTAATAGTACTAATACAAATCTAAATGACAAAGGGTCAAAGGTTACGGGGTTATGACAGCATAAAAAAAGCAAAGCAGCAGGGGTGATTATAAACGCTGCCAGCCAGCGCTGTACAGAAACGTGGCCTGCAGCCCCGAATGTGGCTCAGACACACACATCACACAAACATTTTTCAATGCTTTTTCTGAAGTTTGCATAGTGAGAATCATTGGAAGTCAAACTACTGCTAAAACTGCATTATCGTTTTAGTTTTTGGACCACTTTTGAGATATACACTGTGAAGCCAAGCGGCTTATTTAGTGAGTATAAAAAGTGGACTTACTCCTCCGAGTCCAGGGGGACCAGGGGGGCCAGCGGGGCCATCGAGTCCGGGTTTGCCATCTTTTCCATTTGGGCCTTGAGGACCCTGTAAAACACAGATGATATAGTCAATAAACACTGTCACTGAATGAACAGCTGCTGATAGGATGGTTTCTTGTGATTCTTCGATTATTGTATTTCATGAATAAACAGATATGGCTTCATCAATGTTGTCGCAAATTGTGTTATTATACGATACGATGAGCAGACTTCATTTCAGTAACAATGAGGGAAATACAATACAATAAATGAGGTAAATATTTTAAATAGTACCCATTATATCCATTCACATCACTATTATTGTCCCTAAACACTAGGGCCTATGGGTGATGTAAACAAAGGGGTGTGGCCTACTGAGGTTAGAGGGTCAAATGATGTCAACAAACACAGCGCCAAAGATGCATTAAAAAATGCGCCACATTAAGTGCATAAATTACATATTTGGTAACAGTTGTTTGATCAAAGGAAGCAGAGTTCCGCTTCAGCTTACCCTGTCACCTCGAGGTCCTTTGTCTCCTCGGGGACCCTGCGGCAGAAAATCACTCAGTCAGACCAGAACACAGAGCGGAGGACTCAGCTTTAGCAACATGTCAGATCCTAAACATTCCTATAGCAAAGCAGGCGTCTAATCTGAAATAGGCTAAATGTAGCAAAAAGCAAATCAAAACCAGATAGGAATTATATTAAAAACAATCTGGTATGATAAATCAATAAAATGTGTATGAAAACAAACTTGATCTTCCAGTGAGAGGATAAGCAAGTTAAAACCCATTTCAGTGATTAAAACAGACATCTTAAAGATGCCCTCTGACCTTTTCTAACCTAAACTACACTTTATGTGTCTGATATGCCACACTGTAGGTGCTAAATGACACATAAGAACAACATTATGTGCTCACCTTGACTTTTCCCTCAATAAAAAAGAAGATAAATAAATGTAAGATGTATTTATTTAGTCCTGTCAGGCCATTTAACATATAGGCCTTTGTGAAAATGCAGCTCTCTTATCTTTTGCATGATGATGAGTGACCAATGTAAGAAACAACTAATCATGCTAAATAAGATGTGATACTATAACAAGGATAAATTAAACATGTTCATGCAGATACAGGAGTTACAATGAAAATGCAGCCGAGCCATGTGCATGTGATATAAATAATCAACGTGTGCACAGAGATGCTGAAAGAAGCATCCCAAACCAGACTCAACCACGTCTTAGTAGAATATATGTTAGTCTGTGGAACAAATCAAGTTCTGAGATGTTACCAGGACCACACAGAGCGTACTGCACCTTTAAAACGTTAAACTGATAAACTATGCTGATTTAGGCAATCTCAATGATGAGCAGAGTCATTTAAACAAACACTGTTTGTCTTACACTAGAGGGGCCTCAGTCTGATTAATAACAATTAAAAAAAATTCTATTTTTAGCTTATCTGAGCTGAAGACCTCAACCTTTCCTAACTGGTCTGAGATCAGCTTTCGGAAATCAAAATCAAATCCTAATCAAGGAGCAGGGGAAGACTCCAAACTGACCCAAAGCCAGCTGTTAGGGGCAAACCTCCCTCTGCCCCTCAGAAAGGATCCTTTGTACCAGGCCCCATGGGTGCCTCAGAGCTGCGGTTTTAGCTTTCATTGACACAAACTTTAGCCAATAGGACCCTCACCTATTCATGGACAGGAAGGGAGAAAACGGCAAGAAATAACTTAGTTCAGGGGCAGAAGTTCCTAAATTAAATTCTCTGCCATCGTTGAGATTGCTCATATGGTCAAGACCAACCGAGAGGTCTTGCTTTCATGGAATATTTCACAGCGTTTGGAAGATTAAAACAGCAAAGAGACAAGGTAAAGTTATCATTAAGAAATGTTGCTTTCATGATTTCATGCATGTGTACTAACCGAGTCTGTGGCGTTGGAGAGATGAGGAGGAGGAAGAGGGAGAGAAGGAGGGTGGGGAGAGAAGAGGGAATACTCCGTTAGAACATGATAAGCATTTTGAGAGCAAAACAGTCAACTGAAAAAGAAACAATGTCATTTCAATTCATCTCTATTCTTTTTATGATTGCTTTAACTTTTTTCTTTGGGTCAATGAAAAGAGTTCTGTTTGCCTTTGAATGAGAACAAAGTCTACTAAAATGTACACACTAGACTGCAACTACACAATGCAGAAACATGACAGGATGCATTCATTTAGGACGTTAAAATGCTCAGTAGCCACGTTAAATTCTAGTAATCTCATTTTTTTTTTCAAGGATAGCAAAAAATAGCAAATGTTCATCGTGAAACAGAAAGCTGCACTGCTCGTGTGTTTCGATGGCCTTAACCGTCATCTAGGACTTACATAATGTGTCAGAGTTCAAGACTGACAAAAACAAAACTACACTTATCACCAGAACCTAGAAATGTTAAACAAAACCTTCTTTCAAACATTTTAAAACATTTAGCTCTCCCGCATTGATTATTTGCTATCATTCTGCATGCTGTAGCATAAGTCTCTGCTCGTGTGTGAAAGTGTGGCTGAGGGCCATCTCTGCATGCTAAACGTCTTCAAACTGTCTAACTCTGTATTGAATGAGAATCTCAGTGTTCAATAGCATTCCAGAAGGATCCGGCCACTAACAGGCCTGGACTGGTAGTTTGTGCCCTTGGGACAGGAATAGTTAGGCTGCTGCTGCAAACAAGATAAGAACTACATCACTTGGGGGATGGTTGACATCAATTATTTATGCTGTTCTGATTTCTGTTGCTATATTGTTTAAAGGTGCATTTTCTGATTTTGTGTTAAAAAGAGGTGAATTTCAGCCCAATTAGTTTGAATCCTCCTCCTATTCAAAAATTGTAAAGCAGTTTTGATTATCTGATGACTCCATTATGGCCAATGTTCAAGGCTGATGTGTGTATCTCTCATCCAAAATGGGTTGCAGGTGGACATCAGCTGGTCATGGCTGGGTTTGGCCCAGCTGGGACCTCCCCATGAACTCTAAGGCTTCATGTCCCATCTACACCACAAGGCGGCACACTTGGACATTCAAGGTGGTGAGACTATTTATCTCCCTCTCCTATAATAATACAAAAGTTACCAAGAAACTTTAACTTCAATGCATATGTTGAGATCTATTCTTTAAATCGTTTAGTGGCCTAAATAATGATACATTCTGCAGTAAAGTGTAACTATAAAGAAAGTCTGGTAGACAAGGTATGACGCAAATCTAGAACTACTATATGTAAGCATTTAGTCTAATTTCTACTTAAAAAAACAATATAAAACAACAACCAGATGTGCCTCTCTTTATAGAGGGAAAAATCTAATTGGTGCCAAGAATAAGTTTGCACTCATGGCCACCAGGGGGAGACATCGCTGTTTCCTATAATAAAGCCTCATTAGCTGGACGTCTGGATGGAACAATATGTACAACGCCCCACGAAGTTTTTCATCTAATGTCGAAACGAAAATTCACATTTAGCCTATTTTGATGACTCCACATGCATTAAAAGTTTTGAAAAGTCACTAGGTCGATTACTTTAGAAGTATTTTTCAAAGCGAGAAAACGTTTTTCGGGAGTGCAGCTTCTCCCTCTCGGAAACTAATGAAATATAAAATAATTGTATCCTTGGAAAAAAAAAGGTGAAGAATCCTCTGCATGAGCTAAATCCGCCGGGCTTTATTCTGCAGAGCTTTGAGCTGTCTTCAGGTTGACCTTCATGTAAGTCCCAAACAAAAGTCAAAGCGCAAGATCCTCAAGCAGTGGGACCCGAGAAAAAAATATCCATCACAGAAAAAGAGCAGATATTCAAACTTACATTGACATGATCCTAGGTATGAAGTTACTGCAAGCAGCAACAGAATCCGAGTATCCACAAAGCTGAGCATGTCTACGCAGACATGCAGACTCCTTGTGCTGCTAAACCCCTGTTTTTAAACCACCTTCAAGCAGTCATACAGTTGTGATGACACGAGTAACTCCAAACTGAGCGGAAACCTGCTGCCGTGATGCTAGAATAATAAAGTTCGATCAGGCCTATTTATACGGCAGGAGGGTCCCTCGTCTGCGTGTCAAAAGTCAGCCCACCGACCAATGAGAGAAGAGAAACCCAATCTCACTCCCATCCCTCTCCAGCTCACATTCAGTCATGTGGTGCTGCATCTCCCAGCCTCCTCTCCACCAGAACCCGTTTGGCAAAGCTTTGGCGATGATGACGAGTGCAACGTTTTAATTAGATCCATTCTTTTTGAGGACGTGGACAGCGTCGAGGTTTAAAAGGGAGAAGAAGGCCTACGTTTTTTCCCTCTTTTACGGGGTTGCAGGGAATCCGGAGTGTCAGTACTGAGGTACGGGTGCCTGGCATCCAACCTTCCGCGTAAAATGTGCCCGTTTTGGTGCGCATTGGTGGGCTTCAGTTGGCACCGAGAGGGCCCGATCCTTCTCCACTATGGATTTTATGAAGAAAAATAACTTTTAGACGGGGTGTAGGAATATATATTTAACTGTCTTTGATCTATTATAATTTAATTGGGATAGACTGTTAGTTTGCCGTTTTTACGCACGGATTTCTTTGAAAAACGAGTCACATCTTAGCCTTATTCTTCTATTGTTTATGGCATTTTCGTGGCAACCTTGCTATTTTGTGTATTATGTGGCTACCAACAATATCCATTATGCAGTCAAGCAGATTTGTGTCATATTTCACATTGTTTCCACTCAAGTGCAAATCACATGCATTAATCATTTCCTAAACAATTGACTTGTGTGTTAAAATAAAATAATGTTTCTGTTTCTGGATCTGGATATCTCCGTAACAATCCTAAACTCTTTAGATTACTTTAAAATTGGAATAAAAAGCACTGAAGTCTTTACTCTGCAAAAGCTTATCAGTGGAATGCAGTGATTCACATTCAACATATCTGCTGGAGCTTTAGACTGACAAAAGACAGGTGTGAAGGAGAGATCTAGTTTCAATCCCTCTCTCTCTCTCTCTCTCTCTCTCTCTCTCTCTCTCTCTCTCTCCTTGTACCTGCCCACATGACCAGACATGTCATCTTTTCTCCTTCCACTCCAACAACACTCAGCGTGGCCCTCATGCTGCCTTATATTACACATCAACTGTCTTTTCCAGTGAGTAAAGCACACAGCATAAACATATTCCTAAATTAATACAGTGATGCACTCAGTGTTTAAACTCTCACATTTACATTATTAACTGGAATCAATCTATTCACCACTAAAACAAATGTATGGCATATTGCAGCAGTGTCCTGGCTTAAAGGATGAGTTCACACATTTTCAAGTCACAGGAGTAATATTCACAATAGGAAAATGTTCTGATGGCACATGAGGACAGTTGAGAACCTATTCTTTAAATGAGAGATGGTTGGTGGTTATGAAGGAATAAACCAATACAATTAGTGAATGATTTCAACCAGTAATGGAAAGAATTACCTCCCTATTCCTTCTAATCTTATTCTGCATCTCATAAAGGATATTTGCTGCACCATATATTCAATAAAGAGAAAAGTTGTTATCTTTCTTAAATCACCAAGACATACTTACACCTTTTCTATATGTATTTTATGGATATGGATTTTCCTCAATAAACACTAAATATGTAAACTAGTGTGTCTGTCGGGCAAAATATTACAGGTGGAAAGTAAAAGGATCTCTACTTTGAAACTTGTCTGTGAGTTTTTGGAGTTTTAATGCCGATCATAATGATATAAAGCTTTTTGTTTCTGAATGACTTTATCATTCATTATGTATTATAAAGTTGTGTTTTGCAACGTGGTAGGTACCAGCACTAACTATTTAACCAGGTTACATCCTGGTTCTGTTATATTACAGTTTACTGAACTATCCCAAATAAGCTCTTCTTTGCCTCCTGCCCACAGAAAGGCCTCTTCTCTTTCCTCCCCCCTCCGTGCTAAAAGAAAAAGTAATTGTTGGACACTCCCGACAACTTCACCTCAACTCTTCCCTGAGTCGAACCAGAAAGATAGAAAGACAGAGAAAAAAAAGAAGGGGAGGGGCGAGCGAGATGAAATGTGTTTTAAAGATGGCAGAGCTCCCACTCACTTCAGAGTTACATTCTCATGTTTGCTGAGGAGCTAAAGCCTTGAAGTAGCCGGAGAGACCAGACAGGCGGCGTAGGAAATCAAAGATGGCTGCAAAGCTCCACATCATCAGACTTTTTTTCCCCGTCTTGATTCTACCACGTTTCACATGAAACAGTCAGTTGTGTCTTATCCTTTCATCCCAGGGGTTAGTTGCTCTTTGCAAACATTCAATTCAATAACATGAATAGCTTTATAAAAAAAACCACTTTTATACATTTTTAAAAATGAAATAAAAACCAATTTAACTCGAAAAGTAAAAGGTCATGAACATGGCAGCAAATGCAAATCAATGAAAAAACTAAACAATTCAACCCTTAAGCACTCACTGTTATTTACTTGATAATTCATTTTCCAGTCACTGTATACTGAAGATGTTTTAATTGGAATTTTCAGGACACACGCTCTCTTTTCCTCAAGATTGTGAGGGTGTCCTGTGGGTCCATTTATCAGTGGGGGTAGACAGCTAGTTTATGTTATCTAATGCATCTGTAAACTGTTGATTTATTCATCTCTTCATTCAAACACATGCCAGTGTTCTCCTGGGAAACATCAGAAAATGGTCCAGACAGAAAAACTGGTGCCCCAGTAGTCTCCCAGTTCAACTTCGGTCACAGTTAAATGTTGTGCCTCAAAATGTATTGCTCCTTCAACCATGTTTTTATTAATGAAATAAGAATGCTGCAATGGCAAAGAGTAAAGTCAAGTTAGCTAAATTAAAATCAAACAAGATTCATTCTGTTCCACTCCTGGAGATTTCTTTTAATCCCTCAGCCATTTTGAATCTCACATCTCTCTCCCTTTCTCTGCTGTCTCCCATTGTGCTGCCAGCTGGGCCCGCAGACAGATTCCTCCAGATGTGCTATGCTCCGATTGGCTTGTTGAAGTCGTTTTCTCACTGGCCTCATCTCACTGCGTGTCATATTTCCATTCTGATGCGGAAGAAAGCGCTAAGGATTATGGGTGGAGTGGATCCTCTCATGTCGGGGGTGACTGTCCACCTGCCAGCCAGCTGGTGAGGAAAAGAGCACACAGCCAATGAGATTAGATTTGATCAGCTGCTGTATGCTTGGATGGACATGTAGAACTATAGCATCCTTGATAAGGACATGCCAGTGTATAACTGATGTTATCGTGTCACATATCGGCGAGGAAACACAGAAAAGATCAGATGGTAACACAAATGAAATGATGTGAAGCATGAAGCACATCTACTGATAGGTGTTTATTTAAATACACCTTGTCTATCTGCGCCGGTAGATTTCTCCTAAATTTACCAAAAGTTGTCTTTTGGTGCCTCATTTGCATATTTAACCATAATTATAGAAAAGTTTCATGGCGATATTTATTCCTTATTTTTTGCCCCTCACCTGCAATCGTTTATTGTGGCTTACCCTTTATTTTGTTGCCTTAGTCCATACTGTTCCACAACTTTGAGTACTAAGAGCCATCTCAGTGAGAGTTAACAGAGTGAAATTTACTTTTACTTTTTTCTGTTCAGTATAAATTGCAGGGTGTCTCAAAGCATTTTAAAAGGACAATGTGATTCTATTGTAAAATAAAGTGACTAGTATGGGTATATGTGGCCCACACACTCAGACACCGGCAGCTGTCTGTAGGAAGTTTAGAGAGGAAGTTTAGAGCTGGAGCAGAGAGAAAGAGAGAGTTAGTGATTAAAGAGGAGGGGCGCACACACACCCCTATAATCCTGTCACCGACTGAAGCAAAGAGAGAGACGACAGAGAAGAGAAGATCAAAAAAATGGTTGAAGGAAGCAGAGAGTGATGGATAAAAAGGTTCAGACACACTGCACTCTGTGACACTCACACACAGATAGAGGCACTAATTAAACAGGGCACTACACACACACACACACACACACACACACACACACACACACACTCATACACACACAGCAGACATGCAGGGGCGGTTGAAGTTTCCAAATTACAGCCTATATTCCAGTCGGTTTTTGTCTTTCTCCTCTCTGAAAACTTGCAACGGACTTTCCACACAGTAATACTGTCGGTAAAAACAAGAAACTATGAAACTTGCCTGTCTATGAAGTTAAAGTAATGAATTGGCATTTCTAAACTGTGGAGTGTAGGGTGGTATAACTGGGAATCAGAAGTTACTGCAGATGTCTTGCATCCTGGCACCAAATAGTACAACAGAGTCCTGGACCACCAAATATTGATTTCTCATGGTCCACTTGGCCAGCCTGTATTTGTTCAGCTTGATTATGAAATGACAGGACAGCAGCGGGTTATCTTGGCATAAAAATTGGAGGCAGGATCTGTTCAAAGGTAACAACCCCTCCCTCCCTGCCAGTACCTCTAAAGCTCATAAAGTAATATGTTATGTCCTGTTTGTTTGAACCGAACAAAAACTGTAAGTTTGTAAAGTGTAAAAATTACACATTGTAGTTTTGTGGCAAGTGGTTTTGTGCCCTTGGACAGAACCTTGCTAGCTGTTTACTCCTGTTTCCAGTCTTTGTGCTAAGCTAAGCTATCCAGCGTCTGGTGGTAGCTTAATATTTACCACACAGACAGAGTTTTTTACCACAAAATTAGCGTACTCCCCAAAATGTCAAACAATTTCTTTAAGTTTTTCTTTAAGTAATTTTCAGTCTGTGTTTATTTGTTAAGCAAACCAAACTGAAATCAACGCTCTGACACAAAGCCACATCTATCTAAAGATTGCAAACATTAGCCACTAGCCAATATCTATTAGCCACTGGTCATACCAGACCATATGATGCTTCAGCAACTCATTCGCTGAATGTGTTGAACTGAACAGTTATGTTTTATATTGCTTATGAAATTAGCTTAACATTTGTAAGAGGAGAATTGTGTAAATTCTTCTTTAAAAAGTTACATAATCTCACTTTAAGCCCGACTAAGTGTTGTAATTGGCCTCCCCTAAATTCAGCTCAAATAGAACTCAACTAGAATTTGAAATAAAGTTCTCTGAGTTTGAACAACGTTTGGATGAACATAATGAGTTTATAATGACTCGTCCACCAGAAGGTCAGAGGGGTCAAACAAATCAGGCAGCAACATCAATACTTCTTTATTTTGTCGAGGTGATAAGCAGTGAATCGCTGCTCCGTCAGATAGTCACTTAAAGAAAGCAGCAACAGGCAACAGAAATATTCAGGCATGCAGATTTAGCGCCATTTAGATTGAGAGGAGAACCTGGAAGCTGCTGGCACTTGCTCGAGTCTTTAAGCACAACGATCAAAAAGCCTGGCTATGTCAAAGAATTCTACTTTCTTGTTGGCTCGACAGGCCTGAGCGTATATCAGCATGCTGAAGCCACCGGCATTATTCAGCCTGCTGACTGACTGCAGCACCCAGGAAGGAAGGAACTGGGGGAGAACTAGTAAAAGACAGGCCAGGGCTTTTTAAGGAGCTCTCATTTGCTTTAAGTGCTTCAAATTATACTATTTTCTCGCTCATTCCCTTCCTTCTCTGGCTTTTTTTCTGTTTTCCCCTTGTTTCTCGTATCATTTCAGCGTCTCCCCACCATCTCTTCATCTTTGCCTCTCTTGCTCCCTGTCTACCTTCACTCCCTTATTTTACCACATCTGCAGACTCTTTCCAGTGGAACATATTTCTTGAACTTGAGAAGAGGGGAGGCGGGGTTATTGAAGAGCTGCTCTAATGTGAGTTTGGGGATGGGTGCGGGGAGGGAGTGAGGGGTACGGGTAAGGGAGAGTATAAATATGTGTCAGGAAACACAAGCAAGCATGGTGGAGAAGTTGAGTCACAGGGAATAGCTCTTCCACTGGAGATACACTTAATTATGTCAAAGAGAATACAGCTTTTCTCTAGTGAAAATGGCTTCTTGCATATTTCTTGCATACTTCAGAGGATATATCAAAATTTAAGCAAAGACAATCCCTCAAAAAGCTTTTCTGTCAATGAAAGAGCTAAAGTGATGAGAATGAATGTGAGAATTGCAAAAAAGTAGAAGGCAAAAGGGAAAAAAATCAAAGTAGGGAACCTCCCTTGGCTGGGACTAACACATGGTTAGATATGCCTGCGTCCACATGACTCACAGTCTGGTCAGCAAACGCATAATAAACGTGACAGAAATATCCCCGCACAATGTCACCAGAGTCCATGGCAGGCAGTTAATTGCTAGATAGAGCTGAGCCGTGGTTTGAGACCGGAAAAAAAGTTCAACTCGTATAAGTGTAAAGCAAGAGAATGTCCGTATATCTAGTTTTTTCATTTCTTTTGAAAGGCTGCATAAATATGCAAAAGAGTCGAGTTGATCTTTTGACCGAGTTCAGTCAAGGATTTGGTGGCCATATTCTACAGGAGCAGAGATAAAAGTCAAGACTTTACAAAATTATGAATTCAATCTGAGGAATAGAGCTGTGTTTTCAGTTACTCACAAAATGTCATTTATTTCAGATAACTGGTTATCATTTACGTTTTCACAATCACATTAAAGATTATCCCTTTAACTGGGATATTATATTCATCCACAATGTTTAAATAACTAAATGGCACTAAACGAATAATTAAAGGTCACTTTCTAATTTAAAGCAAAGCAGAGAATAATTCTACATTGTTTAAAGGAGTGCATCACATCCACAGCATATTTAATATTCACATCCAAATATCAATGTGTTGATCCCCAATCAAGCACAATCATTCCACTTCATGAGATGCAAGAAGTTAAAGATATATGTTGTATCACCTAGAGGCAGTTGTTAGCTACACTTGCCACGCATGGCTCATGGGAGGGCCACGTCAGTCGGTTGGTCGGTCCGCCACTTTGGACCAGACTGAAATATCTCAACATTTATTGGCGGCATTGAAACGTTATTCAGAATTCATGGTACGCAGAAGATTAATCCTATTGATTCCTCCAGCGTTACCAGCGGGTTGACATATTTGTCGTATTTACAAACTACCATCCTTACTAACCAATACAACCTTTATCTTTTAATCCAGCTTCATCATCAGGTCAAAAGTTCAATGTGTCCAATTGGTTTTTGACCAAATAGACTACCTCCAAAACTAATGACATTCCCATCAGTTTCAACTGTACCGTAATTGTTTTTAGTGCTAGTTAGCAAATGTTAGCACACTAACACACTAAAATAGAATGGTTAACATAGTAAACATGATACCTGCTAAACATCAGCAAGTTAGTAGGGTGCTTAAATCCCAGAAATTAGTTAGTATTTTTGCACTTCCCTTGTCAATGGGTTTTTGAATGGGTTTTCATTAAATGCCTGAAAAAGGTCTGTGGTTTACACAACCAAGAGATTTTTTTCTATGATACAAAATATGTCAGTAAATATTCCACTAGGGGAACTTGAAGCCGTTATATGTTATAAAAGAAGGTGGTTGATAACGACTGACTAAATGATACGTCACGTCAAAAACTAGTCTGCCTTTAACTTAGTGTTGTTGACATCATGTGACAGTAGTGTAGTTCCTTCATAGCCTACAACGCTTTTCACTTCTGCCGATGGCATTTACGCATCAATAATCATATAAGTTAATTTTGCTGAACAAAACATGTAAGTATCATAAACTGCCATAATACTGCAGCACTTTTTTGTCATTGTGAGAAGGTTAGCATGCTGATATTAGAATGTAGCTCTAGCACAGCTGTGCCAGTCACAGAATTAAGTCTTGTTGAGGTATGCCGGATGTATTTGACATAGCATTGTAGTTTTAATGGTCAACAATGAACATTATCAGCAAACTCACAAATCGTAAGAAGGAAATTGCTAAATTTTTTCCACTCTATCAGACTCTTCCTATAAGTTACAGGAGGCACAGCAGACCTAGCATATTGCTTAGTCCTTTAATTTTTTTTAATTCAGCTATTTACAGTTTTTTAGTGGTTGAATTGAAGTTTGCAATCTGACTGTACAGTTGTTTGTATGCAAATGTTTGATGATAAAAGATACAGGACCTGCAGACTTCACTAAACAAGAGCGTTTGGGCTGTTGAAGGGTTAAGCTGAGCTCAGTTATGGTGAGCGGAGGGGAGAGCACAGAAATCTTTTCCATATTACGGCACACATGAGGAACACATTTAAGTGAGTTCAGCTGTCTGGAGTCTCTCTCTCCCTCCCTCTCCCTCCTTCTCCCTCCTCTCTCTCTCTCTCTGGCTGGTTAGGGGCGAGTTCAACACAGCCGTATATCATTACACATCTGGGAAAATGCACTCAGAGCCCCGGATGACACACCAGAGAAAAAAGAGACACTGCGCTACATCCGTAACTAACCTATGTGGTAAACGACGAAGGAGAGTTTTAAAAGGAAACAAAATGTTTGAACAAAATGTTTCTAATTCGACAGCATGCATCCTAAAACTACCACTTTGTTTCCATAAGAGCCAGGACAGAGAGCGCCAGGGTTGTTATGAAGCCAATGACATCCTGACACCCTTAATGAAAAAACTACGAAGCCCTGCAAAAATTGTGAACACGACAAACCGTGGCATCGATATTAGCCCTAATGGAAATCTGATACATCAACTTCTTTCTCTCCTGCCGTCACTTCCCCTCAGTAACTCCACCTCTTTCAAATTGCTCTGGTTCCTGCAGTTTTATTTTAGTATGATGGAGGTAGACTGGCCGAACTTTGGGGAGGGAGGAATCTTACAGTTCTTTTTTTTTCCTGTATGGAAACTGTTCAGTCCCAGGTCCACATACCACAATAATATTGCTTCCATGACTTCAGCTGCTTCTGAGTGTTTCTCTCTGCATATGCTTGGTAGAATACATGGATAAAATGTATTTTCCTGCTTCTTTCTTGTTCTTTCCATCCTGTTTCTGTCTTCCTCAAGACACCAACCAACAAAGATGATAAGATCCCTGCAGTGAGAATGATGGGTGGCAAACAAGAGTTATAGTGGTGAGGTCAAAGTTGAGGGAAAAAACCCCTCCACGCATCACTTAAAGGTCCACATATGCCACCCCCTTCATGACTGAACTCAACCCTTCCATGTCCTGTAAAGGAACAGGACGCATTTGAGGGAACCTAAACTGTAGACCTCCTTCATCTTCTGTTACTATTATTTATTATTTTCTCTCGTCTACGATCCAGCCAAGTGTAAGCTTTGCTTTTATTCATCAGCTTTCACAAAGCTGGACCCTTTGGAGTATTCTCACACCAATGCCAATTCACAGTAATTTCATAATCTAATTTCAGTGGAAGCAAAACCATTCAACGTGTGATAGGTGGGGTAGGTGTTGATGTGTCAAAGGAAACAGATTTGAAAGTGCAAAGTGTAAATTCTGCACCTTTTTCTATCCCTGTATCCCAGAAGAGTTAGTTTTGGTGGTGCTGTACATTTAAGTTGAAAATAATTCCTTTGAAATCAGCTTTGCTCACACAGTCCTTTGTCAGGAAAAACTCCAGCGCCGGGCCTCTCTGGCTTCATGGCTGCAGTCGGTTCGACAACAAGGAAGTAAAATGACTCCTCCAGACCTCCTCCGCACTTGAATGATTTCACAGATGGGAAGGAGGGGAACGGTTTACGAAACAGTTGGATTTTGTAAATCCAGGCAAAGCTTCTGATGCAGGAACAAAAGTTTTTACTTTACTTTTCTTCCATTCATGTTGCTGTACAAACCTCTGGTGGGATATTTGATCTTGACAATGCCTCTAAAGATTTCAACTTAATTAGTTTCTATGAAAGCCACGGCTGTGCTTGCGATACATTTTTTTTGTTTGTTTTTAGACCAAGTTAATCATTTGGTCTGGAGACAACAAAATAACTAACTTGTGATCTTGAGATGACAGAATTTTAAATAAATTGCAAACATGACCGCTCCCTGATTTGGTAATTTCTTGATGTCGTACAAGAATGATTGACTGAAGGATTTGACGAGGCACAGACGATCCTAAACAGTAACACCAGCTGTAGTACAGCACGTAGACCGGGGTTTCAGGGCCGGGTTAGAGTGGAGAGGAGCGTAAAGCAGTTTTCCCTCTAAGAAAGTAATCACATTAAACTATAAACCACACATACTGATTTTACCAAGGGTTCCTCTTTCTCTTCTGAAGGCGTAATGATTCAAGAATCAACCTAGTAAAGTTTTTTGTTGTCATGAAAACATGCCTATTCTTCCATGGCACCATTGGATGCCAGTAGCTTAGAGGAAATACGTACTTAAACCATGGATGTAAAAAGAGAACAAGATACAGCATTGGAGGCGGCGCCCCGTTCATTTCAATGAAAGCTGCTCAGTGGCGCATGAAGCACAAAATGTTTGACTCTCAAGAATGAAATGCAGATGAAAATATTTCTTCTTTCACATTATGGGGCTTATAGAGCCTCATTCTCCAGCTCATTCACATGGACAGAGGAAGGAATTTAACTCTGGATTCAGCTGCAAGTGTATGGGGAAAGTCTTTTTAGGGCCCCGTGACATCACGTGATGGACCCAGAAATTGTAATTGCATCGTTTGGCCACTTTGTAAAAAGTCTTTTGGGGGGGGGTTTGACTTAGAAATGAAGACCATTGTATCTGAACTAAGACCAGCTCAATGCACTGTAACGTCCCTCAATGACTTGCTTCTCTCTGCAGGTATTTTAAGTGTAGTCAACCACTAAAATTGATTGCGGCCTGCCTTTTCTGGGTTACAGACGTAACTGAGCACTTGAACTGTCTGCCACCTGCCACCAATCAAACCTCCACCTGCCACATAAAACACCTGGTGGATGCTTGCTGAGGGCAATCAGCCTTTTTAACTTCCCTGAGCTTGTGGTTCAAATGATGCAGCCTGAGGACAGAGAGAGGACTACCGTTACAGCTGACAGGCTGTTGATTTTAGATGTTTAACTCGTCGATTTGGTACATGGTGGAGAGTTGTAGTACAACCTAATTCTTTGTTAAAATTCCCAATTTTTGAAAATATATTAGTGGACATGAAAAGTTATTTATTTAGCAACTTCAGCAAATTGATTGCTTGGATCAGAGCAGAGACTGTCTTAGTATGTGTGTGTGTGTGTGTGTGTGTGTGTGTGTGTGTGTGTGTGTGTGTGTGTGTGTGTGTGTGTGTGTGTGTGCGTGCGTGCGTGCGTGCGTGCGTGTTGGGGGTTGGGACCCACATCCGTCTCCACAGTTGAACATGTTCCATATGTTGTTGTTCGTAACTGCACACTATTTAGTTAAACGTTTGTGTTACACAGTGAACAATGTCTTTTAAATTAACAGTTGTCTATGTTTCTTTATTCTGAATAAATCCTTCAAAACTAAATAAAGCTCTGCGATCTCTTTTGTCTCCATTTGATCACTCTGTCTGGAAGCAGCGTTACCTCCTGCATTTTACTCAGCTGCTGTGTCACTTTTTCCACCCGCTGAGCCAGAGGGAGGAGGGCCGCAGCAGTAGAAAGCTAAAACTATGGGTGGAAGACATCTTCTATCGGCAGCAGGAAAACCAGGCCACCTTAAATCCAAGATTTGGGCAAAGCTAACTGATTTTGTTGAAAACTATTTAAATTCAAACTGAAATACTTTCATTTTTTATTTCTAATTGCCAAAAAGGAGGTACATTTTAAGTCTGGACAGAAAAGAACATCAATAGCACTCCTGCTTTCTTAGCTTTCCACTAAAACACAGGTCAGACTAGAAACACTAATACAAGAAATATAAACATCTTAATGTTAGTGGACTGAGCATGGTATTAAGCATCACATCACATACTGTTTGTAATAATAATGATAACTTTCTTTCTGACATTTTCCACATTATGACGTGGAATGGAGAATATATATATACAACAGGGGACATGTATAGATGAATATGGGAATCTTAAAGAAAGTATTTTCATTTTAGCGTTGACTTATTCTTCGTTTCTAAACCAGTTTGTTCACATCTCACACAGCTCTGTTGCATAAGAAACATGTGTGATTTTGTGGTAAGTTAAGAGCAGAGGTGCAGTTTTTAAGAGTCACAGGAAACTGAAGGAAGCGAGGAGCTTCCCCAGACCTTCAATGGGACCTACACACACTAACAGCTGGAGGAGCTTCTTCGTATAAGACCCCGATGCTGTCCTGAAAGAAGGAGCCGGGATGGAGAGGATGCTGATGATGAGAAAATATATTCCAAAGCAAAACATATAAAGTATTTTAAAAGAGAAGCCAACAGGGAAATAATGAACGGGGAAAAAGCTCAATGAAAGACAACACCTTTGATAGCAAACAGAAGTTAGCTTAATTTAGGTTTAATTTAATTAACAGTCTCTTAATCACATTGATTTAATTAAACTGTGCTTGCCGAGTACTATAGTTCATGATTTAATGATGAAATCTGTGATGGATGTGAACTGTCTCTAATGAGCTGAAATTAGGCAAATAGCTTCTGCTTTTCAGTTTATATTAAATGTGTTTGTTGAAAAAAAGTATAGTTGTTGGCAGAGGAAAGAAAATAATTAAAGTATGTCTCTATTACTCACACACACACATACACAGTGGCATACTCATCCCATTTTCCCTTTTCTGCCTTTTTCTAAAAATCCTCAATCTTAGTCTGACTCTGAGTTTCACAAGCTCCACATCATCACTTCTCCTCCTCCCTCTCCCCCCCAATGCTCCACACGTTCTCTTTTCTTCTCTGCCTGTAGCACAGCTTGTCTGGATCCATGGTTTTGGATCGCAGTCCAAATGTTAGGGTTTGCTGTCCAGAGAAAACACAGTGCAGAGCCAAACAAAAGGAGAAAAAAGGGAACACTCAAGTTTACCATTTACCAATTCAAGTTACTGCAGGGAGCAGCTTTCTGTGTCCTGTGATGCTGTTAAGAGATACAGATTTGAGGCACTGCTGTTTGCATTTGATATGGATTCACACTGCTTGGTTTCAAAGCTCTGAAAAATCCAGATTTGTACACCAAAATCCAAATGTATTTGGGGGTAATGTATAATACAATAAGTCTTTGGCTGAAAACAAATGTCACACTAAAAATCATCACAAGCATTGTGTGTTAAAGAGCCCCAGTTGTTTTAATGACAAAGGTAAGATTATGCAAATACTCACAGAGGACATTAAATCGGAGATCAGTTCACTTGAGAAAAATACAAATCAAACATTGCTTATTGCACCAGCTGATTTGCATCTGGAGTGCTCAGGCAGCAGTGGCATTTAAAAACATAACAATTAAACAATTAAGTGCACAATAAAATATAAACAATACATACAAATCAAAATCTCCAATTATCCGTGATATAAGTGTATTTATTCCCATACTTTTGCTGTAAAGGTGCAATGTGTAAGATCAGGCCAGAATATTAGTTTAAAACATTCCAAAAATAAATGAAGTAATGATTATCAACAGAATGTGAAGAGGTTACAGTGCTGACGTTAGTGAAAAGACATCTTTGCATGGTGTGACAGAGATATCTACTGAAATGATCAAGTTAAACAGCCAGCCCCGACCCGTCCTGTCTCTACATACTACTGTCACTGTAGCGTCCAGGCTGTCCTCAGTCCAACATGAGAGGACCAAGAAGTAAAGCTGTCCCGTGGGCTTGTCAGTCACGTTGAAGGTAGAGGGTTCATGTGTGTTTTGATAGTTTGGTACAAAAATACAAAGTGGCAGAAACAGCAAAGGGACTCGTATTTTTGTTTTATCCTCCCTGCCACCATTAAAATACTTTTCTGGGAGAAATGGACGACAGCTCTTGGAGACTGATTTCCGTTAACAAAATGTACACGATCCGTACAGTCCCTTGTTGATGTGGCACAAACACAAAGAGGGCTAAGGTAAACTATAGGCCGACGCCACAAGTGAAGTTTATAAAATAGTGGTATTACTTTTTACCGGCCTTCAGAGTTTCAGCAGTTTAGACAAATTTTGCATATTCTTACCCTGCTGTTAGTCAGTAGTTGGCTTTTTATTACACATTTCACTTTTAAATGACATGCATTAATCACAATGGATTTGGAGTATGAGGGAGACTTAATTAAGGAAAGTGGAGTACGCTAATTGGTGAAAATGCGGCTTGTTTCAGGAAATCTCCAGGTGAGTTTGGAAGTTAGTGGCTGACCAAGTATGTTTATTACAGTTCTCATAGACAGCCTGGCCTCATGGTGGCTTTGTGGTTTGTGCAGGTGAGAACGGTTACACATCACTATAGCACAGCGCCGCCTTCAAAACAAAGATTGACATGGAAAGGAAGTGGCCATTGTATTGATAATGTAAACATGAGAAAACCACAAACATCACAGAACAGTATTAAATGGCAAGCCTTTAGTTATCTTTATTTATGTGTAGGCTCATACACACTGTATAAAACAATGAAGAAGATAATTAGATCCATTTATAATTTCCGTGTATATAAAAATAATAGACCTTTATGAAATGAAGGCACCAGGAACAGCAGGATATCCATATAGAAAGGGATCATGTTTAACTTGCTAATTAGCAAATTGCTCATAGTTAATGTAAGTTACAGATTGCTCCACATGAGCTTGTAGCTCGGCTTGAAATGCTTTGTTTCCTGTATATTCCCCGAATATGCTGCTTTGCGTAGCTGTGTGTGTATGTTATGGGAAGCCAAAGTTTCCTTAATGCAAAATAATTTTGATGTGTTCAGAACTTGTGAGATCACGTATGCAGGCTTCTGTTTGTTTGTGTTTATGCATGTATGCGTGAGAGAGAGTGAATACAACAAAAAACTAAAAGCCTCTGCCACACCTGGAATGCATTACATCCTGATGGAGCCATGTGGCGGGCACAGTCTTAAAGTGGCAGGGGTAGTCTTTCCCACATTACAGTCATTAGTAAAGTCCTCACCCCCCGCCAGTCTGGTAGTTTGGACTGGCCCGATGACATCATCGCAGATGTAGACCCCCTTATTGTGTTTTTAGGGCGATTTAATATCTTTAGTTACCTTTCTGTCCCCAATTACAGGTCAAAGTGTCATCTAAGGCAAAGAACAGAAACATAAAACACTCGTTTTTGGTCACCAATACAACAGATCTTTCTGAATTAGGATCTTTAATCATGAAGGAGTGATGGTTTTCTCTCTGTGCACATCAAATAACCTACAAGCATCTCCAGAATTAGTTCATGTAGTTTTGGTTTTGGGAAGTCTTCCTGCTTTAACTGTAGGTGGGGTGTGTTGATCTATAGTGTATATAGGCCACCAGATCCACCAGACTCTTAGTGTGTGCTGACCTCCTCTGCTGGTTACATTGGGAGGTTTGGCTCATGATGGAAGAAATTCCATTTGAGAATTACAGATGTTTTTTTTTCTCAATTTCTTTTGTCTAGTCCCTCCCCCTCTCCCCTCTCTCTCTCTCTCTCTCTCTCTGTCTGTGTCTCTCTCTCGTTTCTTGAGCGCTCAATGGAAAATCACCATCATAGAAAATTCTAGCCTTGTGCGTCTGTTCAACCTCACTTAGTCAGACAAAACTCGTACCCTGTACATCTGAGTTTTCATGGAACCAGTTGTTGTATTTCAAAGCCCAAGTCCTTTAAATTTGCCACCCGACCTTATACCAAGATGAAATTCATGACTAGCATTTATCACGACAATACACAGTCCACGTCCCCCCTTTTATCAGACGTTTATTTATGCAGTATGTGGATGAGTCAGAGAAAGAACGACAGGAAGAGAGATAAAGAGAGAGAGGGTTAACTGGGTTTAGAGAGGTTGGGAGAAGAGGGGTAGGTGAGAGAGAGAGGTTAAAAGAAGTATAGAGTGAGAGAGAGAATAAAGGAAGGGGGAGGTTTTAGGGTAGAGCAGGCAGCCCATGACATAGCTAAAGCATGAGTACATGCCTGTTGGCTGACGTCCACTGTGAAAGTTCTGCATCTGGTAAAAATCTACTGCTGCTTTCCTCCTTCTACTTCCCTGCTGCTGCTGCTTCTTCTTCTTCTTCTTCTTCTTCTTCTTCATCTTCACTTTTCATTTTCATTTTAATCTTATATCTTTTCTTATTTCATTCCATGACTTATCCCTTCTCTGTTACCTGACTGTTCTTTGTCCCTTTTCCCTCTTTGTCTTGATGTCTCTGTCCACAAAGAGGAAGGTAACAGACAGATGGAGAGAGAAACAAAATGGAGGCAATCTGAACGTTGATGTGTCAGTGTTGTTTGGAGGAAAGATCTTTGCCATTTTGCCATTTTTTCTTGAAAAACAAATTCAGCTTCATTAAAATCTCTATCAGGAGAAACAGCGGAGTAATTAGGCTAGCAGATGCAGAGTAAAGCTGGAATAGTTTGACATTTTGGGAATTTTTGCTTTCTTGCTTAGAGCTCTGATAACACTCTCAGGTTTTTATGCTCAATATGAATCTACCGCCAGTAGCCAGTTAGTTTAGGTTAGCATAGCACAAAGACTGGAAACAGGAGGAAACATTGAGCCTAGCTCTATGCTAAAAGCTCACAAAGTAACACAATGTATATTGTTAATCTTTTAATCTGTACAAAATCTGAAGTGTAAAAACAATACAGTGGGTTTGGGTTAAGATTAAACAGGACTAAACAAACATACAACATGTACATTTGTTTGTTACCTTTGGACAAAGCCAGGCTAGATGTTTACCCCTGTTTTCAGTCTTTATGCTAAGCTAAGCAAACTGGCTGCTGTGGTAGCTTCATATTTAGCATACATAACTTTCTGCAACAATACAAGAATATGAATATTTCCCAAAATGTTGAACTTTTTCTTTAACATGGAAATGGATAGATAAATAATACATGTTTAGAGAAAGAATGAGACAATTAGCTTAATTTGTTGCTGTCTTAACCCAGAAAGTGTGCAGATAGACTTTTTAAACCCAATTGGTCCATATCATTATGTTGAGAAAGGAAGTGTCCCTTTCACTATGAGCTGACTCCAGAGTTTGCCTTATTATGCAGGAAAGTACTATCTCTCTTCCAAGAGATACTTTATCAACAAAAGGAAAATAATACATGAATTCTACTTTGAAGTTTGGACTGAAATATTGTGAATTTGCCCCAAAAGTGCAGTTTTTTAAGAGAATCAGTAATACTCAGATCTACTATAAAGCCTTAAATTGGCTATGACTTAAAATAAGTATTTTCTGCACAAGCAAATAGCAAAAGAATGAGGTGTTTGGTGAGCCAGCTGAGCACTGGTTTTATAATGACAGTAAAGACTAATGGATGAGACCACTTGTTAAAACAATGAGGTGGTCCCGACTCTTGTACTCCCAGTCATTCCAGGATTTACGTGGGACAGGTATGGGCTCGTCTCACTCCCTCTCTCCTCCTCACACACCTTTTCTTCTCTACAGCTATCTGCAAATCAACAAAAAGCCCCCCAATAGCAATAAAGAGAACAAGCAAATAGTTTTCGGACATATGTATTTGATGCTCAAGATACATATTTATTCATATCAATATGTAAGGAAGAAAACAAGTTTATATTATTCCCTCTTTGCCATTTCTCTTTTACTTTACTCTTCCTCCGTCTTTTCTTTTTGTCTGTAATATAAACACATACATGCCACACGCACTTCATAGCTTCAGGGCGTGTCCACACTTCCCCTCTTCACCCAGTTCAGTTTGTTGACCAGATGATCTACTGCAGCCAGTCGTAATGCAGGGGAGGAGTCTGATTTTACAAAAAAATATTTTCTTTTCCTCCTCTCCACTTTGTGCCTTTCTTTTTTTCCCCTCCTGAGCCCAAAACTTCATGATGACCAGAATATTCTTCCACGTGTCCACAGCTAGATCTGGATGGAGGAGGGGAGGAAGAGAACATGTCTGGTTTTCCTGCATTTCTTTTTTTTTTTAAATATTAACAGTTGTTTTGGGTGCTTAGTGCTAAATATCCATTTAGATGGGATGCACATACACACACTTACAATGCAGCAGAAGGAGGGCAGATATAAAAAACACAGCTGGATGGCTAAAAAGAACAACTGATATAACTGATGATGATGGTAGGAAACGTGCACAATGTGCAGTATATATAAAAACATACCCAACATGGAAAAGCAAGAAAACTGTGAAAGGAAGATAGAAAAAAGTATTGTTTTTGAAATATTGTATTCAAACAAACATTATTAAACATTGTTGTTCTTTGTTTTAAATGAATCCTTTAGTCAGTCCAATATGTATAGCATGTGTTAATTAATATGACAAAATTGCTAGATGCTATAGTTTCAACACTGCTGTGCAGTTGTGACCTGAGTTACCCGGTCACTGAGAGGAGGGGAGCGTGAAGGCGGTCTGTCTGGGGGGGGTTTGAAAGCAGAGACAGACTCTGAGCTGAAGAGAACAGGGCCTGACTCGGGGTTGGGGGAGAGGGAGAGAGAGAGAGAGAGAGAGAGAGAGAGAGAGAGAGAGAGGCCTATCCTTTAGTAAAAAAGGGTGTTGTGGTTAGATTTAATTTTAATTACGTTAAATAGAAGCCCTTTATAAAGTGGGTATTCAGAAACTCTTGCTTGCATGTGGAATTCACATTCTCATGCAAATATAAGAAGTTTAGTGTTACATTTGGGATTTGTAGGATCATTATAATGTATCCACTGAGCCTGAAGTGAGCAGTGCACTTCAGTGGCGTAATACATTAGCACAACTTCACTGGACTACATTATTAATTAAAGCTGTGATGAATTAATAGTCAAGACCAATGTATTGAATTAAAGAAAGTGTGTCAAAATGTATGATTGTGTACAACTCGGAAATAAAATGTTGCAAAGAAAATTGAAGACACAGATTACATGGTTTAACAATAGGGCTTGCTTGCTGGCCCTGGGCAAGTAAAATGCCACGTCAGGATACTAAATCTAACAACTAAAAAGGAGTGAGCCATCTCGCTTCCTTCTCACGCCGTTGAGTGTTGCACATGCGCAGCATCTGCTGGGCACTGGTGAGAAAATGGTGGCTGGTAAAGACAAGTGAGCTGAAGCTCAAGCGAGCGTTTCAATTATCCTGGAAACATTACTACGTATTGGACATTTGCCGCAAAGTTTGAGAGCAAGGAGGTTTAAACATGACAATAAACAATCTTTCAATCTTTGTTGCCATTTGGATAGTCAATAATAAATAAAAGTATTTGTAAAGGGGCAAGTCAAATTTGACTTCAGGCAAGTGAAAAAAAAAGAAATTATGTAGAACTGTGGGTTGTGTAATAAGTTCATGTCAATTCTGCACATTTATTTTAGTGTTTGATCAGTTTCCTGCCACTACAGAGAGGTACAAGCACTCTTCATCACATCTATGTAAATATTTCAGCATGGGAAGTTTAAGTCTAAAACTCTTTTAAGGGATGGAGGAGATATTTGGGCCTTTGAAATGAAGCTTCAGTTATTTATCAAAGGGTTCATACCTGACTGTAATCAGAAGTAGCCCCAGAATCTATTTCCTTCTCATCTTCTGATTGGATTAAAAAGCAGATGAGAGGACTTTGAAGCTGCCATAGTTTAGGATGGCACCCTATTATGATCTAAATAAGGAAATAATAACACTGTACCTGTTGGTGGGCTTTCATCCTAAATACATGTCTGTTTCCTCTCCAAACAGAAACACCCAGAATATTATTATTAAAGATGCTCAGTTAGGTTTATATATCTTTTCTCATTTTAGATGTATAGAGCAACCTATTTAAGTTTACATACAGTATATATCCCTTTATATATGGATATAAATAATAAAGAGATTTGCAACTTTTAGACAGACTTTTGTTTTTGCCCTATTCCCCATTAATCCCTGACCATCATCTGTCCAGCAATCATTTCTTTTTCTGTGACCATGGTGATCGACATCATGGATGTTTGAGACTGACCAGGCTGGGATTACACATGTGCTGAGACTTGCTATGGGAAATGTGACACCTTTCTCTCCCTCAGGCACAAAAAAAAAAGCCCAACCATGTTTTTCCTTCCAAAACATAAACATGTCACTGAAGTATCTCACCATATTTCCATCTTTAATCTATAAAACATTTATTTTAGGTACATAGTCATGTAAACCAATCACATTGAGGTGATGAGTATGGGTAGGCAGACTATCCCACTTCAAAACTGATTTAAGATTTTTACTTTTTGTTACACCAATGTTTCAAAGATATATTGAATAATTATTTTCCTGCTCCATCATTTGAGCTGAAATATATGATATGTGAAGATATGTAAGATGAAGATATATGAAAGTAATACACATTTAATTTAATTCTACAATAATTTGAGTTTTCCACCTCATAGGATGTGGTCATATAGTGTAGAAATGACAGCAAAGCATTCAGCATAGATTTAATGTAACGGATGTCTTGATCAACAAGGCTAAAAACCGATTTATCCTTTAAGACATTAAACACAGAAAATGGGATTCTACATGCCAAGTGATGGACATCGTCCACTTCAGGTTTCATACATTAATGTATGAAAACAAACACACACACTAATACACACACTCAGGTGAGAACGTCTGGTGGTGAGGTGCACATGTTGCTGTATTTTCTTAGCCGGTGTCAGACAGGATGAACACACTGAGCAGGAATCAGGGGTGTTTCCTCTGACTGATCCCTGGGGTCTTCAGTGTCAACACACACACGCACACACACACGCACACGCACACGCACACGCACACGCACACACACTCATGCCATCAGAAAAATCTCTCTTTCTTTCGCTTTCTGAGACATTTTACTTTCACCTTCTTTCTTTCAACATTTCCAAACCGTTTAAGGGTCAGTAGTTATTCCAATCGGGAATGCTGCAAGATTTTACTTATAGTGAAATTGCTGAGAGTGAAATGAGTTTTCTTGCATGTAGTCTGAGCTCTAAATCTGCAGCTTTCAGCCCCTCAGATCTGGTAGTCTTCCAACATGGCAGGAATTCTCCTCCCTTTCTTCTTCTTCTTTTTATTCTATTCCTTCTGCCTTTCCTCTCCCATGTCTACTCCCTCTGAGGCAATACTTGCATTTGAAACACTAAGTATTAGCATTTCCCATTATGGTCCAAGGTGTTTTCTGTGTAACATATTGAATCTTTCTTTACATTTCTCAAGTAAAACTCCCTCATTGCAACCTACCAGCCTGCAGGTGAACCAGTCATTATAAACCCATGCCATGTTCAAACCCATAGAGCTTTATTTAATATTTCAAGCACAAATCCTAAAGATCACAAATCTGCCTACTGAATTTTGGGGCACTGTGTACCAAAGATGCACACAACCTTTAAAAATATTTTCTTTTGATGGAAGTGTGCAGCGATAAAAAAATCCTCTTGTTTTTTCTCACAACCTCACACGGAAACTAAAAGAGAAAACTGTAAGGTAGCAGGTTTAAACAGTCTCGCAGTTCCATGGAATGTAAATTCTTTCCTCGTTTGATAAAACAACTTTTTTTCTATAATGATGTGGTGCACAGTACTCATTTCCCTCCACACAGACCTGGAGATGACGTGGCTGGGTCAGGCTCCTGAGACGGTGTCTGCCTCTCGTGGCGCAAACCAATTTCTAAAAGAGAACAGGGAAAAAAAATCTTAATGACAAGCCCTGACGACCAAAGTGAATCGAGAGCTGGCAGCGTTGGATTGCATTTGCCTGCGTCTGCCCGCCTATTGTGGAGAACAGTCGGTGTTTAGGGAGGGACGTCTCCAGCTTAGAATAACATGGCATTAAACTCACAGATGACAATTCACAGTCTCCTTTCCCCCCCATTCTCTCTCCTCATCTGTCACTGTGTAAACTTTATGCAAACGTATATTGAATCTCCTTTTTTATTTATCTCTCAGTTTCTTCTTATACATTTCTTCTCCATTACTACTGTATTCTGATAAAGGCACATGACGTCTAACAGACATTTTAAACAAACCCTCCACACCTTTTAACTCTCCTAAAGGAAATGCGTTTCTGCTCTTTTCTCAATCCTATTCTTTTGTTTTTTCTACCTAACCAGATGCGTTTCTCCTCTGGATCTCCCCTGTGCAGGCCCCAATGATTCATTTTCCACAGACATCTTAAAACGGTCCAAAACTCTCCCCTCCCCCATGCCCTTTTTTCCCCACTTCCCTTTCTCTCTTTCCCTGTGTTCAGACTCCCACTGCTGGATTGTCTCAGCCTGCAGTGCTTGTCAGAAACAGTGGAACCAAAACTCAAACAGGGAAGGAATGATGCTTAAATGGAATCTCTGTAGCCAAAGGTTTGGCATTTGATAGCGATCCTCTTTCCCCCCCTACCCTGGTGGTCAGAGGGGGAGTTGTAACGAGTCTGCCCAGGTGCTGTTGTGGGTGTTGGTAGGTGTATCCACTGGATGACACCCTTCAGGAGGTAAACACACCTCCAGTATGAGGGGAAGTGATATAGTAGGCGGACCGCTTTTCTTAAGGGCTGCATGAGCCTACTTTCACTGATGGATGGAAAAAAGAGTGGAGAGGGAGAAACCTGCACTCGCAGACACTCCTCATCCTCCTCCCTCGTTCTCTTTGCTGCCACGCCATATTCCCACCATTTCCAACTCCTCCCGGTCCCACCCAGGCATACACGTTGCTTTCTAGCTCCTCACCCACTCCATCTTTTTTATGTTATTCCAAGGAGGATTTCCTGGCTGGGATCAGTTTTTGTCATGGCCTGGTTGATAATGCACTTAGCAAGTGACACGTTTGGAAATACGCCTTGCATTCTTGCTGAGAGTTAGATGAGAAGATTGGTAGGACTCTCATGATTGTCTGTTAAATATTAAGCAATCCGGAGACAGTTAGCTTAGCTTAGAAAACAGACTGGAATCAGGGGAAACAGCTAGCCTTGCTCTGTCCAAAGATTAAAAAAAACTTGGGCAGGAGTACCAACTTCCTGGTTTCTACGGTGGTTGCCCGACTGTCTTGTGGTGAAGAACACAAATATGATATATAATTAGATAAAAGGTCTTAAATAGTCTTTTCGCTAAGCTAAGCCAAGCTAACTGGCTGTAGCTTCATATTTACCATTACGATTTAAGAGTGGCATCAATCTTCTCATCCAACGTTCTGCGAAAAAGCTAATAAGCATATTTCCGAAAATGTCAAACTGTTTAGGAAATTTGCTCAACGGTAGGAACAAAGTATCTTGCAGAACTTGTCTTAAACAATATAAATTATAAGCATGTGTGTAACCGGTACGGCATTGTGTTGGTTAGGAAGGAAGATGCCTTACTAACAAGCAAAATCTCCATATAAATAAAACCGCCCCACTCCAACACTAGTGAAATAAATAAAAAGTCAAAACAAGCTATTTTACCAGAGCTTTGAGCTAGCAGTGTTCAGCTAGGGCAAGTAATGTACTTTATAAACCTTTTTTTCATTATGTTTGTTGAAATTCTCTTTACATCCCTCCCCCAAAAAATATATAAATAAAATAAAAATAAATCAGGTATCTGTGCTGTTGCAGGACTGAAATAAGCAATAAGCTACCTGCCTGTGCACTATCTGCTCGTGCTTGTCACCATAGTCTTCCACAGGCCGCTAGCTTGACAGATGTGATTAATATCAATGGCCATGTTTTTTGTTTACGTTCATAATGATAATTTGGGGGGAGTGGCTTTGGAGGGGGGCAAGGAAGGGACGGGCTGTCAGTGTTGTCACCTTTCTAGCGACATTTGGAGCTCGGGCTGCGAGCTACTTTTTTGAAAAAAAAGTTGGCAACAATGGTTTGGGTTTTTCTGTTGGATAACTGGATGAAGATCTAGCTCAGTCTTGCTGGTTTTTCCAATGTACCACAGAAGACAGCAGTTGTACACACACCTGATCTGAGGTCTGTTTCTGTGAGGTGACATGTGTGAAGTGAGTGTGTGGGTGTGGCTGCAGTACCTTGTCTTTACAGCCACGTGGCCTGTGATTGCATGTTAAGAGACTCTCCCCATTTCAACAGCAATAAAGTGTAAATTGAAAGGTGAAGTGAAACCTTCAATTACCTGCTGTCTGCTCTGCAGAGCATCTATATTCCCTCAGTGTCATAAACCTTCATATGAACACATCATAAAGTCAATTTTCTTTGAATTATGTTGAATTGCAAGTTTTTAGACTTTTATCTATTGAGTCTTTCCTGCATCTACACCAAGGTGCCCAACGGTTTTAGATTTCATTCCCTTCAAATATTAATTTATTGTGATATCTCTTTCTGGCATACGCAGGTATCCTCCAAGTGTTAAAGTCAACACGGATAAAAAGTTGGAATCATAATCAACAAGGATAACAAGAGCTAAAACAACTGAAAAGGTCACACTGCCTAAATCACGCTGTTTTTTCACTGTTTGGTCAGGATTTTGATATATCTGAACAATCTTCTTCAGTATGCAGTGACCTTTGAGAGGCTCCTGATTTATTCAACAGCTAAATTGTCCTTTCTTGGGTGTAAACAGGAAGTTCCATTTTAGGGCAGCCTGATCATTGTGATAAAGTCTGTCTGAAAATAGAAAACACAAAGAGAGGAGAAGAATGTGCTTTGGACAATAAGTTTTGTCAAACCAATCGATCCTCCTCTATAATACTTATGCAGAATATGTTAATTTTGCCCAATATTAAACTATATTTAATGCCGTGGGTGTGGCATCAAATAAATAGTGAAAACTAAATTGCATGATGCAAAAAGTCCCATCAGCTAAAGTGCAAACAGCAGTTAAAAGAGTTTAGAAGTTAATGACTGTTTAGTTTCAGCACACTTATGAATGGTTATGCAGAGCTTTCTTCCAGCACACATCCTCAGATGAACCCAGAGTCCTCTCATCCCATCCAAGGTCTACATCGGACGAAACCTCCTGCCACGTTGTCTCTCCTGTTCTCGCTCCCCTCCCTGTCTCTCTACGTCTCTTCCTCATTCCCTCGCTCCACATTTCTCACTGTGATTTGACTATAGGTTGCTTTCTGTAGCCTCTCTCTCCCTCTCTCTCTCTCTCCCTCCCTCCCTCCCTTTTCTGATGAGACCTCTCTCTTTCTTTCTTTCTTTTTTTCCTTTCATATGATGTGGTTCTTGCAGGGATGAAGGGAGGGTCAGTCCAGTCGACTTGCTTCCTGTGCTCTTTGCAGTCTAAACGCCAGCTTGGTGACCACACAGCATTGCATGATGGGCGCAGTGATGGTTCAGCTGCTGCACCCCGGTCACAAGCCATATTCACCAAACTGCACTCTCTCATTTTATCAACCCTCTCAGACAGACACACAGTTTTGTGACATGAGCCTCCATACACACGAAATGCACACAGTGCAGTTGACTTGAAAAAACAAGTTTTTGCGCTCAGTCACTTTTCTCGTTTGTTAAATTTATAAAGAAAATCTGCAGTAGATATTTCTTTTATAAAACTGGTATTCCTTGAATCTATGCACTGTCTGGGGTGTGTATTTTATTTTGGATGTATTTATTTTCTATGACAGGGACAGTGCAGAGTTCATTTACATCTGTAGTCCCTGGTCAGGAAACAGAATAACATATCTGTTAAGAAAATGAACACACATTTGAATGTGATAAGCTGTTGTTGAAAGTCTGTAAAGTAGACTACACTATTCCATCCTCTTTTTACTGTTTTTCCGATATCCCCTCATATTCAGCTGTAAATGTTTTCAAAGCTGAGTCACCAAATTACCAGCTTTACTTGTTGCCAATTTGCGAATAAGTCTTAACTGAATTGATAGGCCAGTTATACAGTATGTGTCAGTAATATTCTACAAGTGCTGGGTCCACAAGGTGCTCCATCAGAGGACCTGAAGGCCAGGCTGTGCCTGCTCCTCCTCCACAAATGAAACAGCTAAACTCCTGGTTAAACTGAGAACTCCACTTTGACTCATAAAGTCAAACAATTTCCAGATTTATTAGCTAGAATCTCAGGTGATGAGTTAAAAAAGGTAGAGAATGAGGTTTGATTGACATTTAACACATGTTGGACGACTGGTGTACTGTGTTAATAACAGATATATGCATATAACTTACATCTGTACGTTACATTAATGTAAGATATACTGCATGTGTGTCTGTGTGTGTGTCTGACTTCCATTAGTTACATGTTGCAACATCTTTTTTATTTGTTTAGATTAATGGGTATTAACCACTGATCAATATGCACCTGAAGGCAAAATAAAGGTAAAACATATGGTTGTGTAATAGTTCCAAACTTAAATGCATTTACTTTACATACACAATGTCAATCAACCAGTTCATCCCAATGTTGAGCGTCTAGACTGCAGACACTAAAGCTCCAGACAGCTATAGTGATCTACACTCTAGTCCTCTCTACCTGCTCATTACAACATTTAAACATATTTTACAGAATCACACTACCACTTCACCTCAATCGCCTCTTGCAACAGACGTGAAGCATCGAAACGCCTCCCACAATCCTTTCTAGGCACCGCCCTGACCATCTGTAGACCAAAAAAAGAGAAGACAAAAAATTAACTGCTTTCAAAATAAATGGTGAAACGAAAACAAGAAAGACAAAAAAAAAACAAGGAGGCAACCAGATTGTTTACATCCACTTTTCTTTTAAAGTGCCATACAACGGTAATGTGGTACTTAAAAAAAAAAAAAAAAAGCATTGTGTCAAACCGGGTTACTATATTAACTGTTCAAACTGTAATTTTCTCTTTTGCTTCTTGTTTCTGTTACCTTCAGACAAAGACTTTCAGCACATACAGTTTCTTTCTGTCCCTTCATGAGTGAGAGAGCAGCATCCTCTTCTGGTTGAAATGCTCAATAAACAAGACACTCCCCATGTTGGGTTCCTTACCCTTTTCTTCTTCTGAAGTTTCTACAGAGCACATTGGAACTGCCACGTGGGGAAAAACTGTAATACTACTGTAATCTGCACAGATAAAATGTTAGGCAAATGGATTTAACTCTTTTAATGTGACATGGATGGAATACATTTTGTATATGCATATTATGCATATTTCTTTGCAGGAAATAAAGGATCAAACTACTGCTTGAGGCATTTGTCCTCCTTACACAGAGCAGCTCAGGAAAGCACGGCCACATTGTCCACTGGAGGGTGCTACTGCATCACATACTGTACCATCAGCTAGTGCGTCGATTCCATAAAATCCAAACATGGCCAGTGCAACCACAGTCTGATCTGCTGGTCACTAAATCCCCACTTGAGCAGCCAGATATTAGGAGTCTTGCTCAAGGGCACCCACATCTATTCTGCCAATTTGGGGATAGGACTTCATAAAACAAATTTGCTGTCATTACATAATCACTTGAATTTACCCACTCCTGTGAGATGCCCTTGTGTAATCAGTCCATTAATACATTGAGTTATTTTGTTCAAAGGAAATCAAAAACAGCAACAAAAAGATGCTCGATTCATCTTGTTTCTCCACTTTCAAATCAAACGACCACAGCATGTTCAAATCCTTGTTGAAATTATTTTCCAGGAGAACACCATTAAAGCCATTTGTCGTGTAGATGATGTTGTTGTGTTTACAGCTAACCGCATGTTGGGTTTGTCTGCTGCCAAGCAAACGTGACTCGTCTGCAGCTGCTTATGATGGCACTTATTTATTTATCACTGGCTTCATGTTGTGCTACAAAGTGCATCATTTTCTCCACTGAAAGTCACAGAGACATCGAAATATTTCTCTGCAGGCTTCGTGAACTCTTTGTGACCACCACAAAAAATAAATAAAACTTCAGAGTGCTGCGTGACCCAGCTGTCAGCCAGCAGAATAAATTAGGTTTTGATTTTCTCCTGCGGCTGTATATTTGCCTGACGATGCAGGATGATAGACGGGTTGCCAGAATTACCCAATGAATGAGTGATCTGTCAGTCCACGTTTAGAAGTAACATATGGCAGCAATAAATCATTTTCTCAGTTTTTGTACCAAAGAAAGAGGCAGGTATAAAGCCATTTGAGATGAACGAATTGAGCAGACTGCAGCTGTAGTGATTTACATGTTCAGTGTATCGAAGCAGTTTAAATCATTGATGAAAAATGAATAAATAAAGCCAGAGGTGTAATTTCCACTGGGAAAGCCCTCTGTAAGCGACAGTGGAACAACAGAAGAGGGGAGAGAAAATAAATGTCCCATGAAAGTTTGTCTCTGCAAACACATCAGTAGTAGAAGTATTCAGATAATTTACTTAGGTAAAGGTAGCAATACTAGATACTTCATTGCAATTTTATAACAATGTGAAAGTGGCATTTTCAGTTGCAGCCCACTGTACACATCACGTACCAACTCAGTCTCCAACAAAATTGTTCCTATACAACTAAACTACACTCTCATTTATGTTTCGATGCAATCATTTTCTTCATGACCGAACGGTCACAGTTTTAAACTGTTTCTAACGCGTGGTTAATGAACAAAACAAAACAAAACGCTAAAAAACTTAGTTAGGTAAAGTAAAAAACATCAGGGTTTGACTTGAAATAACTGCGAAATTGAAATAAAACAAAACTTCCACTTGGTTCAGGCAACAAATGTATACTTTGTTCACATTGGACACGAACAGCAGTCTCCTTGGTGGAAGCTCAACCTCTTCCCTACGCGGACTTCCGCAGACTAATTTGAAACTCATTTGTGATGCATCAAAAGCAAACGGTTTCCCTCGAAACGCAATTCACAATGGAGTTTTGCTGTATGGAGCATCATTTTTAGGAGACAGGGCTGCATGTACCCAGGACTAAACAGCAGGACACAGTTAGTGACTAGCTGGTGAACATAGTGGCGCATGTAGCAGCTGAAGAGACAGATATGTCCCTCAAGAGTTGGTGGAGACCAAAAAATAAATTAAAACAAATTTAATTAAAAGAAGAGCGTGAATATTTTACCAGAAACTCATCAAATAAATTAGAAAGTTGCTCCATAACATCAGCATGTGTAAACAAAAACAGGTGATGATACATGTTATTATGGCTGCTCACATTTTATGTTTTTAATCTTTATATGATGTATACATTCTATGAAATGGATGTTATAAACAAACAGCACTGGGCAGGGGCATTTCGCAATTACACAGGGATCATTACAGTACACTGAGCATCTGAACTGACTCGCTCCCTGTTTTTCTTGGTTTCCATTATACAGCACAATATTGATTGCCATTGGATTAATGACATATTCACTGAAGCATTGCCTCGGAGGGTTTTCTCAGAACTTATTACTATTTCTATAAACTTTTCTTAGGTGGAATATTTTCAAGTAATATCATCCTAAAACCTCCAAAACATTTTTTGAACTGGCTGCTTTTTTGAGTCAAATACCATAACCAATATAGGAATAGTGACATATCAGTTTATGAAACACTATGAGAAGATACATGTGGTCTGTGGTGTCTTCTTTTGAAAGCAGAATGAACATTGTCCGGCTTCTCTGGCTCGTCTCTAAATTTAGCCTGACGTATGATACGATGAGAAAGACTCCACCGTGTTTGCTTCTCCTGTCCCAGCTCAGCTGTATTTACCAGAGGTCTCGTTCAGTCATTCAAGAGTCACCAGGAGACTCAGTAGGGAAATGAAAGCTCAATCTGCATACATTAGAATTGTAAATGTAGTCAGTTGCTCACGACAGCAGCCATACATAAAGATTAGGTTTAAAAAGAGGCAGAACTTCAGAGGCAAGAGTCAGGGAGGAGAGAGGCAGAGATCAGCGGACTAGAGACAGATGGGCCTTCAGGAGACATAGATAATCATGCATATGATAATTGGCTCCGTTAAGTGAAAATGTGCCCTTGAGGAGAAATGAAGAATTTGATGGCTCTAAAGATTTTATTAAAGTTGCTGGGTAATGGGCAGTTTAGTGGATATTTTGCCTAATTAACAAGCAGAGGAACAGCAAGGCATCCTCGTTTAAAATAATCTACAATCAAATACTATTTGTGTCAATGTCTTCCTCACAACCTTCACACAATTGATCATTCTTACTGCCATAGCCTCATTTGCAGCTCGTGTCTTTGAAATTACACAAATATTCAAAGAGTATGAATACATTTCCCTCTAATTAGGTTAAAAAAACACATTTAAAATAACATCAGTTGGAGAGTTGTTCACTTCAAAACAGTTGTTACTCTTAAAAACTGGATTAATGTGGGTCTTACAGAGACATTACATCTGTGACTTTTGCCAGTGACTTATATTACTAACCAAATGTTTTCAAAATTAGGGCTGAAAAGGTCTAGTTTGCTAATATAGAATAACTGTTTTAACCAAAGAGTACAAAAGGTTGACTATATGACCCAAAACTGGATTAAACTGTTGTTTGATTATGATGCAATTTGAGAAGATTTTAACTCGCATTTCCCCCGAAAACACAACACACCTCAAATACCAACATTATGTTAATATGTCAAGCTTAAATTACCAAATAGTCAGTTAGGTTAGCGTAATCACATTTTCCCCAGTCATTTGAACTGTACAAATACAACTTAGCCTACTCCATGTATGCACATATAGGAAATAAAGCAGTCATACATTTACAAAATATTGGCTGTTGTGCTTAAGTTTAAAACATAACTTGAAATCTATGTTACAGCTAACGATGCTCCAGTAACTTCCTGTTTACACCGTTCATTGTTTTTGATTGGACTGTGCTTCATGTTTCACAGCAACTGATTTACACATTTCTGAAGTCTAAGATATTTCCCAAGTTTTAATGGTGCAACACAAATAAGTAAAGCACTAGTTTGAAATACAATAACCTGGTTGCATAAATATGCACACCCTTAAACTAATACTTTGTTGAAGCGCCTTTTGATTTTATTACAGCACTCAGTCTTTTTGTGTAGGAGTCTATTAGCATGGCACATCATGACTTGACAATATTTGCCCACTCTTCTTTGCAAAAGCACTCCGTTTGCGAGGGCATCTCCTGTGCACAGCCCTCTTCAGATCATCCCACAGATGTTTGATTGGATTCAGGTCTGGGCTCTGGCTGGGCCATTCCAAAACTTTAATCTTCTTCTGCTTTTGTTGATTTGGATGTATGCTTTGGGTCATGGTCATGCTGAAAGGTGAAATTCCTCTTCATCTTCAGCTTTCTAACGCAAGCCTGAAGGTTTTGTGCCAAAATTGACTGGTATTTGGAACTGTTCATAATTCACCTCCCCCTTGACTAAGGCCCCAGTTCCAGCTGAAGAAAAACAGCCCCAAAGCACGATGCTGCCACCACCATGCTTCACTGTGGGTATGGTGTTCTTTGGGTGATGTGCAGTGTTGTTTTTGCGCCAAACATACAACCTTGGTTTCATCGGACCATAACACATTTTCCTGCATGCTTTTGCTTCATGTATGTTTTTGCAAAGTTTTGCCGTTCTTGGATGTTTTTCTTCGTGAGAAAAGGCTTCCGTCTTTCCACCCTACCCATAGCCCAAACATATGAAGAATACGGGAGATTGTTGTCACATGTAGTACACAGCCAGTACTTGCCAGAAATTCCTGCAGCTCCTTTAATGTTGCTGTAGGCCTCTTGGAAGCCTCCCTGACCAGGTTTCTTCTCGACTTTCCATAAATTTTGGAGGGACGTCCAGTTCTTGGTAATGTCACTGTTTGTGCCATATTTTTCTCCACTTGATGATGACTGTCTTCACTGTGTTCCATGGTATATCTAATGCCTTGGAAATTATTCTGTACCCTTCTCCCGACTGATACCTTTCAACAATGAGATCCCTCTGATGCTTTGGAAGCTCGATGCATGACTTTTGCTGTACGATGCAACTAAGAAAATGTCAGGAAAATCCTACAAGAACAGCCAAACTTTATGTGGTATTAATCAGAGTCACTTTAAATGATGGCAGATGTGTACTGACTACTATTTAACATGAGTTTGAATGTGATTGGTTAATTCTAAACACAGTCACATCCCCAGTAATAAGAGGGTGTACACACTTATGCAACCAGGTTATTGTAAGTTTTATTTTTCCCCCTAAAAGATTCAGTTTGTTTTTCAATTGAATTATTCACGTTATAGGTCACATTAAAGGTGGGAAAAGTTCGGGGATGATTTTTCTTTGTCTCATTTTTTTACATCACAAAAACCTGGAATTTTAACAGGGGTGTGTAGACTTTTTATATCCACTGTATTTTGAGCCTGCCAGTAGAAGACCCTCAGCTTAGATGATGACTGTAAGTATACATGTCTGTTCATATTATTTGCCTGATATGTGCATGCTCAACAAGCATTGACACAACAAACAATTACTTTTTTTATTTGTGGTTGTGAACATCCCTGTTGCCTCTCAACCCCCAGCTACCTGTGCTGATTATTGTGGACAAACATGGTCTTTCCATGTAATTTCACACCCTAGAGCAAAACACAAATAGCTGGGTCCTAAAGAGTCACACAGAGTCCTCTGCCCTGTCCAGATTATGCATGTATTTATTAGTCATGGGTCCAGCCTACCAGGAGGTCGGCTTCTTTCCACCAACACTTGATTATCTTACTTAAGGTCCATGGCGCATTTAAGGCTCAGTTGATTAGTGTTGATCTGACAGGATGACCCTGTGTTCTCTACACAATATGGGGTTAGAAATCCAACTTGTTAGATTACCGTAAAGTTGAGGTTTAACTGCAAAAATGTCCAAACTTTGTCACTTTGCAAGGATTGTGTTGCTTTTCAGTAATATTTAGCAATAAGCGATACTCTGTCTATTTCATGCATTATTATTATCATCCAACAAATCACAATCACAGGGTAATCCGAGCACACCAAACACGTAAATTCAATTTATTTACTGAAAGACACACTATTAATGTGTCAAACTCTATATAAGCTAGATTTCACAGTAAAAGGTGTAAATCAGTCAGCTCATCAGTTTTTATGCACATGGCTTACAATCGTATGAACCAACTGTCTTCGCCAGTAATATAAACAAAGAGATGCCCATGTTCACCTGCACACCTCCAAACTTCCATGGGTTTTATTCCCAAAACATTTTCAACTATATAAATATAATCAATATGCTTAAAAAAAGGGGAATAAAAAACGAAACAAAATTAATAAAATGAATAGTGAATATTTTGGCAAGCGCTATCTAGTTTACTAAAATCTTAATTTCTTACCACCTCTGTGTAAATATCTAAGGTGCACCACATTTAAGTGACTGTTGCTTCATACATAACATATTTGTGCAGTATTACATTTATCTGAAATGAACAGCTGACAGTGACGGAATCCATCATGGGGTTTTACATGTACTCACCACAAAGCTGCCCCATTCTGCAGAAATTATGGCTTTTAATGAATTTGCTATTACACTAGGCAACGTGGTTCTGGAAACCAACGGTAAACAATCTCAGCCTTGTTTGACACCACGCACTGACCTGAAAACAACCTGAGTAATGAAGATAAGCAGCTGGTAAATGGCCTTCCAAGTATAGAACAACATAAAAGGTTTCATGAGGATACACATTCAGACCTAAATATATGAGGCTATCACAGGAGAAAGATTAGTCAGCTGGTCCAATAAAAACACCTACAATTTATTAATTAATTAATTAAACCCCTAGTAAACAATTACCACTAGGCTTTAGAGCTTCACTAGGTTCACTAGGTTGGTTATTTCTTTTCATTTTCTTTTCATTTAGCTGCAGAAGAAAATTGTTCATGTTGATTGACAAGAATGCGTGACAGATTTGCACAAACCCACAGAAGTTTCACTAATCACTCCAAAAATTCTTGTCTCTCCGTTTCAGTGGCAGCACAGGATAATCCTGTCAGTCAAAACCAGCCATATCGATTTTTCCTTTGGCCAAGCAACACTGTAATTGCCGTCATCTTGTGTTTGTCTGCTGTTCGGTGTCTTTCTGTTTTGCTGTTATTCTTCATGTGCATTGTCTGTTGCAGCTGCCTTGTGTCCAGGATTTTACTTCTGCACATCTGAATGACAATCCAGGGACTGAATCACAGAGACAAGGGCATGAGATTAGATACAGTCGCTTTGGGGGCAATATATGGAAAAGGCCTTGGATTGAACTGTTCAAATTTCTTTCACACTATTGCCTAAGCAGCATCTGCCTCCACCTTGTTTACTAACATCACCATCAACCTCACTATGACTCCCCTGACCAGGACCTCACCTCAACTTTACCAACCCACGCTTCTGTATTTAGACACAAAGCTCTCCCGGGGTGTGGTCGTGTCCCCGAGCCTGCAGATCTGAAGATGGCATTTAAGTCGAGGCACATCTCTGCGAAAGAGGACAGTGAGAATCAGGGGAAAAACAAAAAGATTAAAAAGGGCACAAGCGCTGAAGAGAATACAAATCAAAGTTCAAAGCTTGTGTTTCTAGTCGAACAACTAGGGAACAAAAAGAAGCATTCCTTTATGTTGCCGATTGCTATTCTCCAACAAGCATTCTTGCATACCACCTTTTAGCCTTCCATAATCAAAGCTCACGGCACACAGCATTACACCTCAAATTACCACTGTGGATCTATTCAGCACAGGTCAGCTTGGTGAAGGGGTTTTAATGATGTGCTCTTGTTTCTGCTTCTGTTCAGTGAGCAAATCATAGGAGAGACAACTCACTAACCTCTCAATCAAGACTCCTTCTTCGTAAGCAACTGAATTTAAATCGCTTTTCCTTATGCATTAACAGATTAGTGTGGATTTGTTTTGGAGGTCTCCAGGACGCACATTAAGCATTCTATTTTGCCTGAGAGTCACTAACAGCTGAAAATGGACTGAGACCCAGGAGGCCTACACGGTGTGCATGCTGAAACCTGAATGAGACAGAGGACCTGCTCTAGCTCTAACCGAGCACAGGAAGTTAGAGGATATCATTTGCACGGTGTCTCCTGAGGAATTAGCAACACTGGGAAGAGCTGACCTCCGTCTAATTAGGATGTGTCTGTATAAATAAAGTATTTTTTTATTAATGTACAACTCTTCCAACAAATATTTGATCAACCAAGACATATCAGGGAAGGTCACTCCTGATGTGTTCCTGATAGCATTATGTTGATGTGATCTGCTCTGCACTGACACAGCAGGGAAAGACAGACCAATCACTCATTATGTCAATCAACCTAATTATATGCCTTGTCAATTAGGGCGAATGTTCCTTCAGAGCTCGGACAGTGAAGAGGATCGCTCTCATACATTAAACTAGGGGGCACTGTTGCTCTTCTTTCAGTCTTACTTGGAGAGCATTAAAAAGTGCCATTGTATTAATAAGTGCAGCATTGAGAGTGATGTGATCAGTGACATCTTATAACCATCAAGATATCAGTAATAGTGATTTTAAACTGCTGTGATGAATATGTAATTAAACCCCTCAGGTCTTACACAGTCTTCTATAATAATAGTAGTGTTTTGATTATGATACACTTGCTGCATTCGTTAAAAGATAACATGGCCTCCGGCTTTAGATTTCCACTATCTTAGCTAAGACAAATTTCAGAGGTTCACAGTCACTCTTTTTAGAAAATGCTGCAGCGCTAATACCTGTGCTGGCTTCTATAATCAGATTACAGCTCATATACTCTGGAAAGTGGGTCAGGATGTTATAGAATGAAAAAGGCAGCATGGGATCCAACTGTTCCTCCCACACTTGTTTTCTCTTTTTTGAAGATACCGGGTGTCTTCAGAGGGGTGGCGGCGTGAACTCAAAGTCACTGTGTAACTTCAGTGAAACTTCAGAAAACTCACTTTTATATAATATGCTGTGGAAAGCCATTAAAAATAAAAAAGATGAAAAAAGAAAGGGAATCAAAGCTTCATTTAGAGCCAAATTAACAGCGAAATGCCAGTGTTTAAGTTGTTTCAGTGTGAAAGTGAGGTTAGTGCATCTCTTAATTCATGAATAGCTCTGTTCCTTATGTATTGATTATGATGCTTTTGCATTCCACACGGTCATCCTTGACCGCAATACAATTAGAAAACTTGGTGGCATGGTTTTACTTAAGCTGTTATAAGAACATATTTGCATATGGATCCAACTACTACATTGAAAGTGAAAATAATCACTTGTGAAAGGAATAAAGGTAAAACAAGACAGGAATAGATAAGATACTGCTTTGTTTTTTATTAAAACAGAGGGAAATTAAGAAATAAAAGTGATATAAAGTGCGTTAAATGTCTGGCTACCTTGGCTTTGTCTCAGCTGTGTGGCTTTCTCTTGACTATAGTGGACATTAGAGCAGCACTGTAATCTGTGGCAATGTGACAATAAGCACAACATTTATGCAGGGCACAGAGCACCGAGATAACATTACCGGTAGTCGTGTTGCGAGAATAATGTATTGTAACAAGAAAGGCTGTAGTTCAGCCCATGCAATAGCATACATTGCCAAATTTAGCAGATTGCTATGCTCTTCTCTGTGTGAAATGTGCAAACAAGCCTCATTATGTCCACCATATGGTTCATTCTTTGTCATGCACATCTGCTGCTGCAGTAATTCAGTGGGAATTTGCTATCCAAATACTGCCACAACCTACTCCTGGCTCCGCCTGGACATATATATAAACAAACTGTAGCTGCGCCAGGCCACCTTCGGTCACAATAAGTATTCTACAAGCGCAACAAAACAGGAGGGCTTACATTATGCCACATCCCTGAGGAGAGATTGCTGTAAAGAAATTCATAGCACTACTCAGCAAACTATGAATTACTTGTCAGAGCTTGTCATGCGGAGCACCTGGGGTATAAGAGGGTGCTGGAATTGAGCCCTGGTGATACACAATTATAGCAGGACAAAGGCATGCAGTGCGGTGATATATTATAGGGTGAAGACGTGCAGCAGACCAAAGCTTTGGTGACATGAGGGACACAGCAGTGCATAAAATTGCGATTATGTTTTTGGTGTGTCGGTAAGCCTTTCAAATGGAATTCACATCAGAGTAGGCTTTGTCTGGTTTGCTCTTTTGCAGACAGAAAAAATGGCCAATTCATGACGGCTAACGGAAAGCTGTCAGGTCTGTGGCAACAAGCAGATGATTCAGCGGTGTATCAGCACGTCTTTGCGGTCAGTTCCCAGACTTTCCCCACCATTAAAATTGCAAGACTCCCATATGAAAAAGAGGCCGGAGCAAAACCAGCTTGCACATTAATGCTCTTGTCTGACTGCGTTGAAATGAAAGAGCTCAACTTGGCTGCAGGAATTAAAAGGGACGACAGAAATGTTCAATATGATCAAAGACAACAAGCTCAATCTGCTCCTGGCTGGCTTATGACTCATCCAATTTAATTGTGTGTCTTTGCTTTGCAAACTTTTATCTTTCAAGTGGACATACAGGAAAAGCTAATTAGTAAATTATTAAGCATGCCTTTTCATCTTTATGATTCATTTTCTGTGTGTATGCTGAGATGGGCTCCATGCCCCGTGACCCTGAACAGGATACATGTTTTAGACGATGTATGGACTCTCTCTCACACCATCTTTATAAGCTGCAAAAAACATCTAAACACTTCCTTCCTCCTATCCGTTTTTTCTTGGATGCCTCTCAAACAAAAGCAGTCAACTACTTTATTGGATTTGAGTAAGTAAATGTATTTTTTTTAACCCCAACGGCTTTTATTGATGTGGCCCACAGTGTAGCTGTGCAGCTGAGTTTAGCGTTGCATACTGTGCTTTGTGTCTTGGCTCTGACTTAAAGTGTAAACAGTTTAAGAAAGAGAATACAGCAGAGCATATCAAGTGTATTTTTTCAACAAACAAACAAGGAGAGAATAATAAGGCACATCCTTTGTCGGGGGAAATGTTAAATTGCTTTCTACCAAGTTAATAAACAATGTCCTGTTTTTAAAGATCAAATAAAAAGAATAGCTGCACAACAAACATGCTTGGGAGGTCCTGAATGAAAAAACAAAAGAATTTAGGACAAAACTAATTCAAGATTCAAGAAAAACAATAAAAGAGCAGCAAATATTAGGAACATTCCTGTGTACTGATTTTTTAAGAAACAATGCTCTGCTGTTACTACTGGAAAGCCAACTCCTCTCATTAAACATTAAACTTGTCACATCTATAAATGTTTACTACTGACTGGAAGAGTTTCCCGAAACAGGCTGTGATATTGAAAGATCCTGAGACAAAAGTTTGCCTGAATAAGGGAAATAACATAGTATGTTGTTGATTGATTAACATGGCCATTAAATATTAAGGCCAGTGGTAGGATCTAACTGAGAACATTTACATAATTACTTAAGTGCAGTTTTGAGGTTGGTTTTATGGTACTTACCTTTAAATACAAATATAAATACAGTATGGATAGTCTTGAAAGCTGATGTATAGTTATGAACTATACCAAACACGTTATCAACTTCAGAGTGAACGTTAATTATTGGCCCTGGGAATAGTTTGACAAAAAAAATAGAATAATGAAAAGATACTTTTATAAAGTATGACACCGTGCAAGAAACCACAGTGCCTGGGCCCCAATGAGGAAAGTCATCCTCACCATCTTAAAATGGTGTAAATATATAAAGTTATATGTGTTGTTATGAGGCAACTTGTGACCCATGTTTCCTCCAATGGGGCAGACCATGCAATGCCCTTTCATTGGTGGTAAATGAGTGAGCACAGGTCAAATCATCAAGACTAAATAGACCAAAAACATTCTTTTACATAATTCAAAACAGAAAAATAGGGGCGTCAGTGTATCAGTAATGTATTGTATTTATGATGAGAACAAATATATACTTTTAAAAGTACTGTTAATCGTCAGTGACAAGAATGTACTCCAGTAGTTTCACTTAGTTACTTTTCACATATCGATGGCCGAAGAGCCATCCGAAGAACCTCCTATCTGAAATATGTAGGAGGTTTTACACTTTGGCCATGGACATGCACTGGATCGATTGGCTTCAGATTGAATGATGCAAAGTTAAAAAAGGTATTTCAACATAATTACCATAATGCAAGATAATCTCCAGCAAGTGTAGATTCACTGACATTCTGTTGCGTCAGGCCTTGAAGTAAACAGTGCGCAGTGCGCTGTATTGAATCTCAATGCATCTGTGTGGAACTAATGGACATGAAAGTGGGCGAGTGCAGCTGGTGACCAGCCACACGTTGCCAGATGACACGGAGGTAAAGACGTGCAGTAGAAAAGATGCTGGGTACTGGTGCTGAATGGCTTAAAAAAATATTAGACATTAAATAATATCTCAATTATCCAAATGATCGATTATAAAAAATGATTGCGATTAATTTTCTGTCCATCAACAAATCTATAAATCGACTAACATTTCAGTTGCGTTAAAGATAATGAAACAAACATATGCCACAACTATATAGTTTCCCTTATGGGGTGTTATGGTTTCAGTCCATAGTGAACCATAGCAACAGCAGTGTCCAACATCAGTGTAAACACAGTATCTTCACTTTTTTTCGCAGACAGTGTTCATTCAGCCCACTGAAAATATATTTGCTCTACATTAAGTGTAGATAGAGAAGAAAGGATTGGCTATTAGGGGTGTGTGTGTGTGTGTGTGTGTGTGTGTATGTGTGTGCTCATGTATGTATATTTTTGAAAGGAGTGACAGGGGAAGGATAGAAGGCAAAGCCCGGGAGTCAGATGATGTTAAAATGTCATATGTTAGAAAGGACTAAATAGACTTGTGTACATCATTATCAGAATGAAAACAAAGCCACTCAAAACCCAGCTCCCTGTGGGGTTAGCAACACTAAAGTGAATCAATATTTAATTTAATTTGTAAATGGTGTTGCATCTCTTTTGTCAAGGGAATCACGGTAAGTCTCAACCCATGAATCAAAGCTCAGTTTGAACAAAAGAAAGACAGACAAGAAGCTCATATGTTCAGGTTTATTAAATAGGGGAATTTTGCTGCATTTCAATGGAATTCAAGGGGGGCGGGGGGTCATCAGGTTGCAGACACAGACGCACACACTCATCACAAATGCACCGACGCATAGATGAGACGAGTGAATAGTAACGTAGATCCAACAGGGTGACAACCTATTTTAGTGAGTAATAGTCTTATTCATTAGGAGTGACGGGAATCTCCTGAAGGAGTTCAGCAGCATGGGAACACCATGGAGATAAAATGTGTGCTTTAAAATAGATATACTGTATTTGAGAAGGGAACATCTCTGCCCTGATACTCCCCCTACCTCTCTCTCTCTCAATGTCAATTTTCTTATTTCAGTTGTGCTTAATTTGGTTGGTAGCCATTTCTGCATTAGCAATAAGATGACACATTGTCATTAAACAGAATAATGCAAGATGAAAATACAGAAGCTCTACAATTAATTATATGAAAATTGGTAACCTGAAAATAATTTTATATACACATATGTACACACACGCACACACACGCACACACACATCTGTATCTGCTCAGATCATGTATATAGTTTTAACAGACAGCTGTTTTCTCTCTGGCATATGTTGTTTTGTGTTTTAATACGTCTTCTCCTTAAGGTTTTATTTTAATTTGGAAAGTTAAGAAGTCTGCCATTTATGATGCTGTAGAACATTTTGCCTAATGTGCTTATTACACAGATTCCTCCATAATTTCCCAGTGGTCACCAGCCTCAGGAAAGTCATGAAATCATACTCATACCGAGTTTGGATAGCTTTTCTATTCTATTTTTATTAAATTTTTTCTTCCCTTTTTAAAAGTCAGTTTTCATTTCATATTGACAATTTCCCCCAATGACAATTTTACGTCACAGTGTCACTTGTCATGACAAGGAAGTCGTCACCAATGCCTGCCCCCTTATCTTTCAGCCAATAACATGGGCCTTCAGTGATTGTTACCAAGATGGTGCCAGCTAGCTCCTTTTAGCTAGAGCAACATCAATGCCAAAGTAATTCTGAATCAACCAACTAGAGTGTAGTACTGTAAATAAACACCACACACAGTTACAGTGCTGTATAATAACTAGCCTCTCTTAGCTTAACGAGGCTATCGGCTGAGAGCACAGGTGATTGGCTGTGAGGTGAAGGGTAACGACTTCACTGAAAAGTGAGACTACAAACATTTGAAATAAAGGTCTCAGAATTAAATAAAAATAAGAACGATGCAATAACGTTTCATTATAATGAATTGAGTTAAAGTAATACATTTATTAATGCAATACATCACAATTTTATTCAACTAAATGTCTCATTAAAAACTATTTACTAATGAATGAGAGGATTTAGATTCATTCTGAGAAACACAGCCATGTATTCATGATCCAAAAACTTATATAATAACAATTTATAACCCAGAGAATGTCGAGCACGGCTAAAGGGCTGGTAGCGTTCTTTCAACTGTGCTTTAAAGCAATGTTAAGTGGGAATCAAACTCCTTTCTCTTGAGACTAATAGTAGGAAGCACAATAGCATCCTTTTGATCTCTCCTCCGGCATGTTTTCCTCTACACCTCTACTCCTCCGTCATCTGACTCATCCGTTGTTTCATTCTCTTGAGAAATTATGCTAATCAGGGTGAGCCAGATCCAGTGAGAGGTGCAGGGATAGATGAACATTTCTAATTTTCAGCTAATTATACTCCCGTCTTGCCAAATGGCTGCATACTTTACTGACAGGGGAGTAAGTCTTTGATTCTGATCCATCATACTGTAGATCACTTATTGCAGCTGTTTGAAGCAATTTTGCCCAAGCAATATTTCCCCTTAGGGACAATGAAGTACTTTATTGGAAAATAATGTTCTTAACTTTATGTGCAGAGAAGCCAATGCATATGTCCTCCAGCATTCACTTATCTTTTTCTCTCATTTCTTTTCCTATTGGTTGATAATGCAAATTAATTATTTTTGATTAAATTTATTGAAATATTATCATTAGTCATTTTGGGAAATGTGCCCATTTTCTTTCTTTAGAGCTACATTAGAAGATTGACATCACTCTTATGTACAGTAAATATAAAGCTGGATCAGCAGCAGTTTACTGTAGCTTAGCTTAGCATAAAGACTGCTATAGCCTAGCTCTGTCTAATGATAACAGAACTTGCCTACCAGCACCTCTAAAAGGGTCTAAAGCAAAAAAGATTAAGTGTGAAAGCACATTAATAGACAGTATGGTTTTGTGCTGGATTTATTTTCCCGCTGGTTGTCTGGAAACTAGTCCGAGCTAAGAAATAGACAGCCACATTACGTACCATAAAGCGTTGAGTTGCTGTTATAGCAGACACTTCAGTATTTGTGCAAACAAACAAGATACAAGTTGTTATTTAGGGGGCTTTAAAAGAGCTATGTGGATTTTGTTACCTTTGGAAAGAAACAGGATAGCAGTTACCATTCAAGTTAAACCGTTGTGAGCAGTAGCTCCGATATTTTCCCCGATAGTCTAGCCATTAGGATTCCTGGTTTTACACAAGAGGCCTGGATTCAACTCCCAGGCCTCCTGAGTTTGACTCCCGGTATGGGAAGGGCAGTTGTTGGGCAGCAGTAACTCAGATCAATACAAGTCCAGCACTGCTGAAGTGCCCTTGAGCAAGGAATCCCTAACCCATTACTATCAGTGTGAATCTGGTGTAGACCTTTCAAACAGCGTTTCGAAGACACATGTAGAATATGTACACATAGAATATCTGAAGGGATGGAAACTAGCTGGCTAAAAGGACAGCTTAGGCTGTGTCTGTGTGTCCAAACTTTGTGATTGATCATTGCACCATGAGTGCACCATGAGTCTGATCTACAGAGGCTCAATGAAGATTTAGACCAGTTTCCAAGTGTCCAAACGCCTTTCTCCATTCTGAAGACCCATCTGATAAATCCATGAAGGCTGAGATGAGACCACAGTTCAATCAATATCTTCTGTTTCCTTAGACACTCGAGTCAAGGTCATGCATACAGCAAAGCCTTTAGGTGCACATAAAAAGATGAGTGCTGGGGCATTGAAATGCAATATGGTAGATAGGAGCTTAAAGTTGTATTTATTTATAACATATTGGATTGGAATAAATTAACATCATGAATGTCATTTTAATCTCCTAAATCATATTAGCTGTCTCCTGCAATATTGGTACATGGCTAGGTAAAGGATGATGTATGACGGGATAAGGAAAGCTAATCACTGCTAAATAGCACCTCTAGGATTTTGGAAATATTGAGAAACTCTTTTCTATCCTACACAGCACAGATGGATGTGTCAGTAAGCCCCGTTATTAAATCTACAAAGGATATTTGTCTCCATTTTATGGTGGTCAAATTTCTAAATGTTCAAAGGAAACAATCTGTCTGTGTCCAAAAGGAAGATCATAGCATGTTTCTCCTTCAAATAATGTGTTTCTCCCACCAAAGGGAGAATAACCCATTCTGTTTGTTGCTTTTGGACCTTATATGCTTCAAAGATGATAAAACCTGCTTGTTTTTATTAACTAGCATTTTGTCTTGATAATTATATTTATTTTATCTGTAAGCCGCATTGGACCATAGATCACAGTTTTAAAGAATTGTGTATTTGTATATTAAGGCAGAGCAACTGGTATGAGCCCTGCAACCAGTCAGATGTAGACATTAATACACCTTAAACTTTGCCCTTCTTGCGCAAAGGACTGTGGGTAAAAACAGCCAGAAAAGCATGATGGCTTGCATTTTGCAAAATGCCACTCGATGAAGTAGGACATCCTGTTTTGTTGGTAAACTGCATTTGAAATACTTGGGACATACTAAATCTTTTACTGGGATACTAAATAGTAAGGTATGTTTAATGTGATGCAAAGTGGGTAATCATACATGTACGCACAAGAGCAACAAAAGAAATGACATGATTCAGACGTAAATAAGGATATGTCTCCTCAATATGAGGAAACCATGGAATAGTTATCGCATTGAGAGTTGTCTTTGCATCAGAAGTTCAACAGCAAATTAAAAATGATATTTGGACTCTTTGGACAATGTATAATATATATTACTGTTATAAAGAGTAGGCTACAAAATAGAAAAACCATCAGCATCAAGACTCCTGTCCATTAGACGGGCACTCTGCAGTCTGTGTAAAACCAATTATCAATTTAAAATATACAAATGCCTTCCTCGGTGTAGCCTCACAAGAATTAACCCCCCCAAAAAAGAGAGCCAAAACTCAGACGATTAAACAAAACAACACGATGGCACAAGAAAATTATTTTAGAATCAACAGTAGAATAAAACATCACCAAAGCTGACAACAAATTGTCATTTTCATAGTGCGTTCCTGTACTTACATGTCTGAAAGAAGGCACCCTCTAAGTCTTGAGCGCAGTGAAGTACTCCACATCTTCTCCAGGTTCAACTTCTCTACAAAGCATAATATAACCAGTCCACTGTCCTCTCTGGTCCCCCTGTTTAGGTCAGGTCACGTGGGTGTGTCACTGAAGAGGCTCGCTATGTGTTGCAATTAACCAGGCTTAATTGAGATAGATTTTTAACATTGCGTAGGTACAATAACGCTAATATTAACCACAACCCACAGTGATCCTTCATTGGATATGCTTGAGGTGGCCCTGGACCGTGAACTCCGCAGCACGTGCTGTGAAAGTAAATATTTATAACATATCATTTCCAGGGCCCAGACTCAGCTGCAGCTTGCTGCTGATTTATGTTCTATTCGCACATACTTTATCAGGACTTTTTCATTGTTTTTTCTCTAGAATTACAATTATGAATAATAATAAAACTACCGATTTAAAATATATATATATATATATATATTTAAAAAAAATGCTATAGACAAAAAAGTACTTTATTACATTAGCGAGAGTATATGTAATTTGTTATCTCTCCGTACAAGCTCATTTCTGTTGTGAGTGAATTAGGCCTTGCTTTTAAAATAGATTTACCTGTATTCCCCCCATGACACACGCACACGCACACGCACAATTTAATCAATGTAATGAAATTTGTCCCCGAATATTTATATGTTTAAATAAAACACACACACACACACGCGCACGCACGCACGCACACACACACACACACGCACGCACGCACGCACACACACACGCACGCACACACACACACACACACACACACACACACTAAACAGCGTTCCAGTTTATGCGCTTATCTGTGTTTTGCATTACGGTGCTTCTCCTCGTCGGCCACCGTACGATGACGTGGCTCATGCTGCCGTGCCGAAGCCTCTGGTACAAACTCAACACAGACACCTCACCCCGTTAGCTGTAGTTTATAGCTTATTTAGTTAGAATCTGTTGTGTTAAACGTTAAACCACCGGACAACTTCCCCGGTTCAAGATGAGGCGCCCGGGTTTGGGTAAGAGACCGACACAGTGTGATTTTAAAGCTCATACTTAGCCTGCTGTCTAGTTGACAGCGAGCTTCCGTAAGCTAATGTTGTTTCCTGACGTGTATGAATTGTGTGTTTATTATCGGTCTCTTGTCGTTAGGCGAAGGAGGCCCTGGGAATTATGTGGCAAGTGGATACAGTGTGTATGAAGAGGAAAATGAGCATCTACAGGAGGGACTGAGAGCTAAAGTCCACGCTTTGAAAAGTGTAAGTTGTTTTGATGAATACAGTACATTTCTGGTGAGTACTACACAATAGATATGGTTGTTTTAATGTAATGTTGATGTGTTGTTATTCACAGCTGTCTATCGACATCGGAACGGAAGTCAAATACCAGAATACAATGCTGGACGATATGGCAAGTTTCTCTTTCTTTTCTTACTGACTACAATGTGACTACATATGAGTGGTGGGAAAGGTATTTAAGATTCTCTACTTAAGTACTCATACTTCTGTGTACAAAAGTACTTCTTACAAGTCTTCAGTACAAAAGTGTTGGCAGCAAAATGCTTTTGGTGTATTTATTATGAGCGTTATGCTGTTGATTGACTACTGATTAATTAACCTGTAAGCATAATTTTAATGTTGCAGCTGGTTGGGTGTGATCTACTTTTACATGCTATGTACTGCTCTGTACTTTTTTAATCTAATTAATCACATTATAGAGGCTGATCATACATTTTGTATTTAAGATCATCAACATAACTGTTAGATAACAAAGTGGCATACAAATGACTTTATATACATAAAATATAATATTTCCCTCTGAAATGTAGTGCAGTAGAATTATTAAAGTGCCTCACAATTGTACTTATATATCCCAGTATTTGATTAAACCCTTTAAAACCCAGGAACTGATTGTGACAGTTTGTTTACTGGCCTGCCTGGACTTTGAACTTTGTATCCTTCTCCCCCACATTAGGACACAGACTTTGACTCAACAGGCGGCCTGCTTGGTGCTACTATCGGCAGAGTGAAGCAGCTGTCCAGAGGCAGTCAGACCAAACTGCTGTGCTACATGCTGCTCTTCTGCCTTTTCGTCTTCTTTGTCCTGTACTGGTTCATCAAGCTGAGGTGATAGGCGGGCCCTGTTGGACTTTGCCTCCTAACTCCTCCTCTTCATCCCCAGTTTGTGCCACTCCAATGAGTCTCAGAACTAGACCTACATAATGTTGACGGGGAGAGGCAGGGATTTTCTCTTTTAGGTGTCTCAGCTGTACATGTGCCCACATCTGAGTATTTCATGAATAAAAACCACAAAATTGAGTAATGAAAGAACTCCTACTGATGCTATGTGACGGAACCCTAAAAAGTAAGTAAAATGGGTCCAAGATGATTTAATGACCATGTGAAGTAGGATTCCTGTACGCTATATGTATATCTGAAGCAGACACGGACAGTATAAGTATGTGCTTGATATCAGCCCAATTTACCTGGATGAGAAGACGAGACATAACATTTAACGTGTAACACCTGTAGAAGATACCGTGTCAAAAACCTTAATGCAGTCGGGGGTGCATTGTATGAAAGATGTGATAAAATAAAAAAATCTGTCGATACAATGTTGTGTTAAAAGTGATTAAGTTATAGACTGCTACTTGAAGCAAATAATCTAGTGTTTTTGCTTTTAAGAATGAATGGATGTTACAGCAGTTGGCCTCCATTCAAAAATGAATAACAGTGTTCTTTGTTTTATTTTGGTTGTAAAAATGTTTTTTTTTCTTTTTTAAATGTAAATAAACAAATTTTATGCTCAGAATTGACCAGTATGTGTGTGCTACTTAAACAGAGAATGCATTGCAAACAACTGAACTGGTATTTTACTCTTAGAAATGTCAGACAAATACAATGTTAATCTTTGCTTTATTTATTTTACACAAGTTATTTTGCTAATATGCTAAAATAGATTTAGTCTCTAAAATATGTTTGAATTCACTCATTACAAATAATACAATTCAACTGTAGGCTGAACACAGGAGCTTCCTAATTCTGTGTGTTTGAGCTGATCAGACCAACACACAGTACAGTTAAAACAATCAAAGGCAAATTACTAACAATCTAACTTCCTCGAATGTCAAGTGCACTTGGGTGATTTGTGTTTAGCAATTTATTGGGAAGTATTGACTCATTGTCTGCAGTGGAGCAGCATACATCCATCAGTCGGTCTGCTTCAGGCTTTTATGACATCATTTCTTGGGTAGTGTGTCCATGTACTTGCAGATGATTCCCAGCATGACCTCATCAGCCCCTCCACCAATTGACATTAACCTGGAATCTCTGTGGAAAGGAGAACGTTAATACAAACGGGTGTTTTCTCTAACAATCATCACAATTCACTTGAATAATTGTTTTTCCTCCCCTCAACATTGTAACATTATAGATCATGAACCCCTTGTTCAGCTGCAATATATGCCCCATCAGTAGGTGTCAGCACACTGTAAAATAAGAGTCTACAGATTCTGAAGCAGTCCAACAGTGTGCAACAGGAGACTGAGACTAATTGTATGTCTTCGAGAATTATTACTTGATCACATGCTATGTTTATGTAGAAGCCAGCAATCAATCTGATTTAACGTCCTCATACATCCACCATAAGCTTTATCAAGCTCCTGCCAACTGGTGGGGTTGCTTTTACCATAGAAATGTTATACCCTCACAAAAAGCATAGTTGGCAGCCAAGTATTCATAGTTGGCTAGCAACCCGCGTTCGTGACTGGTGCTGTCATGTCATGGCTTTGCGGACAGATAGTTATTTTGGATGAGGAAAAAAAAAAGAAAAAGTGCACAGGGCTGAAAGTAATTGAAAATCATGATATTTGCTATAAATCACTGATGGAAAATATGTTTCAAAACCAGTTTACTTAACAAGAGTCAGATACCTTTTCTCCACCCTCACCTGTAAAATCTGCTGACCAGCACGTCACTGGTGAAGCCCATTCCTCCCCAATACTGAAGACAGCTGTCACCCACTTCCCTGGCCAGGCGGCCCCCCTTTAATTTGGCCATGGATGCCAGCTTGGTGACATCATTGCCTTTAATGTACAACGCTGCAGAAAGACAAAGGAAGGACAGAAGTAGTGACACAAGCATGGAAGATTGACAAATGTCCCGTTGGATGAACGGAAATTAAAAAGAATGTAACGAAGGAACACAAAGACAATAACCAAATGTGGTTCAGTTTCAGAGTCACTGGTGCCTTTATTGTAGGTTCCCTCCAGAGGAACATGTGGGAGCTGCATGAAGTTTGCTCGTGTGTGTCTGTGCGCGTGTGTTTATCTACCTGCGCCAAACAGAGTCGAAAGCTTTGTTCTTTTTCTGGGCAAGCAAATTGGACCAGCTAGATGAATTCAATCAAAGCTGCTTGTCACTGGACCGGTTACAAACGCAATGAGAAAATCACAAGACCTTGAACATCCGTTCGCCAGATGCACACCCACATATTCATATCATAAACACTGCAGTGTAAAGCGCATGGGATATATTTTGGAGGAGCTGTGTATGTGCCAGTTTTCAAGTGGCCAAGCCTGTGGGTTTTGAAGTTATGCCAGCATACACAGAAACAGTAGTTTGGGAGAGCAAACCAGCCATTAATAGTTTGAACCGCCGTCTGGCCCTCTCCAAATCCAAGTCTCCTCGAGCAAAACACTTAACTCCAAATTGCTCCATTACAAAAATATATATTTACGTTCTCTGAGAAGCAAATATAGATGAACACAATAACAATTAACTAATTGCATAGAAAAAAACAGAAAATGCAATGTTAGCATAGCTATTGAACGCTTGTGAAATATGGCTTGAAACAAAACAAATCGCCCTGTAAGTAATAAATAAAAACAGGGAGTGAAAATCATCAATTTCATGCAACTCATCCATGTAATTCCTGTTACTTTGGCAATCTAGTTGCAAGCAATTTTTATGCTAAAGCTAACAATTACTGTTCTGTCTATAGCCAGTCAAACATATTGTTGTTCACTGTTAACTTATCACTTAATAGTAATCAAACACATTATTCCCCAGCCTGAATGTTGTCCTCTATCTCTTAAACCAACCTGCTGCATTGTACATGGACAAATTACCCACTCAAGACTAGTTTGGCATTCGCATCATTCTTACAGCGCTAAGCCAACTGTGGCCTTTGTTACTGAGACATCAGTCTTATCTGTGGTATTAAGTGCCACAAGGACAGCTGCATGCATTAATTTGCTCAGACTTTCCTAATAACTGCACATATAAATCCAAGCATATATGTTGCTGGCCTGGGGTTTAAAGGTATTATTGATATGCAATATCTGAATGTGAAATAACTGTATCTACGTTATCTTATAAGGAAACGGAAACTTACTGCTACTACTTTTTGCAGATAAATGTGTATTTTGAAAATAGATGTTGTTTTTACTAATAAATAACACTAACAAAAAGATTCACCAATGGATTGGTAATTAGGGAAAAGTTTGGAGAGAAAAAACTGATACAGTAACTACAAAAAAAAAAGTCACAAACATAGACATTCACACATAACCTAAGTGCTGTGATGATGCTATAACCACTGTATTCATTCTGTGAGCCTCCATGCTCTGAGCGAAAAACAGAAGACATGAAGAGGGAACTGAGTCATCCAAATGCAGCCAACACTACCAAACATTAATCTTTCATTTTCATTACGTAATGTCTGTATATAAAGGGATCCCACCTGTGGCGCGATGGAGGAGGGAGCGGAGCAGCTCGACCTCTGTCTGCAGCTCAGCCAACCTGAAGTTAACCGACTGGTGGTAGAGGACAGGCTGCTTGAAGATCTTCCTCTGCCGTGTGTACTGGATGGTCTCCTGAATGATGTTGTCCATCATGGTCACGACTGGAGACGTTACAATAGAGAGACAGAGATGTGACCTCACTACTACTACTGTCTGTGAGTGCTTGTCCTTTGTGCTTGTCCTTTGTGTCTCTGATACAGCGGGTGAAATAAGTATTGAACACGTCACCATTTTTCTCAGTAAATATATTTCTAAAAGGTGCTATTGACGTAAAATTTTCACCAGATGTCGGTAACAACCCAAGTAATCCATACATACAAAGAAAACAAAACAAATAAGCTCAGACATTAAGTTATGTGTAATAAAATAGAATGACAGGGAAAAAGCATTGAACAAGCTTACTGAAATGTATTTACTACTTCGTACAAAAGCCTTTGTTAGTAATGACAGCTTCAAGACGCCTCCTGTATGGAGAAACTGTGATTTCGGCCCATTCTTCCACACAGTCTTCAAATCTTGAAGCTTCCGTGGGCCTCTTCTATGAACTCTGATCTTTAGTTCTTTCCATAGATTTTCGATTGGATTCAAGTCAGGTGATTGGCCTTCTAGCAGCTTTATTTTCTGTCTCTGAAACCAATTGAGAGTTTCATCTTCATCATCCTGGTAGATGGCAGCAGATTTTTAATCAAGAATGTCTCGGGTACATTTTTCCATTCATCCTTCCTTCAGTTATATAAAGTTTGCCAGTGCCGTATGCTGAAAAACAGCTCCACACCACGATGTTTCCACCTCCAAACGTCACTGTTGGTCTGGTGTTTTTGAGGTGATGTGCAGTGCTATGAAGGTAGATTTGTGTCTTTATTATGCAAACAAAAAAAACGTTTTGAGAGCAAATTTCTCATTTTTAAGTAAAAATATATAAACTGAGAGTTAGTTTTGCTTATGAAACTAGAATTTTTGGCTGCAAATCAAAAGCTTTTGCTCTAAAAAAAAAACAACCTTTGCTCTCAAAAAAAAAGAAGCTATGAGTTCAGTTTGGACGTAGTGGGCGGGGCATACGCTGCTGAATGAGCCAGGAGTTTCTATTGGTGGGTTTGACTTGCTCTTGGCACCTAACGGGATATTACGGTGAGGAGGACATGGAGGTAAGTTGACATTATATTGCTCTGTTTTGTCAAAATTATTTTAAATGTAGCAGCACTTTACTTTGTATTCATGTTGTTAGTGTCGTGGAGTCTCTTTTTTTAAAGAATAACATGGAGGGCTGCTGTGTTGACATGAAGCCCCACTTTCTGCGTGCATGTAACGTTAGCCCAAAGTGGGCTAACGTTACAATGTTGATTTGCAGCCAAAAATTCTAGTTCCATAAGCAAAACTAACTCAGTTTATATATTTTTACTTACAAACGAGAAATTTGCTCTCAAAACATTTGTTTTTGTTTGCGTAATAAAGACACAAATCTACCTTCATACAGTGCCATTTGACCTCCTAACATGGTGTGTATTATGGCATCCAAAGAGTTACATTTTGGTCTCATCTGGCCAAACTATATTCTCCCAGTATTTCACAGGCAGCAAACTTTAAACAAGCTTCAACATGCTTTTTCTTCAGAGTCTTGCGTGGTGAGCGTGCATACAGGCCACGGCGGATGAGTGCATTACTTATTGTTTTTCTTTCAAACAATTGTACCTGCTAATTCCAGGTATTTCTGAAGTTCTCCACAAGTGGTCCTTGGCTCTTTGACAATTCTTCTGATTATTATTTTCACTCCTGTCAGAAATCTTGCGAGGAGCACCTGGTTGTGGCCGTTTATGCTGAAATGATGTTCTTTCCACTTTCGGATTATGGCCCCAACTATGCTCACTGGAACATTCGGTTTAGAAATCCTTCTGTAACCAATGCCATCAGTATTTTTTGCAGCAATAAGGTTGCAAAGGTCTTGAGAGAGCGCTTTGCTTTTACCCATCATGAGATGTTGTTTTTTTTCACCTTTTTACAAGCCATCAGTTGGGACTGAACGAGCTGATATTAATTTGCACTGACGAGGGCCAGGATTGCTTTCTAATTACTGATAGATTTCAGCTGGCGTCTTGGCTGTCCAAGCCTTTTTGCACCTCACTTTCTTCATGCGTTCAATACTTTTTCCCGGTGTCATTCCATTTTATTACACATAACTTAATTTCTAAACGTATTTGTTTGGTTTTCTTTGTATGTATGGATTACCTGGGTTGTTACCGACATCTGGTGAAAATGTCATGTCAATAGCACCTTTAGAAATATATTTACTGAGAAGAATTGTGACGTGTTCAATACCATTTTTACCCGCTGTATGTGATAGGATGCACAAAGGTTTACCAGGCCAGACGCATCAGTTTCAGAATCAGTAACAGAATGTTAAGTCCCACTTCTCCTTAACATTTTCTCATAACTTCTGCCAAAGGAAATATTGATGCATGCTTGCTACTCAAAATTAAAAGAAAAGAACTACTTTACAGAAGATTAATGGCTTGAACTATGTGACCTGAACTCCTAAATTCTTGGAAACTAAAACGGAAATCATACCATAATACAATAAACTGTGCAATTTATAGTTAAGGTCTGCAGGAGCCAGATGAGATGTGGTAAAAAAAACTGTGTTGAGGGTGAAGGATTAAAATGAAACTAAAAGTAAAGAAAACTAGGAATGATGATGTCCGATTACTGGATATGCTTGGGGGTAAAGAGAAATGCCGAACTGTAAGAAAGGCTCACTCACTATTAGCCACTGCCCAGAGCCTCTCTTCTTGGAACTGCAGCATCTGATAGGTGAAGCCCATGCCTTCCTGGCCGATGATGTTTTTGCAGGGCACGCGAACGTCATCGAAGAACACTTCAGCTGTGTCTGATGACCACATACCGAGTTTATCAATCTTGCGGGCGATGTGTACTCCTACCGTGGGAAGGGTAGGGAAAGATAAATTTACGTCATTATGCATCTTGGCAAAGGCACACTAATAATAACAGATCCTATTGATAGAACGGATACAGACGCATTCTCTGTAGGGAGAAAGAAAATCCTGCGGGAATGTTGCAGTAAATCATCTGTTTTACTAGAAGTGAAAAACACAGAATCTTAAACTAGAAGGCTGTTTTTAAGATTAACTTAAATCCCAGATGATTAATGTCAATTATGTTGTATAATTTTTGGCTTAGAGGCTTTTGTCCAAGAAAAAAAACTTCAGCTTTTTCAGGAAAATCATCCCACAAATAATCAACAGACCTACCTGGCAGGTTCATGGGCAAACAGATGAGGGACTTGTTCCTGTGTGGGGGCCCGTCACTTGTGTTGGCGAGGAGACATATCCAGTCAGCCTGGGTACCGTTGGTGGTCCACATCTTTCCCCCGTTGATCACATATTCATCCCCTTTCCTCACTGCCTTGGTCAGGATACCTGAATCGATGTGTGGCGGAGTGTGTCCATGGGTGGAGAGAGAGAGCGAAAAGGGGCGAGTTGAGTGTAAGGACAGAAGGTGAAATGCAAAGTTTGAACAGATGAATAATCCAAGAAATATAATTTTGGCCCTCAAATGAAAAGATTTTAGAGCAGAGTTTCACCAAAGATGTTCCTCTGAGTCTAAAGCTGGCGTATTCAAACGTAATACATAATAATCCAGAAAAAGGAAGCAAAAAGTAGTGAAATCTAACGATGGTGAATGTAGGCCTATATGATGCAGTATTTCGAATTCATCATGCCACCCTTCTCTCCTGAGAGAATATCAGTGCCAAATTGATTGTAAAACTGCTGCTCAATCATTTCTGCAGCATGAGTTCATTCAAAATGGTCCATAAGGAGCTTGAAGGGAAATTATGTGATAATAAATGACCAGAAGATGATGAAAGAGAGACGTACTTGAGACATCAGAGCCGGCTCCGACTTCACTAACTCCGAGGCAGGCCACTTTGTCCCCCGTGATGGAGGGAAGGAGGAACTCTTCCTTTAGCTCAACTGAACCAAACCTGCACACGTACACAATGAAAAAAAAGCATGTTTGTAAGTATTAATTAGCAGGTACAACATTGACACTAAGGGGAATCCAAGAGCATATTTTGTTGATTTCCTACAACACTTCTATATTTACATCTAATACAAAACATGATTGTCAGGCAGGTGTCTGATAAAAGTTGGGTAAAACTCAAACTGTACAGTGCAACTGCAGCAAGAAAGAGAAGGAGAAATCGTTTGGTGCTTTAAAACCACGCTGCCATGTTTGAGGCAATTACAGTTCCAGTGAACAAAGGAGGGAGTCTTATACTGAAGCTTCCACGATGCTCTCTTAGCACTTAGACCTTGTTGCAATCAAGTGTAGATCCCCTAATTAAGCTCCTGAGACTCAAACTGTCTATTTCACTGAATTATGTCTTCTGCCACCAGCAGCTGGTTCATAGCAGGTTGATATCACAGAACAAGCCAATGCCCTACATGGGTGAGACAAACAATTACTAAATATGTTAATACACATATGCTCTCTCGGGAGTGTAACTTTGATAAAAGGATGGACAACAGGCTATATTTTCTAGCCTAACATCAACCACTAAGACCACCAAGCCAGTAAAACAGGGCATGGGCCATAAAACATTTGGCCAATATATCAGAGGGCTAATATTGTCAGTTTTATCTTCATCTGCATATGTATAAGTTTGCCAACTTTAAAGTCAAATATATATTTACAAAGAATACAGTAAAAAGTACCTGAGATGAGATGTACCTTAGTTTTTACAGCAGTAAATGTCGGCTTCAGTTGTTTACAATATGCAACGGAGCAGATGGTGCTGCAGAACCTGTTATAATTGAATCACTGTAAAACCCTCGGCCTCCAGAGGTAATATTCTTGTCCAAATGTGTTAATTTATTCAGCAGTAGACAGGATTGCCAGTAGAAACAGTAGAGCTATAAACAGTATAGTTATAGCATTTGTAGCAGTATAAAATGGATTATAACTGTGTCACATTAAGTGCAATCAGTGCAACTTACTGCTTGTTAACGAGTGCAGCTGTTAAAATAAATATTGTCCGTATATAGACCAATGCAACTCAGTAAAATAAACACAAACTGAAGATGATTGAATAAAAGAAGACAGACAGCTCTGCAGAGCTGGACCAAACAATGAAGAGATTTTATTTAAAACGAAGATGCTTTTTACTTTGTTTGGACTTTGGGTTGGTTTTAACAACTCATACGTCAAACACACTAAAATTATCTGGAGGATAATCGGGGCGACAGTTGTTGCCAGGGGCAACCTTTTATCACCCCCAAGATGAAACAGGCCCATGTAGGGTGAATGTTTGAACATGTTTTCCAGCTCTGTTACAAGTTTCTCTAATGATGGTGTAAAAAGGAACAAAAACACAAAGCAGACTTCGTCTCCCTAGTCCCTGACTCATTGTTGTCCTTTTGATAAAAAAAAAGGCAGAGGTGGAGGGAGATTAGTGTAGCGAGCAAGATGTAAATTTACAATCAAAGACATGTCTCCAACCCAAACTGTTGGAAGTTGCTGAAAGGGAATAGAGAAAACTTTAGATTTGATGCATGTAGATCTAAGCTGCAAACTTTTCACAAAAGACAAATATCAGTGGATTTATTAAATATTGCGCATGCTCTATTATGTACCCCAAAAGTTGTAGGGATTGTACCTGGCCAGTGCAGGAGTAGCCATGTCAGTCTGTACACCGATGGCCATGGGGATGCCTCCACAGCGAATGTTGCCCAGCTCCTCTGAAACTGCTACACTGTAGCTGAAGTCAAGACCCAAGCCTCCATACTCTGCCCAGGACAAATAAATAAATACACATAAATAAAAACACACTCTCCTTCACTTTCTGCTGACAGTTCATTGTACATTGTATGGATTATTTTCCTTATTTATAACCTTAGATTATAGATGTGGACCTTCACTACTCAGCTGAAGGAGGAAGCAACAATGGCGTAACAACAGCACCTGGGATAAATAAACCCCATCACAACATTAGTCCCCTTAAACTTGCCTTGCACCCACCAACCCCGTCTCTCTTCCATCTTTCCTGTCGTCTGTGATAAAATCCCTGCCTAATATGTTTCGGTACACACATACACGCTGGTGTTTACATACATAATATTCTGAACTGATCTGTTGGCACCAGAGCATGAGCTCAATTAATTACAGGATGTTATCATTAATTGTGCCGTCTGCAATTATATGTAAAAAGCACCGCTGGGGGATCAGCAGCACGATGCAGATAAGGGTCACTGACAGTGTCATCTCATCTGTTCTGCTTAGCATATCAAACTTCATTTTCATCTTTTGAACAACCCATTTAGTGAAAAAGTCAAAAATTGATGTCTATTTTCTTCATTCTGGCAGTGGAGGCATTTGCCAAGACCTTAGGTCCTTAATGGAGTTGAACGCTGCGTCATAAACCATGTTTAAAAGACCAGTTATCCTCATAAAGATTCATCTTTTTCTTTCCTTTCTTTTGCCTTTCATCATCAGTTGCACCATCTATTATGAAATGAATAGGCTTTCTTTTTTTACAATAATATACTTAGTGCTAAAGGCAATTTTCTTTCCACTACTCATGGACTGAGCTGGCTAATGTGCTCACTTTTATACTGCGTTTCTATTAAAGTCGTTTGTGGTAAACAAACACACATTCAGATCCTTTCAAAAATGAAACAATATGAAAATTAATGGTTTTTCTGCAGTACAAAACACTCATGATCCGATGCTGGTCTAACAAATGTAACATGACAGTTATTCATTGAGGACAAATCTCTTGATTCTAATGTCCTGTCAGCCAAAAGTAACAAGATTGAGCATTTGTTAAATGGTCGATGCTCAGTTTTCCCATGACTAAATACAGTATGCCAGCCACTGGGTGATGGATACTAGCACTGACGGACAATGAATAATTATTAGCAAATTTACCACATGGAGGCTTATAACTCGAACAAAGTGGTTTAATATCACCTGTCAGACTAGTTATCAAATAATGGAAAAGCACAGTCGCAGACCGTAAGAGAGAGACAGGGAGAAAAAAAGGAAAGAGAGCAAAGTAAATGGGGACAGAGAAAAAGGGAGATATAGTGGGACAGGCAAACAGGGGAGTGGGGAAGCCAAAAATAAGAGGAAACAGGTGCAGCTGTGCAGCGATAAGTCTCTGTGCACTGGAAACCCTGCGGTGGATAATGTGGACCAAGGGAAGCACTGAGGTTTATCCCACTTTAAGCAAAACAGCGGGCCGGCTGTTTGAACAAGCAAGCAGAAGAAAAACAAACAAAATTCTGTCACAAATGTCAATTCTATACACATGTTTCTTCTGAACACCAGATGTTCCTCAGCGTAGGTTCTCATCAGGTGGAGCGCCATATGAAGCCCATACTGAAGGATAAAGCTTGGGAGAATTTAAAGGTGCAGCACAAGCAGACACTGGCAATGTCGACGAGTACGCTTTTTTATTCTATGTGCTCAGCAATACTAGTGCCCTGATGACGAAACCACTTCTACCTGGAGGGTGACAACATGGGAAAGAGGACCGATGATTCATAATCTTGGATCCGGGACAATTGTGTAACAACAGTTATTTTATTACTCAACCCCTGAACGCATGTATCACCATACCAGTGTGATGTACTATGAAATCTGAGAAGTCGCTGTGTTAGTAATATTTTTAAAGAGAAACACAAGCCATTGTATACATATATCATACATACATACATACATACATACATATACATATACATAAGCATGTATCATAGTATTAGTAAATTAGAAATTGTGAGAAAGGAAACACACAAGTCTCTCCAACAGCTTATTCATCCAAAACATCAGCAGCAAATATGTTCCCGTTAAAGAGAAAACTGTGGAGGCTGCCAGGTTCTGTCTGTCAGGCAGGAGACAAGAGGCCATTGCCATGGTGTGAACTGTGGATGCCTCGCTCTCAGAGCAGAGGAAAACAGGCAGGGTGCCAGAGGTCGTCCCTGTCTTCTCCCTCAACGTGGCGGCCTTAGGAAAACTTCCTGTTCTCGTGTTTTGAAGGTAATAATGCCTTTCCTTGTGCATGGAGAAAAGAGTGGAAAATAAGCGTTGAGCGTTGAGTGTTCTTGTCAGAGGATTAAATAAAAGGGACATGCTGAGTTTCAAAAGATGTTAACAGTAACATCAACTTTGTTGCCAAGCATAAATCCATCAAGTCCACTCTGCCAGTACTCAGTTTTTCCCAGTTTTACATCATCGATGCCTACGGAGGAGCACACTTAGTCATTAATGGCTTAGAAACCTCACCGAAATCAGGTAAAGAGGAGTAATAACGTGCAATCGGCCCTCTGCCAGGTTCAAACCAGGGATGTTGTCTTCTTAACCCTTTAGTCCTGACAGGACATTTGTTTTACATTATGACACTTTTCAGGTTTACTGAGAAATTAAAATAAACTATATCAAGTAATTTAGTCTTGAATGGAGCATTTTAGAGTTATCTGCAATAAAACAATGAATATTCAGAATGTTATCACAATTCTAGTTATAAAGTGAGATCATTTCAATTATGCCCCATGCAATTGACCTTTTCCCTTCCAACAAGACAGAATAAGGCCGGCGTCACAGCTGGTGTGATCCCATCGCAAGATGATCTCATGTTTATATTATGAAATCTCACTATATTTGCAGAGGTTTTATCACACAACTTTGTCTTTTTTGTATGAGATTGTTTTGTAACGTATTTGGCTTTGAGTTCATCTCCCATTTCACCTGATGAATCATTTCTCGTGAACAGCCTCCCGAATTCCTATTCCCATTCCTGTAACCCAGCCTCTTATTAAATGAACCCAGTGCAGAATTCTTTGAGTCTGCTCCATTAGTGAGCACTGCAGCAAAGCCACGTCTAGTTGTACACTTTCCCGAAGACCTATAATACCGTGGCAACTTTGCTTATTCCTCATATTCTTACAAATACTAAGCCAAACGCGGCAAGAATTATCAGAGGGAGTCAGATTCCACAGTGTGGCAACTGAGCATCCGTCTTTTTGAACACAGTACAACGTTTGTCCGTTAGCTTTTACTACCTAAAATATCATTCTTTTAGAAGAGGCTTTTAAAAGTCTTAAAGACAAGAACAAATAAATTATACTGTTCTGCAAGTATGTGAGGTCAATGTAAATTGCATGCTGGAACATGTCAACCCTGACGTTGTTTCTATATACTTAACACAGGTAATCTACCACCTGATAATACAACGTGCTTCCACACAGTCTTTCGCTGCCTGCGCTGCTCCTCCTCCTCTCTAATCCTGCCAACTAATGCTTAAGCCTTGTGTACTCGGCACATTTTAATTCCCTCGCCCTCCCTCTTCTTTGACCTACAGCCCTGTAGTGCAGTCCTCCTCACAGAGCTCCGTGTTCAACATTATTTGTTCTTAGATTTGTTCTTTTCCGCGTCAAATGTCAGAACAGCGTTAATAGCGGTTTTACCACCGTGATAATATCACGGCAAGACCAAGACCAAGATGAGTAGCGGTGAATTATTTGAGAAATATCTATTTATGCGGGAATAGCTGAATACTGTATAACTTCCGATGGTCAAATACTTCCCCCAAATCTCTTTATATATTCAGAATGAGTCAGACATCACGACCACAACTTTTTTGTGGTCCTGTACTGTACACCACTTATCCTGCTCCCTCCTTCGACCCAGCAGTGACGCAGCTGGGTACACATCTGGAAATAAGATATAGTGGAGCAGACAGCTGCTGTGGGATGTTGCTGTGACACCAGCAGCCGTCATCACAGTGGGAACATTTCTAAACTAAACCAAATGTAATGTATGGATGTCAAACAGAGAGAGAATATGAAGGGAAAATGAATCCAGCTGTGAAAAAGAAATGCCTTATGTTCCTTGAAGCGGAGATGGTCAGGCAGGACACATTTTGATCCACCAATCCCTTCAGGCAAAATCGAACCACAACTTCTGATTCTGAGTAACTTGCTATTCTTATGATGTATTCTTGGATTAAAAAATGGTATCCTTAAAAGCAATGCCTTTTCAATTCACAGATAAGTTACAGATTTATCATGGACGTTTTTTTGCAAAGGAAAAGAAAAAGAGACAGCGTGTCTCAAAAACACATATCATGAAGACAGGGGCTTAATTAGACATATTTCAATGGATTTCCTAAAACTACTAAAATGCCAAAGAATATAAATGTACTAATGTCTGTGTCAAAAAAATACCCTTAAAAACACTTCCAGAGCCATTTCATGTCATGTGGATGCACATTCTGTAAACACAAGCCACACATCTTTGTTTTTTTTTAATAGTTTTATACTCTTGACTTGTCCATTTAAGGCATCCAGGTTAATATATAAAAAATAAAGCAGGTAAAATGTTAAAAGCAGGGCAAATACTCAAAAGTTAAGTTAACTTGTTAAACTGAATGTTGTCAGCGAGACACAATCAGGCAAAATTACTTTCTAACAGCACGAAAGGTGCACTGAGTTTGGCACTTTGACATGACGGTTATTATCATTTCCCTGCAGGCTTATTATCTCCTTAGATCCTTTCATAAAGAACAAACATCCTTCAGAAATAGGAATAGAGAAAAATCCTTCATAAAAAGGCTTCTGGGTCTCCAAATCAAACAGACCGTTCCCCCAATCGCTCCGCTCCAGATAATGCACAAAAACCCAATAGATTAATTAAACCTTCATGTCATTTGTCTCCGATTTAAAAAAAAATAAAATAAAATCACTCACGTTTATGAAATCCTAAATTCCTTTTCAGGGTCTCAAGTGCTGGAACCTGTCCAGCACTCACTGTTAGTCAATTACAGACCTGGCAAAGATACATTTGGCCAGACAAACCCCAACTTACATTCCTTTGAGCAACGTCATGTCCACAACAGGAATGGTGAACTCAGCACCCAAAAGTGTGTTTATGAAAATGATTTAGCTACTTTTGTTGGTTTTTAACACTCTTACCAACTGGTTTGTTGACTCCTAGAAAACCGGCACTTCCTAAGATCTTAAAGATTTTATGGGCTGGAAACTTTCTTTCTGCTTCCCACTGATCCACGTAGGGGTTGATCTCCTGGTCGATGATCTAGAGCACAAACACAACAGGAGAGAGATAGGATATATTAATGTGTGTGTACTTCTAATAGTGTGCATGAAATCATCTTTATCATTTTTTTCTGGTGAATTATTGAGCACATATTGCATTTTTATTTATCTTATCATGGTTCCAACAACAAATGAGAGCCCTGCTTTTCTATTTCCTGTTTCATAAGCACCACCAAGGAGATATACATTATGAGTGAACACACACAATGAGTTTCCTGCTGTGCAGTGCACATTTCTACTTAAGTCTATGTAATCTATCTCTAGCAGACAGCACGATAAGGTATTATATATCAATGAATAGAGAGCAGGCTGGAAAAAATTTAATATATGGTGAATCTAAAATGATGCAAATACAATGACAGCATGCATAACATGCTATTTCCTATACATACATCTTATCAGTCCACTACTGAAAACCAATGCTTGGCTAGTGATATACAATATGACATACAATATGACAAGCTGCAGGCTCATAAAACAATGGCAGGTGTTTGGCCTCAATCCCATATCGTGACATTTGGGAGCAGACAAATTGGGCTTAAAACAAGACACTTACAGAATTGAGTGAGAATATTGGGAACACAAAATGGCAAAGTTGTCCAATAAAACCTTGGGTTTT